>JAEQBA010001496.1:31261-48814 GCA_019434445.1 Phalangium opilio | reverse complement strand
TCCAGCTTCTTAGACAGTTCGGCTATGATGGAAGCAACTCTGTTAACCTCTCTTCGTACCTCTGGCTTGTTGCTCCATTCGCTCTTCGTGTTCCCGAACCAATAACAAACGATCCACTTTCATAAAGAAACGTACAATACATAAAAACACGTATATTGCTCGTTGTAAACTGTACATTATTATTGCTTATTATGAACACTTCATAAAACATAAATTTTACGCAACATCTACTATAAAAATATTTATATAGTGGCATTAATTGAACAGAATTGAAATGACACTTGGAATGCTCATTAAACTTGTTAATTCTTTGTTATTAAAATTTGGATACGCTACATTAAGCAGATACATGAAAACGCACGTCTTTATTCTATCTTTGGTATGGGGTATAGGCCTAATTGTTACTTGTAATTTCGATATTATGAATAAGTTTGAAAATATCAACATTTGGTATTTCGGCAATTGTTAAAAAAGAATCGTCGAACTTTTCTTCAACTTCATTTTATTTACAGAGGTCTTTATATTTAACCATCCAGGAGCGCGCACTTACTTGAGATCTATTTAGCTGTCTTTCTAAAAGGTCTCTTTCTTGAAAAGTATGATCAGCCTGTTGGGTCAACTCCATATCTCCCCTTTCAACGACGATAAAGCGGCTAAATGAAGCTGCAATTACAAAAAAATTAACGAAAAATTAGCTACGCCAACATAGGCCGAGTTCAAGTATTCATTGTTCGTACAATTAGGGAAAAAAACACACAAATCAGATACGCTACGATGCGTAATCCAATTAGATTTGTGATTGGGAAGAACAAGCTAATTCTGATAAAAAAAGAAGACATTCTCTCCCATCCTTTATTTATAGATAATCGTAGTCGATCGATGGAATCCGTGGTAAAAAAGAGACCGGTGCAAAAGAAAGCGAATAGCTTCGCGATTACGTTCGTTGTTTCATTGCACCGAGATTCATTTACCCGAAGAAAGTTGGGTTCATTTCAGTTTCAGTAGTGTATGCTATAGCTTGTGTATTATCTATAAAAGATAACAAAGAGAATACCTTAGCCTTTATCTTCTAGGTATTCTCCCAATGAAACGGACACTACGGGCCTATATACAAAAGAGTAAAGACTCCATAAAAAGTCACAGTTACGCGTGTTATTTCAACCCCAACAAAACATCGTTGTGTGGTAGAAATGGTTTGTATAAATTTAGAAACTCAAACAAGAAAGAAATGGAGGAGAAATCGTTCACATCGCGAACAAAACGATAAACTAAGGGCAAGAAAACTTACAGCGTGAACCGAAGTAGAGTTACACGAAGTTTTAACTCTATATGTACAGGGTGTTTCTGATACCACTGCTATAAATTAAAGGGGTATTCTTTGGGCTAAATGAGTGGAAAGTGTCATATAACATGCTCCATTTCTAACTTGATAAGATTTCGGAAAATCCCCCAACACTGTGGCAAGTTATGAATTCACTTTAATTTTTTATTAAGTTTCGGTTGATAAACAGCTACATAAGGATAGTTAAATTTGATAACTTTAGGTTAATCTACATCACGGTTGGTGTAAACCTATACCAACACGAAGACGATAGAAAGTTTATACAAAAAAGTTCATAATTGAAGTAAAACAAGTAACTATCGTTTTTCCATCTTCCAGTAAATTTCGCAATATCCCTTCGTGTTCATCTTCTGACAGGAAAATACCATCTTCCTTCGTAATTTGACTACTAGCATTAGCTAATTGTTATTTCCTCGTATGCTAAGTTTTTTTTTTTAAATATTAATATTTCCATTTTCTTACATTTTATCTTTATCCCTTTGGCGACGCCTATATATTCAAATATCTCGTTATCCTATTAGGCTATAGCAGCCAAGTCGTTAAATTCTTCATGGAATGAACTTCTGAGATGCGTATGACAGCTCATCCCCACTTTGGGTCATAATAGGCTCGACTGGTGACATTGCTCCCAATTAAGTAAGGGTTCGCTCCCCGCGATTCTGTTAAGTATATATATATGGTATATAGAAGAGCAGACTAAGAGGCGACACTGTTTTTCGGGATGTCGTATGCCAAAAATGACAGAAAGAATATTTTTAAGGAGAAATATGAAGGTTTGAGCGATTTAATACGCTTCTCCGACATCCACCCCCTCCCCCCCACGCGTCCAATTTAATTAAAAATACTTGGGAAGACATTTTGAAAAGACTATATATTTAATTTTGACTTGAATAAAGAGAGCCTGAGAATATTGGAAGAATTTGAATTAATTCAAAAGTTCAAATTAGAATTTTTGACCCGCAAAGAAAGAAGTTAATTGATTTAGATTTAGACAAGTGACGTTCATGGTAATAAGCTTTTTCAATGGGAATTTCTGTTGCATATTATCATAAGTTCATAAGATATGTTCCATAAGTTTGTCACTGGTTACAAACTGGAGCTTGTCATGAAGTGACGTGGGTGAAACGTCATAGATTCTCGTAAAGCGCAGCCTGGTAAGGCTCTTTCAAAGGCCTAGTACAGACTAAATAGGAAGATGGACTGCAAAACCGCGTGTAGACAATCCTCGCTTGTCGTTCTCGGACTAGCGCTCAGTAAAGTATAGATAGTGTCATACTTATGATAGTGATACATATCTTATAAACTTATATTATGATAATTTACGCTTAAATAGATTGAAAATTGAACCGTTCACAAACTGATAAAATATACAGACTTTCAAAAATTCCAGATATAATGATTTATCACTGTATTTAAGAATACAATTAGCGCTAAATAGAATCAGAGTACCCTAGCCATATCGAAATTGGGTAGGTTCTCTTTGAAAAGAGGGGGAGATGGTATCTATTAACCAATAGAATTAGAGATATTTGTCGAGTTATACTTTCCATACACGCTCACAGAAAAGAAGCAATTCTGGTGGGAAAACAAGTTTATAGAAGTTTGGATATCTACAGAAGGGCGGTGGTATAAAGAAGAAGAAGAGCAAGAGCTTGTTCGATCCCGGTACCCCAAAGGAAAAGGATGAAAAGGCTCATTTTGGCACCAGTGGACTTGTATGGGTACCAGCCCAGTCCACCGTATTTGAAAAGAGGCAGTCTTATCTACACGCTTTGGAAAACCTCGTTGCCGCTTCTATAGTATGGAGGGATCAGATTCCGGTGAGACCCAAGACCCGAATCTCTCGGTTCGCCTAACAAATTCAACGCTCAGTCCGCAGAAAAGAAAATTCTTTCGACGAGCGGAAAAAAACCCCAAGAAAAGAAAATTCTCCGAAATGTATGTAACAGTTTGTACCACTTTGAATGATCAGTACAACCCAAGCAGGGATGCACCTTTACCTTAAAGAGCCTGTAAAATTCTCAAATTGGAATATTATACACTGAGTGTAGCTACCCGGCGTTGCACGTGTGCTCGAAGGGGAAGAAAACCTGGAAGAATTTCCACTCAAATGAAATATCTGCATATGTTTATTTTTTTAAGAAACTAATAATTTTGACAATTTTAAATTTCAACAAACGATGCTAAATTAGGCGTTATTCATAAAGCTAAAATATTACGGTCAACGCAATGTTTTTTCCCAGCTTTAAAGGGGCGCAGATCCCTATGGATGGGACGGTGTAAGTTATACTAAGAAAGAAAAGAAAGAAAGCAGAGTTGTTTGCCTCGTCTCTCTCTCTCTCTAGTTCTTGTTGCAAGGCTGTGAGCCATGCTTGGGCTCAATCGATAGTGGAGCGAGCAGTTCTTTTCTTCATTCCCCGGCTCCACTTACACTATGAATAAAAGTGGAAACAAAAAAAAAATGTCAAAGAGCAAAGATTCGCATCTCGCCCATGGAGCTACCCGAGATAAGAAAGTGAAAAGAACCATGGTCGGGTTGCGTCACGCCACAGCGAGGAAGATGGAAGCACGTCAGCGTATATAGGCATAGGAGAGAGTCACCCCAAACCGTGTTTTTGCCTAAAACATTTCAGGAATGAAAGGCGGGTTTGGTTGGTTGTAATCAAATTCCATTCTTATGTTCCTAAACCCTTACCAATATAGTTCGTTCCCTAGAACTTCTGATTTTGTGTCAAGATGCTTACAATACAATTGTTCCGAACCCAATAGAACAAAATACCGTCGCCAAACCAGATATTTCAATTCCAGTTAACTGTAACGGAGTTTGAATAATATAGCCAATGTTTTACTAGAAATACAGAATAGCTTTGTATAACGGTCAATTTCGTTCTATTTTCCATGGATACTTCACTTTTGACATGGTCTCATTCAGTTATAAGCAGTGTCAAATTTGAAGAAGAGATATTATATCACGACATATATGAATATGATATTCACAGGTTTTCGGGTCTCAAGTGGGTTCTTGTTTATGTACTCTATGAAAAGCTTGTTCTAAATACATTCCATTAAGCTCTATCCCTTTTGTAAGTACTTATATCGCCAAACTTTGTGAAGTAAAACCGGAAAAACTGTATTTCGTTTAGCAATTTAGCGGGGGTGAAAAAAAAAGTGACAAAGCTATCTGACCCCGTCATCATACTATTTTGGGACTTAAAATTAGCGGCGAATGCTTTATGGGGATGGAGACCGGAGACAAAGAGGCGTGGACAGCGGATGGCGACAGAGAGAAATTGGAGGAGTGCGGGTTGACTGACTTTGTTTCGGTTTCGGAACTGCAAGAGGCGCGGAAAGACAAAAGAGGGAAAAAAGAATGGCGCCTGCCAATCAATAAACAGAGAAAAGGGGAAGGAAACCAGGAAGAAAAACAGGAAGAGCCTTTTTCATTTCCTGAAAATACCACCACACCGCCATCACGTTCTTCCTGTCTACTGCAGACGGAGGAACTTATTCCTTCATTCCTTTCACCCAAAGCATACGTGTCCAATACATAATCGCGAAAAACCTTTATGGAAACTTATACCTTACTCATAAAAATTAATACATTCTTGTCGTATTGATCCCATTTTCGAGGTAAATTTAAATTAAAAATCAATAATGATCGAATAGACCAAAATCACCATTGTTAATGACCCAAGTTTGGTTCGGTTTAAACATAATACATTGGCAAAAAAGTAACATTTTCACGTTCGAGCATTAAAATCGTTACAGTTACTTCAAATTCGCTACATGGCACACCTAGCAGGAAACTCAACAAAAAGTTCTCTTTATAATGCTTACACCATCTTTTTCAAAAGAAAAGAAATTCTGAGGTGACAGAAAAGTTTCTTAACATCGCCCTTATCAATTGTAGTATAGCATAACTGTTACAAGCTCGAGGGAAATTTGGGCCGTCTCTATTAAGTTAACAGCGTACCAACATATCCCCAATGCCACGCAAATGCAACTACATCCACAGAGCCAAGTCTTGAATGTCACTCCGCAAATTTTTGCATAGAAAAAAGTGCCCAAAATTTTCTCTCCCTGCAGCCTTTTTAGGCAAGAATGAAAGAGAGAGCAGAAGGAGAAAAAGTGAAATTCTACTTTATCAGTCAACGTAGATAGGGAAATTTTAATGCTAGGAGTTAAATAAAAGACTCGAATACAAGACACCCTCACTACTTCTTTTCATATTTCGATGATAAACGAGTTACGGTGGCATTAATATTATCAGATGAACAAAAGGTTAGCCTTTTTACCCTCGTTTTTTGAAAGATGCAAGAGAGGGGGGGACTTGTGTGTGTGTGTGAGAGAGAGGGAAAAGAGTGCATGTATGTATATGCCGAGGAATTTCAAGATAATACAACTGCCCCTAATGATGATGGTGATGATGATGATTATAAGGCTTAAGGTTAAGGAAAATTGTACGGAGAAAACATACAGGGTAGAAAGTAGTCGTCGAAATCAAGTACTTTTCATAATTCAACACCGTCGACTATTTTTGAAATGACTAACGACCGAGTTAGTGGTCGGGATTATTTGTAAAATTGTAATATCATCACACAGCGCTTTCAACTTTAAAGATCTCATTACGTCTCAAGATAAAAAATAACCTTATTGAAATTGATGTGTACGGTTACTTAGATCCAATACCAATTGCTCTAAACAACGTAACCCTCAAATTTGATAGAACTCTCCACCGTCGATTGATAGACACAAAACCGTGATATTAAATGAAGGCATAGAGGAAAGAGAAGAAGGGACAAATGCTGCATCGTCCAAATCGTCATATTTTTTATGGCCAATAAAAATGAAAGCTAAGGAAAGCGAGGAATAGCCTATAGCAAACAATGCAATGAAGCTCTGAGAAAAGCTTGGTCAGTACACGTAGTAACCAAGAGGGAATAAGTTCCAAATAACCTAACTCCTAAAGTATGACCTCGGGAGTCACCAGAGGTGGAATCAAAAGCAAAAGTAACGAAGTAGATTGGGAGCTAAAGAAAGGACTATCCCGCAGGCCCATGACTCCGGACTTCTCTGGTCGAGAGGTCTAACAGAGCGAATGTTTCGTCTATGGCGATAAGTAAAAATCTGGACTGACTGATAATCAACGCCCAGTCCAAACCGCTTTACATAGAAGGCTGAAAATTTGCAGGGACGTTACACGCAATATTAAATATTTTTTCAATCCGCGGCCATCTTGAAAAATGGCGGCCATAAATGTAAAATAACTTTCTTACATCCAGGAATTTCAACAGATTTCGTTAATATTTAGTACACTGGTTTCCTAAATATTATACACCGGCTAGGCTTTTGGGGCTCCATTTGAAACCTTATTTTAAAATGAAGGCCAGAAAAGCAATAAAAATCGTCCCAACGGGCAACGTCAGGTGCCTTTTTGCTGCTTCATTCACTTTTAATGCACAAAAAAGCGTCTTTACATTGCACTTGATTTTCTCGTCTTTGAGATTTATCTCAAATATTTCGAAGTTCACAATAAAGCTCTCTTAGTTGTTTGTTATTTCTTCCAACTATTCAACCACTCGACTCTTCTGGCTTTTCCTCTCTCTCTCTCTACTCCTACTACTATCACGGAGTGGCAACTTTTCCTTGGCAATCTCGAGGAAAAAAGATCGGATTAGAGATGAGGGGGAGCAAGGACTCCGGAGAATGAACGATGGCGTAAAATAGGAACCACCGCTCTGATGCTGTACTCGCCACCATGTGCGTTAGAGTGAAGGGTGTTTGGGTCAAAGCATTCGGAGTGAGAGTTAGAGCCTAAAGGTCTCGTTAAAGGAGGGAAGAGCGAGGTTATATAGGCAAGAACTCTACAACACACGCGCGCGTCGGCCGCACCCCGGAGTTGGGGGAGGGCTCCTTGGAAAATAAAAGCTTTATCTGGCTCCGAGATGAAAGTCATAACGATAGGATTAAGGGGAGCCAAATACTTAGGTCCCGTTCTCATTCTGCACTGCAGCAAGGGCTAAACGTTAAAGCCCGTGATAAGGAAAATGGGAAATCTCGTTCCCCGTCATTTCAACTGTTGATTACACATCCCCCTAAATGTTGGCTATACTTTTCTTCGAGCTGATAGCGGTTTACCCAAAATTATAAATTTGGAATTGTCGCGAAAGATATAGAAAATATTAGCGATGTTGCATAGGGTTTAATTACAACAGCAGAAGAGTTTTAGAACTAGTATTTATGGTGACACTTTGAGGGAAGCGCGACACTCGGGTGATATATAAATAAATAAAGGACACGTTACTGACTGGGACCCGAATTTATACGTTTCAACCCACGAAAGTATGAACAAGATCTTCCTTCAATATAAAACCATAATCATAAACCCGACGTATTATCTCCCTTTTTCCGTATATAGTTTACAAATACAAGACAGAGGAAATGTTTCATATCTCTGACAGACGCGGGTCAAAATGACCATCCTATTCCATTTTATGGCAGACCCTGAAAATTGTTATACAGAAAATGTCCCCTCACTCCTTGAAAGACCACACTCTTTTCACCGTTACATAATTGAAAATTCCAACTATTATCGGCTTATCGACCGAATTCCAGTACTTGAGAGAGAGAGACCAAGGCTAACTCCGGAAGAAATAAATAATTTATAATTTGAAGGCATGGGGGTTCCCCATAAATGAAACATCAGGACTGTGTCCTTCGGACAAGATGGTTGGACAATGGGTCAATAAAAGCGCACACAGACTGCAAAATGTAATAGACTCAAAATCGCCCAAAGAACATCCCCCTTAATTTATGGCAGACTTATCAGAAACACTCTGCCAATGTAAGTCGCCAATAGAATTTCAAATACTAATCCGTTATCAAAATCTCGGGGTCTCACCTTACAGAATGATGTAACGTTTTAGTAGAAGGGTCCAAAGAAGGTTTTCTTAAGAAATAAACTCGATCCCTAACGTAATTACGTCATAAATCTTAGAGAGGCCTTTTAACGAGCAATTTCGTAATTATAACTATACCCGAGGATAAAAAAATAGAGGCCCAACATAACCTAACCTCATAAATAACTAAAGGGATTTTTAGGCTTAACCTTGATTAGTACAGTGTATACTTGAAGCTACTATTCTTTTCTTCTATCGACTATCGTCAGTTATAATCTCTTACGCATCAACATGAGTTAAATAAGCCTACTGCTCCGAAAGTAGTCGAAAATTGAATTACCAAAATCATGCAGCTAACAATTCAAACAATTTTACTGCAAAAATGCCTTAACATTGAAGTTCCTTCAAGCGAGGCAATTCTATTCTAAACTAGGCTGTCTTGTTGCCATCTCCCAAAGAAAATATGTTTAGGAGGGAAAAGGCTCATTATACATGTACAGTAAACATCGTCAAGGGAACCATGAAACTAACATTACACGTAAATTCAGACCGTACTAAAAAAGAAACACGCTCTCGTGCGGTAAAAGCAACGAGGCCAAAAAATATGGGCGCCATAACGCGGCCGCGGCTTTCTGGTTGCTATAACAGTTAGCCCCAGTCGTGACCAGAGTATTTACAACGTAAAGAAGAGGGAACAAAACTTTTAGAATGTAAATTGCCTCTTTAGCTAATGGGTCGATAAATACGCGGGGACCAGATACTATCGTCACGTGTCCACTCTAACCTCTCTTATGTTCTGGTTCAGTTAATAAATAAATTGACAAGGAGGTGGTGGATGGTGAAGATACGAGTGGGTTACAACCCCTGGTGGTCAGAGGAAAGAAAGTAGACAGACACCTGAGGATGGTCAGCCGAGGAATTATGTCCATCTATAAATTATAGATATCGTCCTTGCGCGATGCAATGTCTTTTTGGTGGAGGCTTTGGGTTAGGCTAGGCGGTCTAACTCGGGGAAGAGAAGGATTTACTTTGGGAGTTCTACAAGTTCTTGAGCCGATAGGCCCCACGGCATTTCATCATTTCTGACACGCTTGGTCTTGGGGTATTATTATTATATATACGAGACGCGACGATGATGGCACAAGTCAACGACAACTGTGGATGGAGCGAAATATTCGACTCTCAACATATATACGCGCACCAGTTTTTGGGTTATGATTCTCAAAGGGCATATGGTCTTAACTTTAGCGGATGTTCGAAGATTTACGCAGAATTAATACGATCTACAGTTTTATTGAATTAAGAAAAGGGTTCGACTGCGCATGGTGAAGATTAACTAACTGTCAGAAGTACAGCGCTTTAAAGATCCATCCTCAGAATGGTTGTGGTTTCTCTACCTTAGAAATAAACTAGCTTGAAGGGAAGGGATCGTGTTAGGTACAAGGACTTTTAAAGTTCCGCTATCAAAACAAAAAGCGTCAGAAACTTTATACCCTTCCAAAATTTATTGAAAATGTTTTAATCCTGACACGCGCCACTCTAAAAAGCATAGTTTTTCCAAGACAGTTTATGGACGGCTGAGAAAACGTAAGTATATTTTTACAAACTTCAAGTTTCACTGGAAAGGAGGGCTTCAATATAAAAACTCTAGTAGAGAGTTATTCTTTGGAAGTAAAAATAGCGTAAAGTTACGGATAACTCAATCACGCTTTGGTGACTCGCTCCGAGCGAAATGTATTGAAAGGTACCCTTAGGGGGGATGGGAAATTTCTCTCTTTGTACCCCGCGACTTGGAAAACATTCCTTTCTAGTCTACCTTTCCCGTCACGAAAGCCTGCCCTTTTTCCATAGGAAAAATAAAAAGTGGTAAAAAAGGGGGGAGAAAGCTTTTATAACTGACGCGTGTCTAGATTTCCGGCCACGCTTACGGGTGAATTTCCGGTGCATATAAAGGTAACGGTATACACTTGGAAGAGGGAAGTAAGTACTTCTCTCTTCCAAGGTATACACACGCTAAATTCCATGAAAGCGAACGTAAATTCCATATAGATCCAGCCAGCAGTCCGTGTTATTATGGAACTAGAAGCTTTACCGTTATTGGTTACGACGTGCCATTACGCGATAAAATCCTTTTTCAGATTGTGAAAACGTTTATTTGAATAGAAAATACTGCAGGCTTTGGCTTCTCCATAAAAAAGAACTAAAAGTGACATGTTATAGTAAGAGCGACATGCTTTTAAGAAAGGTTTCAAGAAACATTTCAAGATTTAACGTAAAAGTATTTTGTTATTATCACTACAAAGGGTGTTTCCGTGTAAGTCTGCCATAAATTAAAACTGTGTGTTTTTAGGGTTAAAATTAGTGGAAAGTGTCACAGAATATGGGGCCTACAACATTTGGTAAAGCTATTTACCAGAAACATTCCGTATTTAAATAATATACATAGAGAAGCCCCCTTATAGGGTGACACTAACCAATGTATTTTCTACGAGCCCCTGTAGAAATGTTTGACCCGCAATACACCGGTGCTCAATTTTTTAATTTCTATATTTTTTTTTACAAATTCATATGATCCGCTACATAATTGTTTGAAAATAACTTTAATATGTACACATTGTTCTTCCCTGCTATAAAAGGGATCCATTTGTAGTAATAGAAAGTAAATAAAGTCTTCAACACTGAACTTCAATGTGAACTAGTCAAAACCACCGCCGCGTTTCTAATTCCAATTCCCTCAATCCCTTCGCTTAAATTAAAATAAAATCTTCAGTAAACTAGATAATAAAAGGATTAAAACCCTTTGTACATTTAAATGCAAAAAAAGATTAAAACTACAGTAATGGAAAAACCTTTTAAACCCAAAGTTGATTTTTCCTTTCTCCTCCTGGCCAGGGGTTGCTGCTGGGAGTTACGTAAAACCAAGCTCCCAAAAAACCTCCTCCCATTTCCGAATAAACCCTCATTCATCGGATCCCTAACGAAACGTGAAATGCGCGGAGGAAAGTTAGGGAAACCTAGCCAACCGAGAGAAAGAGAAGTAAAATAGATCCCAATCCTCAAAGCTACCTTATTCGGTCTCAATGCGAGTGTTCAACAATAACTGCGAGAAAATGCTACCACAAGGTTACGACTATAAGTTCAGATCTCTATGCAATCCCATGGCTTGAACATTTTCGGGTGAAATTCGCCGTGATACTAGAACAAAACGTCACCTGATTTCCGAAGGTGCTGAAATTGTTGCAAGTTTACTTCCGGAAAACCCTACAGCCTCTCCCAAAATTCCTTGCAAAATTCTGAATCACTAAAAATTTATTTACCTCTGGAATTTTTGATCCCCAAAATGTAAGTCTTCCAAAGTAATTTTAGAAACGAAAATAGTTCGCTACGTCAACAAGGTTAAGCTTTGATGAAGGCAAATTGTGATAAACTTCTAAATGACGTTTCTAATCTCTTTGCTATCTCTCCCGCGTTGTAGGTTCAAAATGGAACGAACTATGAAGTACAGTGGTTGTACCCCACCTTTAACTGTATGAAGAAATAACAGTAGTGGGGTGCCAGCCGCACGTCCACGTCCCTTCAGCCAAAGAACGTACGTACGTAGCATTGCAGGACACGGACCGTTACTCAAACACGAAACTATTAACTTTTTCCAACCCGGGATGGGATAAGAACGTTCGAAGAGTTAAACCAATAATAAAAAAAAAGTCGTCAAAATTTTAGTACTCTCCAATCCTCCCTTTTTCCACCCCCCAAAAAACGCCCAAAATTAAACTCTCCCCGGAGTAACTCGTATACTGCTTTGAATTTAATCAAATGTTACACGAATAACTAACTGCGTAATCCTCAATTAATGGAATTTCCAATCATAAAAAATTGTGATCAATGCCTACGATCAATCAAAGGGATTTTAATGTTTAGATGGTTGGTAGAGGTGTTTCTTTGGCGAGAGAGAGAATACAACAATGGCGGCCTAGCCCCTATGTGTTGGTTTCTCTGTATGTACTTTCCCAAAATGCTCCAACGCTTTTCTCCTTGGGGTTTGACACAATTCATTATTTTTGGTAGGATTGAAAACATTCTCGCATGCATACATATATAGGCGTTTTGATAAAAGTGGAAAACTGTTTGCGATGGGCTGAATTTGATGGGGATGATTCAAAGATGGTGAAGGGTACATGGGGATAAAATTGTCTTTTTCGCCAGGATTTAATTCTAGCCCCCTCTAGCGGCAGTTTCATAAATGGATCTAGGACCCCTGCTGTGGAGGGGAGGGTCAAAAATGGACCAAGTTCATCGTGCCAAAAAGCTATTAAGGACGCATCAGCTATCAGTCGCCTGAACCCCCCCCCCCCACTTACTTTCTCCTAATCATTGCGCCTTTATTTGAAGGTCGATGAAAAATCGAGTAATCGTTTATGAAAGTTATATAGAACGCCGGTGGCATTCATTGGTTCCGAAAATTAGAGATTAAACATTTCTTTTTTTTTGGGAAAAAAATAATCAGAGTTAAAAAATGCGTTGATTAATCTTTAATAATCTTTAAGGTTTCTTGGATTCCAAATTATCGTCCCTAAAATACAGAAAAAACTCTCATTAGAAGAACGATGCCATTTCGGTTGTAAAAAAAAAAGGATAATGATTTAAATTTAAATTCATATTCTGAGTATAAATATATAGGGTGTTTCTGATAAGTCTGCCATAAATTAAAGAGTGTTTTTTGGGTCAAACTGCGTGGAAATTTTCAAAGAACACGGATCTACAACATTTATTTACGGAGATATGGGCTGTATACCAAACACTGATTGTTTCCAAAACAAGGACAATGTTTTAGACCACATGTTCATTGACACTTTCCATTCAGTTTAACCCTAATAACACATCCTTAAATATATGGCAGACTTATAAGAAACACACAACGTTCAAAATGATCAGAAGTAATGTTGCTGAGAAGAAAAACATCTACTACATTTTTAATGGGGGACCATTAAAAGAATATTTTCATATTTCAATTTCTAGTTTTAAAAGATATATGGATAACAAAATTTTCGTCTTTCAACTCAGTAAATCAAATTAGGCTTAAATTCTTAAAAAGGTTGGAAGGTCACGACTGTCTTTAAAGATTAGAAGAAAAAGAAATCTTTCGTGCTCCTGAAAAAAAAGCGTTATTTAAAAGAAAAGGGAACGAAATCGATGGATCGATAAATTGAATTTTCGGATTATAGTTATTCCTTTTGAAATTTTCCTCACCCTTCATATCAAGTATAACGAAAAATAATAAAAAAAAAAACCAAGGAAAATGTCTTGAACAAAGGAAAAAATTGGCAGGCGTGCTCCCAGCCTCTTCCAGAGAGATTTCTCTCTAAGAAGGAAGCGAGGAAGGAAAGAAAGTAAAAAAAAAAAAAAAAAAAAAATTGAGGTTGTCTCGCACAGTTTCTGTCACCCCTTTTTTCTTTCGACTCCCGTTCGCTCTTGTTACCATGGCTTTTGCAAAAATGTGACAATTCCATAAATAGTGAATTTATTCAATATTATCATAAATAATATTGAAGGAGTGCCTTTAACAATCTGCTTGATTCGTAGTAGTGTTGAGCTTCTGGAAATTTCACTCGTATTGGTCGACTCAAAATCGTTTAGTTATAACGTTCCTGTCACTTTTTCGCTTCCTTACAAAATTTAAACGGATGCGAGCGAGACTTCTATGACAATTATAAAATTTCCTAACATTTCAGACACCAAAAATAGCTGATTCAGAATTTCCAGCTACTGTGGCAAAATAACCTTGTGACTAAACCAGTAAGTGTATGCTCTGTGCAAGTACAGAAGACTTCCAAGTTTACATACAGTTCGAACAAAACTTGGGCATCATCCTTTATCGGCTTATTTGAATAGACGAGGAAGATTACTTTCAGAAGAGTGTTTTAAAGCGGAAAAAATTTCCTTCCCAAACCGCTTCACCCATCGAATTTTTTTTTATAACAAAGTATAAAAAGTTTTAAACTTCTCAGGAAATTCTTTTAAGGCTCGATGCAAAGGAATGCTGCTGTGCAGAGATGTAGAAAAAAGATTAATTCACAGTTCATTAAAGTTTATTTCAATTCCGGTTCTCTAGATTGGAATCATGGGTGAAGTGACGCAATTTGAGTTAAAATTATATTAATGGCAGGATTAATTTGGAATGAATCCATAAAAGCCAAAAATGAATGTATTTTTAATGATACCTCACATAACGCGCCTAAGAAAAATAATAAACAACACAGTGGTCTTTACTCCAAGCGCTGGAATTCTGGTAAGCGCATTATCTGTATCCTACAATAGAGTTCACTGAAAACTCGTTTTCTACACAGACCCAAATTCAAAGTAAAACTTTCTAGTTTGTGTAAAGGAGTTTTAATTAGCAGTTAAGCTTATAATGGAGTTAGCCAAATATTTTCTCTTAAAGTTTCGTCCCCGGTTGTGGTGACGGCACGGCGGCTAGCTTCAGAGCCCAGAAAGATTATTAATTAAGGCTGAGGGAGAATGAAAGATACACGAAAGGGAACTAGGGAGAGAACTTAAGCTTTTAAGCAAACTGCGAGAATTCGGCTCGAAACATTAAAATTCCAAAACAAATTTTGCCAAAATATAAAAGAGAGAAGAATAAAGGAAGAGGATAAAGTAGGAAGTATACTGGAGAAATAGAGTGAGACAAGAGAGACACGGAGAGAAATAAACGAGTCCCAATAGACCGATATTTTTAAAGCGACCCTTTTTCACTCGACTTAACATAGACCCTGTAGGCCTAACTCACGATTTCCATCCACCACCAGTAACTGTTTAACGTTGCCTTCGATATTATTTAGATCATAACCCTACATTATCTCCTCCCTAAGTATGGGTCAGACTTAGACAAATCAAAAAGACTGTTGCGACTGATAAACGTAGAGGACTCCGCAAGCATACATTTTCTATCCGACAATACATCAGGACAAAGTTTATAACACAAAGTCAACTAAGCAGAGTTGACCAGCCATGCAAACACAAAAGGAAAAACCCAACGCCGTTCTTTAGTATAAGGCGGTATTTTTCCCGTCAATTACCCAGATTGCTTAGACATTAAAATAAGCCCCGGTCCCACGTGGCGAGAAAAACAAAATCAAATTAAAAGGAGTGACGGTTTAGCATCACGAGTAGAATGAAGCTTCCAAGTTTGGGCAGGATGAGGAGCGAAGAGAAAGTTTTGGAGAAAAATAGGTTGCCCTTACAAAATGTTTCTTTGGAACTTCATAGAAATTCCTAAAGAGTTTTATGGAGGCCTTGGGGGAGTATTCTAAGGAAAATTTATCCAAGGATAATCTTAAGAACATCCTTTGGATAATATTCTTGAGACATAATTCCATAAGGATCTTAAGAAACTCATTAGAAATTATTGTATACAATTTTCTTAAGAAATAATTCCTTAAGGGTCTTGAGAAAATCACTAGAATATATTGTATGCAATTGTCTTAAGAAAAAAGACCTTAAGGTTCTTAAGAATATCATTAGAATTTAATGTATATAATTGACTTCGGAAATTCCCTTCAATTCCCTCGGATATTCCCTTCAATTCCTGCGGGTATTCCTTTTAGCTCCCTCGGATATTACCTTCAACTCCCTCGGATATTACCTTCAACTGCCTCGGATATTCCCTTCAACTCCCTCGGATATTCCCTTCAATTCCCTCGGATATTCCCTTCAATTCCCTCGGATATTCCCTTCAATTCCCTCGGATATTCCCTTCAATTCCCTCGGATATTCCCTTCAATTCCCTCGGATATTCCCTTCAACTCCCTCGGATATTCCCTTCAACTCCCTCGGATATTCCCTTCAACTCCCTCGGATATTCCCTTCAACCCCTCGGATATTCCCTTCAACCCCCTCGGATATTCCCTTCAACCCCCTCGGATATTCCCTTCAACTCCCTCGGATATTCCCTTCAACTCCCTCGGATATTCCCTTCAACTCCCTCGGATATTCCCTTCAACTCCCTCGGATATTCCCTTCAACTCCCTCGGATATTCCATTCAACTCCCTCGGATATTCCATTCAACCCCCTCGGATATTCCCTTCAACCCCCTCGGATATTCCCTTCAACCCCCTCGGATATTCCCTTCAACCCCCTCGGATATTCCCTTCAACTCCCTCGGATATTCCCTTCAACTCCCTCGGATATTTCCTTCAACTCCCTCGGATATTCCGTTCAACCCCCTCGGATATTCAAATAAACTACCTCGGATATTACCTTCAACTACCTCGGATATTACCTTCAACTACCTCGGATATTCCCTTCAACTACCTCGGATATTACCTTCAACTACCTCGGATATTCCCCCCAACTCCCTCGGATATTCCCTTCAACTCCCTCGGATATTCCCTTCAACTACCTCGGATATTACCTTCAACTACCTCGGATATTACCTTCAACTACCTCGGATGTTACCTTCAACTACCTCGGATATTACCTTCAACTACCTCGGATATTACCTTCAACTAACTCGGATATTACCTTCAACTACCTCGGATATTACCCTCAACTACCTCGGATATTACCCTCAACTACCTCGGATATTACCCTCAACTACCTCGGATATTACCCTCAACTACCTCGGATATTACCCTCAACTACCTCGGATATTACCCTCAACTACCTCGGATATTCCAATCAACTAATTAACCCGCTCGGAATTTTCCTTTAACCCCAGTATTTTGAATACCATATTCATTTAAATAACCACTTCAACTTCCAAAACTCCCAACAGGAACAACGTACTACAGAATTAAGTACAATTCTATTCAGTAAACTATCTAAACGAATTAACGATAAATTAAACTAGTGGTATTATGAAGTAAATCTGGAGCCTTCTCAATTTTTTATTAACTACTTTTCATTAGTTGCCCTCTAACACTGGTTTAACAACCAACAAAATGGCTTTTTCTTCAAAATAAATACATTTTCTCATTTTACAATTTAGTGGGATTAAGGAAATATTGGAGGTGTCTTTGACTACATAAAAATTTTCTAACTTCACATTTGAATTATTTCGCGAAAATTGAATTGCCGGCTTGATAATATTTATAATTTGAGCCGAAATGAATTTTTCGTCATTTTTTTTGTTTGCAATAATCAATCGAATTTTATAAAATTTGTCAATTTGCTTATCTTCTATACAAAAAAAGCTATCATCAGATTTCTTACTTCTTGTTTTGCAAGCGAAAGTGGCCCCGTTTATAGTAACCTTTCGGTGAAACGTCAGATCTGATATATTAATGTTTTTTCTATTAAATATTTCCAAGTCT
>JAEQBA010001496.1:0-28891 GCA_019434445.1 Phalangium opilio | reverse complement strand
ACATAATGTAAATCGCCAGAAATTAGAGGTGACATGTTGAATTATTTTTTGATAAGATCGAGAGGAACTTTTATTATGTCCCTAAATCGCGTTCAACATGGCCTTTCTAGATTATCCGTCCATATAGTGAAGATTAAAGCCTTACACGATGGAGACGAGGACGTAAGGATTTCTTTGTCACCTTTAAAAATTCCACTTAAGATTTTATATATTAGAGGGATGTAGTCGGTGTATTCCCCTGGTTTGGGACTGATTTTTATAACGAAGGAACGACTCTGAAGAATGTAAAATATTGCCATATATAGTACGGTATTTCTCTATATATAAATATTTACCCTAGATACGTTGAGTGAAAATGGCACATACACAATGATTCCAATTAGATATGCATTAATAATTTCATGTTTGTTGAAAAGTTTGCAATGCACAATGCAAAAACTTTGACTGGGTTAAGATATTTAATGCTCATTGATCGCTTAAAAAGAACTAAGGTTTCCTTCCTACATTGGCAATTTTCCTTGATGGCAAAATGTAATTTGTTAAGACATCATCTTTCACTCAAGTTCGAGTTAATTTTCTTAGTTGATAGTGAATATCACTTTCGAATTGAGCGTTTGTTTCTGAGTAATTACGCTCGAAAAGTAATTTTATTTGTTAGTACATTTTGTCGCTCAAGTTGACGCCTAGTGACTTCTAAGTTCTAACTGTAGAACTTTTTTTCCTCTCAAGTTCACTAACCCCTAAACTTTACTTTTATTGGTGTAACGGTATATTGTAACCCCTTTTTTCCTTCTTTAATATTAAAGGACGGCTTAAGATTGTCTCCAATTTTCGAAAGCGAAAGAAAAAGGATGAAATTAGCTATAGAGAAGCTTTCCCCCTTCGTCGTTGACTCGTTGCATCCCCGAAGTCCTTTGTTTTCTCGGCGTGCCTTCGTTCCTAATTATCTTAAGTGGCGTACTGCCCTGTTTTAAAGTCCTTTAAAAACATTAAAAAACAAAATACAAAAACAAGAAAAAGTTACGATTACGTAATATTTATATCTACGTGTGGTATCAAGATTTAAAGCAAAGGCCACCTTATAAGTTTCCATAACCTATATGATATTATTATAGACACGTAGATAAAAAATACATTTTAAATATTTCTCTTTTAGGCTCAACGTAGCACGAAGCTCCAACAACAGTTGGACTATTTTGAGCACGAGCTGCAACAACAACTTAAAGCAAACCGTGAAATTTTGAGAGAATTGCAAATTTTCCAAGGAAGTGAGTCTGGTGTTTTTTAGTTACTTTTTTTACATCGTTTAACTCGTTTCCTTTATCGTTTTACTTAATGCCTTATTAATATTAATATTCCGGTATATTCGTATAATTTTAATAATAAGTGTATTCGTGTAAGGGGCGTGTTTTTGTGATGAGAGGAAATAGTGATAATGCCTTTTTATTTGTTTTAAACCCTTTTTTTTTAATCGCCTAAAAGTTCCGAATAGATTTCAAGGGCTAATGTATCTAATTTTTAATTTAATCCGTGGCTTTTCTTTTATCTCCATTTTAGTTGCCCAAATTTTATTTTTCTTTTGTCCAGGTTTTTCCCTAATTTGCCTTTTGTACCATTGTTTCTCCTATGCTTGAATTCCCGCTTTATTAGTTCATCGTATTTAGTGTCCTTTTAATCGCCCTTAAGGTTCATTGTCCAGTTTGTTTCCCCTTAATGCGACCCATTCATTGCGCCTTGTTAAGGTCTCCGTTATTTTAGAGTTCAACCCTGAGGTGTTATGTCCCAAATTGTGTCCCTTTCCTTCTGTTTGACGCTTACGAGTGTCCCCTAGAACATTTTGTTCCTTCATCTCCCCTTTACAAAACAGAGACTTTAAAATACATATATTAATTTTAATTTCGGGACCTATGCCTCCCTACTTAAACATTCTTTTATCATTTTAATCTTCGCAGGAAATTGTTAATTTGTAAATGTTATATCTAGCCCAGTCTGGCTTTGTTCCATCCTGTTTCAGCTTATGCAATACGCATTTTATATTTGTTCTTGTTTCATTTATAGACCGCGTGTTTTTTTTTTTTAAAATTAACACGTTTTTACGCTAACGATACAGGACTTTTACAAGGTCAGTGGAACCGTAACTTGAAGAATAACAGCGCGGAAGGTGGGTCAACGGGCTCTCAACCCATCATAGGAGTTCTGGTCTTCGCGTGTAACCGAGTGACTATTAAAAGAAATTTGGACCAGCTTCTAAAGTAAGTCCACGCACGTCATTCTTTTAACCCCTTTTAATGATTAGTTTTAATTGCTTTAAATATTAATTAAATGGCGGTTTTTTATTAATTTATTAATTAAACAGGTATCGACCTTCCGCCGTGCAATTCCCTATTGTAGTTAGTCAAGATTGTAGTCATGAACCAACTACTAAAGCGATTAAATCTTACGGGGACCAACTTATACTTATTCAGGTTAGTGAGTTTAGGTTAATAGGTTTTATCGATAATTCTGTTATCTTTTCCTACAATTGACATCCTTTAAGAATTAAGGTTATTTTCGTTGTTTGAGGACGTAGGTTTAATATGAATTCTAAAAATAAATGTCAGATTTAATATTGAATATATTTGTAGTGTAATCAAGAAGTGATATCTAGTTTATTAGGGAGAAGGTATAAGATGCCTAAGTATTCGCTTGGGCCATAGTCCCAGTCCCCCTTACAAAATACAGGAGGGGGGGGGACGTAAAAGTAGGCCGGGGCTGTTTCGCCTCTCCTCAGTCGGAAAATACGTAGTAATTTCAAGAACCAGTGAGATGCTGGTTGTAATTTAGAGACGGACCTACGTTTGGACTGGAGATAAAGCTAGATTATAAATATGGCGATTATTTAAACCTTCTCGCTAGTAAACTAGATATCACTTCTTGGTGTCATAAAATATTAAATTTTTCTAAAAGGGATCAACTTTAGTAGGAATAAATTTTCGATGTTAAACTTTATTCTACTGTACAATAATTGCGGAATTATGGTTTCAGTCATTAAGTCTGTAAATGTAAAACTAGGCCTACATAACAATATTTAACAATAATGCTAAAATGCGTCGTGTATTAAGTTACGTGGAAGTTTTATAATTCAAATGATATGTAATCGGTGTATACGATGTAGTTTTGACTGTACTTAAAGGGATTACAATACACGTGTAATCTTTTAGTTACATTTTCGACTCAAAATCGCTTAAAAAACATCCCCTTTAATTTATGCCGGACTTATCAGAAATACCATGTAAATTAGAAATTTGGTATTTACTAAAAGTATGAATAAAATTATTTGTTGGAACAGCTAGGCCTATATTTATGAATACAAATATGGTATCAACATCGGCAGCTGAGACATAATTTTTAAAAACGTGTCTCTACTGAATAATAATTTTATAAACTATTGAATAAAAACACGCGGTTAAAAGGGATAAGATAATATTTCACAGTTTTTATAATATTGAATTAATGCAGCCGTTTGTCATTATTTGTCATCTGATATCTTTTTATTGTAGTAGAATTTAGTTGACCACCTGCAATGATGTTTTTAGTTCGGTTTTAATAGCGTGGTTTGTTTCGCTCTCTCTCTCTCTCTCTCTCTCTCTCTCTCTCTAGCAGCCAGACCAAAGTGACATTCCATTAGTTGGCAAGGAGAAAAAGTTCAAAGGATATTATAAAATATCCAGGCATTATGGCTGGGCACTTAATCGAACTTTTCACTGGTTTAACTTTGATACAGTCATTATCGTAGAAGGTATTGAATTATATTGATCTTTATAACGACACATTTTGGAATTGTAACGGGGTGAACATATTTAAACGCGGACAAGCCTACTTGCTGTTGAAGAACATAATGTACCATACAAAGGGGTTAAAATCTCCCCTGGTAAACGTCAGACACCCTCTAAGCCAATCGCCCATCTTTCCGCACTAGTCTCGCATTCTTTGAACTTCAGAGGACGTTTTGAGGGAAAAAAATTTTAGTTAAGCCATTTCCCTCTATCCTCATTTATATGAGAAAGTGTTACCATATCCAAAACAGTGTTTTATTAACCTAAATTAAGTTTTTAAATGAAGTTATTGAAAAAACGAATGTAATTTAATTTTCTAGATGATTTAGATATAGCGCCAGATTTCTTCGAGTATTTTTTAGCTCTACATCCCATTTTAAAAGCGGATCCAACGCTCTGGTGCGTTTCCGCGTGGAATGACAATGGGAAACAAAATTTAGTAGCGGATAATCCCGGTATAAATATTTTATGTATTAATTATGTTAATGCAATTACTGAATTGATGAATATGCGGCTTTTAACGAATTACTTTATTGTCTATTTTTAGATTTATTATACCGCTCTGACTTCTTCCCCGGATTAGGCTGGATGTTAACGAAAGATTTATGGTCCGAGTTACAAACGAAATGGCCTAAAGCGTACGTCATGTTTGATTATTTATTATTTAAATGAATTCAAAATATTATTGCGAGTTTTTTTATATTTCTTCGACTAATTGTGTTTATTAAATTATTATAATTGTAATTAGGTTTTGGGACGATTGGATTAGACAACCAGCTCAACGTAAAGATCGTGCATGCATAAGACCCGAACTTTCTAGGACAAAAACATTTGGGAAAGTAGGAGTTAGCAAGTACGTTTATTTTCATCTTTTTTTGTATGTTAACTTCATTAGGTGTATTTCTAATTGCGTGGTTCAAATGATGAAGACCCTTTTTGTAGATATACAAACGGGTATTTGACAAGAAGTCTTAACTTTATCATTATGTAAAGTTTGAGTTGTCAAGGGGTTGAACCTTAAAAATCAGTACTACTATTCCGGCTTTCATCTTTTATACTGTCGATTTTATCGAAGTGATTTAGTCCACATTTTGCAGGTTTTATTAAAATGATATAGTCGCCATTTTGTACTTTTTGTCTAAATGATATAGACGCCATATCTGTCCCCTTTGTCTTAATGATATTGATACCATATGGTTCACTTTATCTAAATGATATAGAAATAGATACCATATGGTTCACTTTATCTAAATGATAAGTACGCTGTTTAGCAGATTTTATCAGGGTCCAAATGATATAGACGCCATTTTGTACACTTTATCAAAATGATACAGACGCCATTTTGTACACTTTATCAAAATGATACAGACGCCATTTTGTACACTTTATCAAAATGATACAGACGCCATTTTGTACACTTTATCAAAATGATACAGACGCCATTTTGTACACTTTATCAAAATGATACAGACGCCATTTTGTACACTTTATCAAAATGATACAGACACCACTTTGTACACTTTGTCGAAATGATATCGACGCCATTTTGAATGCACTTTATCCAAATTATATAGACGCCATTTCGAATACACTTTATAATTAGTTTTACTTGATCTGTTCAATAAAAATGCAGAATCTCTGCGAATTAGTAATTAAATCAATATTTCTTTGTTGAAACTTTCAGTGGACTATTTTACGAGAAGCATTTGAAGTTTATCAAATTAAATGACAAACACGTGCCTTTTTTGAAGAAGGATTTAAGTTATCTGAAAAAGGTATTTTGATGAAAACTTCCATGAAAAGCCGAGCTTGATTCCATTTCTTCTGACTTGTACACAGGACAATTACGACGTTGCTTTTGTAAAAGAAGTCTACGGCACGCCTCTAGTAACATTATCGCAAATCCTTAAGGGCGTCATAGATCATTCTAATCCCGTTCACCTGACGTATGACTCCAAAGAATCATTTAAAAAAACCGCCAAAGCTTTAGGACTAATGGATGATCTCAAGGTTGGTGATAGATATTCATTTTCAAAAACAAGTTTATTCTATTCGTTTTGACAGTTAGGACACACCTGGAAATATTAAATTTATGATTTTTAAACATGAATTTTGAATCTCAGACATAGCTAATGTTTAAAAATGAAACTTCATAATCAATGATTATTAATGGCTTTTGTAGTCCGGTGTGCCAAGAACGGGATACAGAGGTGTGATAGCGTTTGTGCATAAAGGGAGGAGAGTCTATTTAGCTCCTCCCGCCGATTGGAAAGGATACGATCCGACTTGGAGTTAACAACTCCCACGAAACAAATGCAAAATTAAAAAAAAAAATATGGAAAAGGAATAAAAAACACTGGTGCAATAGGTCGTCCAACCATCCATCAATAGTGGCAAATCCCCCAACCCCCCTTGACGTTATTTATCATCAATTAATTAATTAATATATTTTTTTTTTTTCGTTTTATGCACAAAGGATGCACGATGAAAACGTATCCTTAAAAATCACCATAAAATATATTATTAAAACAAATCCCCGAGAGTGAAATGAATGCATTGCATTGCGTACGACGGTCAAGGAGCTCATTGAGATTATAATCGTATAGAGATTTTTTTATATATACATATAATTTAAAAGATGGTCAGTTCTAATCTAACACACCAACATCAATTAGGCTGTGTACTTATAATGGCTCAAAAATATTTTTTAAATTATAAATGGTTCCTCCAGTTAATTAAATTAAATTAAATTAAATTAATTTAATTTAAAAGAATTCATTTTTTTTTTCCTTCGTTCGTTTTCTTTACCATCAATACATTTAATCAGAAAACTAGCTGTGTTACGAACTTATAACATCTTTCGAGAGAGGTATAGGCCTATAATCCTATTTCCCCCCCCCCCTGTGTTTGTTGGTGATTTTTAAGTTTTTTTTTTTTTAAGTATTACAAAATGTGATATGGTATAAATAAATAAATAAATAAATAAACCGTTGAGAAATGAAAAACATAAACATAAACATAAACATCAATACGTATGTTACATTACGTAAATGTGTACTGCCGGCCGGTCAAACACAAACGTAAAGATTCATAATTCATACAAGTTTAATAAAACGAGAGGGAGAGATGGAGAAGTAAATTAAATTCCTATTTAAAATAAACATCAAAATAAACAAAAACAACCCATGGAAAAGAACAACAATCAATCCCCTATGCCATTTGAATGAAAAAAAGAAATTCAGAAAATTATATAAAAACAAAATTTATTAAGATCTGCAACGTAAAAGAGAAAAATAAAAAAATATTTTGACGTGCCATAATTAGATAAAACGGAGCTCGTTAAAAGTGTGTGGAAATTTATACAAAATTATATATATATATATATATATATATATACAAACAAACAAACCCTCGAGGCTCGAACATGCAGTTAATCATTTCTCATACAAAATGTGCTTATTTTCCTTTTAGTTAAGTTTAATTATACCGAACTAAGCAATATTAGAATGATTGATTTGTTTAAAATTTAGTAGTAGTAATTAACAAATTAAGTTTTATATATTTTTTTAATTTAATTCCTGAAACGTATTATTGGTTTCTTAATCTTTCTATAATTAATTTTATTTTAGGAAAAACTGCTAACGTATTTAAATGCAAATCTTCACTTTATAATTTTTTTTTGTGGTATAATTTAAAGGTTGCAGTGCCTTCACAAACAACACCACGTGAAATTATATAAATATGTCATAAGCACATTGTATGGGTATGGTATTGCAAAAAGAAACATAATTATGTGGGTATTTCGAAACATTTTAGGCAGAGGAGAATATGTGAGAGAAAATAAAAATAAAACAGCAGCAACAAAAATGAACAGATAACTAAATGGTTATTGTAAATATTGAAGTGTTATTAAATTTATTTAAAATTATGGAATATTCTTGTGTTAAATTTCTTTATTTGCTTAAACACTTTGAAATCCTATATTTCCCTATTTTTCTTTCTAAAAGCCCCGCCCACACCCCTAACTCAAAAGTGGATACGGAAATGCTATAAGGATAATTAGCCTTATTCCTGATCAGCGCCATCTACCCATAGCGGTGACTTTGAGAACTACTGTAAGCGGCAAGCCAATCAGATGTCGCTAAAATCTGGTGACGTCATTTTTGGTAAGACCCGAGAGTGCCAGTCAGTGACGTCACCAGATTTTAGCGACATCTGATTGGCTTGCCGCTTACAGTAGTTCTCAAAGTCGCCGCTATGGGTAGGTGGCGCTGATCAGGAATAAGGCTAATTCCCTGTTTCGCCTCTATAATATCCTTGACATTAAAAGGGGAATTTAAAGGGACTGAAGTAACAATAACTGGCGGCTGGCGCTAAAAAGGTAATGATTTTATGGATGAAATTCTGCATCACGTTTCACTTCCCCTTTTTTCGGCCTTATAATAAAATATTTAACAAAAACAACTTTCTCCCGTTAAAATGGCTGCCAATGTTTACATCTTTAGTTTGTAATTTTAAACCCAGATGGCGATAGTGGTGTGGATAATTTGCGCCTTTTTTCTAAATTTTTCCCTCCATTTTTTTCCCCCAGGGATTTTGAAGCTTCCGGCTGTCGGCCGACAGCTTCCGGTAATCAATGGCGTTTGTGCACTTGTAAAGCTTCGCGACGCTTAGATTTTTCGATAAAAGTAAACTAATTATGAGTGGTTTCATGATGTAATTTCGCGTTCAATTGTTCGGTTTTTTTATCTAGTTGTTTAATCTCATAGTAGCGTTTTCTTTTTTAATTAAGTCTAATTTGTAGTACCAATCGAACGTGTTAAAAGCGCTAAGCCTTGGTCTGACAATTATGTTTAAATCGCTTGTTCTATGGTTTTTTGGCCGTCGTGGATACCATTATCATATCGAAAGGATTCGGTGAGACGTGACTTAAGAACGATACCATTAAAATGGCGAGTGACGCGAACAGTGAATCAACGGGCAGTGATTCGGGTTCAACTCCGGAAGAAGAGCGGATTAGACGGCTATTTCAAACATGCGATGGAAATGGCGATGGATACATAGACAGGTGAGCTTGTCCCCTAATTTAATAATAATTAGCTAGCTTTGCCGTTTGTTCATGTTTAGCCTTTAAATTAATCACGAAACATTGCTATTTCTTAATTAAAGCCAAGATCTGTTGGCTGTGTGCAGACAGCTCAACTTGGAACATTGTGTTGAAGAAATCATGGTTGAATTAGGGGCTGATGAACAAGGTCGCATTTCCTACAGCGAATTTTTGAGGCGTAGAATGCAACTCATGAATGAAATCAACGCGTTGACGCTGCAAGACCAAGAGCAGGAAAAAGAGGAGTATGAGGGTAGAAGCCATGACCCAGATGTAACCCCTCTTCGAGTATCACCAGCACCAGGAAGTGGTAGTACTGGTGGAAACTGGCCCATGAGTAGTGATACGAGCCAAGGGGCTGCCTCTGGGAAGCACGAAAGTTGGGAGTTTGACTCTGGAGCCAGGGATTTGAGCCCTGAACCCAACACTCTTCAGAAACTAATTGAAGCTGCGGGGGAATCAGTACCTGGATCAAGTGGCGATCTCCTTGACTTGGCAAACAAGGTAAGCGCAATTTTTTTATAACTATACATAGGCCTTAAAACAATGTTACACCATTATCTGGTCAACCCTTGCCCTTTATATGAATATAGAACCATTTAAGTTTAAAAACTTGACCCCCATTTTAATTATCAACCATGACTCATTTGGTCAATGTCAATGTTTCAACGCCTATTCTAATTTAACAATTTTTATGGTCAACTTTGAGCCCTATGGCGCCATTTTTCATAGTGACCTTTGAACCCTATTACGATATTCCGCCATATTTCATAGTGAACTTTGAACCCTATTACAATATTGCGCCATTTTTCAAAGTGAACTTTGAACCCTATTACAATATTCCGCCATATTTCATAGTGAACTTTGAACCCTATTACAATATTCCGCCATATTTCATAGTGAACTTTGAACCCTATTACGATATTCCGCCATTTTTCATAGTGAACTTTGAACCCTATTGCAATATTGCGCCATTTTTCATAGTGAACTTTGAACCCTATTACAATATTGCGCCATTTTTCATAGTGAACTTTGAACCCCATTGCAATATTGCGCCATTTTTCATTGACTTGTGATTAAAATCGCGGCATTCATCTATCGCATTAGATTGTAGAAACCATTCGTGTAATATGTCGCGAACTTCATAGCTAACCTATCAACATACCTCTTTCCTTAAGAACATAAATTTAGTGCTCTATTTGTGAACTACTTTATGATGCGGGGTAATTTACTATCTCAATCTCCTGCATAATATTTGGTCCATTATGGTAACGACCTGCCCACGCTGTAATGATGGAAAAATAGCTGAACCCATTAGTTCGCGACCAATAGGCCCCACCTTGGTTGAACAGTTATACAACCATCCCATATAATCACAGTTTACCACGTAATGAAATAACCAATAATTGAATCCCTATTTTGGGCTCGTGCTTGAGAATTAATTTTGACGTAATATTAAGGCAAATTATGTAAAATATCCACATAATATTTAGGGCTAATAGTGTTAAGTCGCTAAAGAAACACCAAAATTGTTTGAAAAATTATGATACCCCAGAATATTCAATGCATGATATTATTAAAGCAACGTAACGCGTATAATCAGAAGGGGATAATAGAAGAAGGGTGACACTCTGATCCCTCTGAATGCTTTAGTTAGGTAAAATTATGTTTCCCAGGCTCACCCCTTTTTCTTTGCTCTCCCGCTCATAAAACTTAATTCAGAGGGGCATCGCATCGTGGGGTGAATTCTATAACTGTTTTGTACTAAATCCCCTGCAATCAACCCACAAACCTTCATTGTCTTGACGCGGGACAAAAATCCCCAAGCGCATGCGCCTTGGCAAATAGTTAAGCACTAATAATAGAGTAATGATGAGGGAACTTATTTATCGCGTAGTAACCTTGCTCCAAATGTAAATCATGATACAATTACCCTCCCGTTTTGTGCTGGAACACTTCTCTCTCAGAGAAGTATTATATACTTCTGTCCTAATTTACCCGACGAAAAAATCCCACTATGTTAAAAGCAAGCTGTCTAAAAAAGTAAATTTCGGAGTTACAAGAAGGGAAAGTCGGTTCTATGTCCAAGGAAAATCAGAGTCACAATGTGTATCTAGGCCTATATACCAAAATATTTTCCAAAAGGCGAGTTAGGGTCCTAGCTAGGAAATATTACGCAACTCCCCAGTCCTTACGAATAGGGAGTAGAGAGTTTGGAGGAGAGGAGAGTGAGGTGTATGTTAGGAACAGTGCGGGAGTGAAAATTGAGAGGCGTTGGCTTGGCTGTTCCTCACTCCTCAGTCAGTTTCTGACGATCTTCTCTGGCGTTCGGGTCGCTTTCCACGAGCCCCGTTCTCTTGTTTTCTCTTTTTTCGATTCGGAAAAGAACAGTTGTAACGTAACGGTATCCCTCTGTTGTTTCTTGTAACGCGATCAAGTCGTCAGGGTAGACATGAGTATTGTTGTCGAACTTTACCTAACTTCAGATAAAGTGGCGGAAATCGGTTAAACTCGGACTTAACAATAAACTTTTGGAAGAGTAAGAATTCAGGAAGCTAGCTAGCTAGTCGAGGAAACGGAAGAACCTCATTTAAAATGGATGGAGTTAAAAATAGACCCTCTAATAGATCGGGTTCGCGGTCGAGATCGGGTACCCCTTCGGGAGAAGGCACCTCAATGTCCAACAGGGTCCTGGATCTACCCGGAAAAGAGGTACTTGTAAAAGGATTTTTTGAATATTCTTAAGAGACCACGATACCACCCATACTTTTTAGTTTGTTTTAAAGCTTGGGGATTACATCTTCAGGAATGGAATATCCACTTATTAGATTTAGCTTAGGTTTCGGGGGAATTCCCTGTTTTGTGTTTATCCAGATGTTTTGTATTCTGTATATATAGTAAGTAGGGTCTACCACTCTGTGTTGGTATAGTTGTGTTTTGACGTGAGTTGAAGGGCAGTCTTTCGGTAGAGTTAATATAACGTTTGACCCTGTTTAAAGTCTGTCAGTATGACCTCTTGAAGTGTAAGGTCGTAAGGACTTAATAGAATTAGGTTTTAACGTGTGAAATTAAACTTATTTCAGATTTGGCTTGTAATTATGGTTGTTCTTTGATTGATATAATCAGTTTTTTAGTATTATGATTTTGTTCATCGAACAATTTTATTAATTAACTAAAAGTCACTGTACTAATCGTGCTTCCCAAACTATAAGCTGTCAGACACATTAGAAAGTTATATCAATATAATAAAACGGCAATGACCAGCCGATGCTAATAGAGCTAGAAGATAAGGAGAAAGAAAATAAATTCATCATTAATCGTAATCCCTTCTCGTTACCTTCCTAATGTCTCGCGGATAAACTGTAAATTGGATGAAATCCCATGAAGATTTTTCACCTATGCTAGAATTGATCAAGTTTCTTTCTTTGTTACCCCATTGTGTCTAGTTTCCGTATCTAAACCTAGATTAACCTTTAACCCCGCCACGCTTCTTGGCTTTTCTATTTCCTATTACGGTATTGGCGCGCTTAAATACGGGAGGGAAGTAAAGGGGGGATGAATGAAATGAAATCAGACACCGGAAAAGTGAGCCGACTCGGCATTGGCTTCGATAAGCTTTTCTTGAAACCCTCCCGAAGAAAATTAGCTTTTTCTTTTTCTTTCTTTATAAATGGACGAGAGAGAGAGAAAGTTTTCCTTTCTTTGGCTTTCTCTTATACTTTTAAATACGATGATTCTAGTGTGGGAAATCCGACCAAGGGAATGGGTTTAGGGAAAGGGTTGAGTAATTTTCGAATTAAGATCGACCAAGCCGAGAAAAATTCTTTGGGGTTAGCATCTAATGGGTTTTCTGGCTTTTCCCTTTTTCTTGCTTTTTTCTTCTTTTTTTCCCGAGGATGACGATGGTTTAAGGGGTTTCCTTATTACATCAGTGACGCGGTCTCGACATTCTGTAAAGAATTTAATTTAAGTTGTTTTAATTAGGGTGTTTTATTTGATAAGTGTTTTTAACAATTATTTTGGTAGCAATCTGGAAATATCTCTTGAAAGACATTTACGATCTGTACTATGACCCCGTGGTAATTTATTACTTCTGTTTTTGAGCTATGACCAAATTGAAATAAATAATTAGACATTTCAGAGTAGTAATAACCCGAAACGTTAATTTGTTTATGCCTTAATAGCAACTCGCGTATATCGTGTTTACTCGCCAGAACCCACTCTTTGCTCTTGAAACCAATTAAAACTCGATGTAACGTTAAATCCGAATTGATTATACACCAAACGCTCTCCTATAGCATGCTGGGAAAACTGGAACATTGGATTCGATTATTAGACCTTCGATGAGCCGAATAATTTCGCTTTGATATTGGACCCATCTCAATTAGCCCTCCCCGTGCCAATTTTCCAAGTAATTTTCCCCCAAAACATTCACGTATAACGTAATTAGTAATTCTCGTCTCGTAACCAGCGCCTCTGTTTTTAATTATCTAATAAGTAAGAAGGAATCGTGACTGAAGACTTTTCTTAATAAACCATTTATTATATTTATGCTCCATAGATTCTCGTCAAACCCAGAAAAAGAAAAATAAAAGACTATTTCTAATTTATTTCCCAGAAGATTCATCCAATTTTTCCACACTAGTAACTGTTTCGCGTGGGGTCGGACATTTGTCATATCATTATTTGTCCCTTTTCTATCTTATATATATTTGAGGAAGTTCAGGTTTGATTGTTCTTTATGCACAGTCACAATTTGTACCGAATTTAACTGAACTATAGGGGAAGGTTTTAGAAGTGGTTTTATGGCTGACTTCCTCAAAATTGGACCCGTGGACCCCTGGCAATTAAGCGAGTAATAAACGTACGTCCAATTCTAGACCAGTAACATTTTAGCTAATTAATCATAGTGGGTGCGACGTCACCAGAAAGTTCGTGGTAGCAGACTATATAAAGGAGTTTCAATTGCAATTTTCCCATATTTTTGTATTTTTGAGTTCATTTGGGAAGTATCCGTCCTTTAGCTTCTGTTATATGTCGCCTCTCGCCTTTGAACCGTTTAGAAAAAAAATAATAATCAATCGAAAATCTTCCGTCAATTTTGTACTAGACAAATTAAATTTATACTAAGCTTTGTAGCATTCCTCGTTACATCGTGATAGCTTTTCTTCTTCTTCTTCGCTTCTCGCGTATTTTAAGATTTCTTCTCCTTCCAACCGAACGCCTCAAGGGACAGACATTTTGCTGTCCGGGGAAAAAGAAAATCGAACGAGGCCTTGAAAATAATTCGTGGCTAGTTGGAGAAAGTCCTCTACTTTTTTCGTGCAGACATAGTTTGCTCTATTGACTTAGCAATGCAGAGAGAGAATGTAGCAAGAGGAGTAGAAACCCAAGCTTCAGAAGGCCGCACCTACTTCCGATTAGTAGAGACGTCGGAAATGTCTTGGCTAACTTTCTATTCCTCTTGCTATATTTTCTCTGGTATTGTACGTGCTGGAAGTTATTGGAATCCGAATTGTTTAAATTTTGAACAATTTATTTCCACAAATTACCATGAGATATAAAATGTTCAGGTAATATAAATTATGTTTTAAACTGTTCGGATGAATGATTCATGCTTGGATTACTGCATATCCAATCTGAAGTTCCTATCACTCTAGCCACATTTTTTTTATTTGACTCAAATGTGTGCCTATAGATGAGTGTATTTTTTCTGACCAACATTTTCGGTGTGAACTTTCGAAATAAATATTTTCTGAAATTGTCAAAACTTTACTTTGCAAAATGAAAGGCATCAACTTTTTCTCAAGTTGGTTTCATCTTTAACAAATTCCGCTTGGTTGATAACAAATTGCGTGTAGAATCATTGAAGACTTTTCTTATGGTGTTTCGGTGCAGTGGCAACTCTAAATTTTACGAGTATATTCAGCTCTCCCATAAATATTGAACTACTATATTATCATCGAATATCCTGTCTCTCTGCGCATTCTTGGCTCACAATTACTATACCCAGCAACAATTGTAATTATTTCCCGACGACTAATTAGTAAATGTATATAACTCATATACATAAAGCTGATAAACATTATCGATTGGCATCAAACCTAAACAAGGAAACCGGAAGTGAAACAGTTTGACCTAAGTACGCCCCAAACCAAACTCAGAAGTTTAAACAAATCCTTCGCAGAATATAATTCTTTTCAAACAATATTCTTGATGAAATTGAATGTACTCCTAACAGAAGTGCATAAGCGTGTGTGTGTGTGTATTGGGGGCCTCTACACCATGATCCTTTCGCGCTCTACCTATTTGACGAATGGCGCCACGGTTTTACAGTCTCTCTTGGGATAAATGAGAACCATCTAAGGTTTCGACAGGTTGCCCGGGATATCGTCGGGGGATGCTGGGATTTCTGCTCTTTTGCCGCTTATAGCTCTCTTTCTGCCGCTATTTGGCCTTGCCCTCCAAAATAATAGGTCTTTGCGTGTGCCGTAGTTATGTCATTGGCCAGCCCACATACCCCCCTTATCCAAAGAAAATGATGCTAGAAGGAAAATGAGAAATTGCCCCGGCGGCCGGCCTCTTCGAATTTCCAATTTTCTCAGTTGGTTCACGGTGAGCTTTTCCAAATGGAATTGTTTCTCAAAATGAGAAACTTTTCTCCTTCTCCCGTTATAACCGTATCTATACCTTCTCTCTTTCCTTAGATTTCGATTTTTTTATAGGAAATTTCAAAGTATACCCTTTGTTGTATTAAGAAACGTTTGCTTTTGGGAAGTTATTAGTTCCCAAAGTTTCAAATTCCTTTTCATTCAGTCTTACTGGTTTTAGTTTGTAGAGTTTCTCCACCAAATCCAAAGTAAAACTATTGAGAAAGTTAATTGAACTTTGTAAAGAGATATTAAGTTTTCTTTTATGGTTAATTTGAAAATATTCTCAAAAATTAGCGTGTGGCTCAGCAAAAAGGGGCGTGGCTTCAGACGGATCTACATGATGGAGGATTTTATGAAGTAGAAGGATAGTTAGGGATTGTAAGCGGAAGTGTGACGTTTTTTAGGAGGGGTTTTACACTTACTGCTGTGTCCCTATTAAATTAATAATGACTGCAATGCGAATAAGCCATTTTGTCTTTCGACGACAATTCCCGTGACCCAAACATTCTTGGTAACTATCTTGGAATATCATGAATACGAAATTTTTTCTTTACCTACATTTGGTAATACAACATAGTCGTTATATGTTTTAAGAAGTATTTTAACAAGTATCTAGCTTTAGGCCAGTAGAACGGCCCCGTTTGTAATTTTCACGCTTTTTAAAGAAGCCAATTTTGTCGAATTTCGCCTAAGGGTTATTTCTCCTTTTTACCAATTTACCTTCTATCGCTATCTCTCTCTTTTTGGCTCTCACGCTCGTTCAATTAATTTGTCGAGAGCCCTTATTCTTTTTTACCTTCGTTAAATTCTTCCCCGTTCCTTTTGAAAGAAACGTTTCTTCAATGTTTCTATCGGTTTCTATCTTGAATTAATGACCGCCTTTCGCGAGCTTTCAGTTTTACAATTATCGAACGAGTTTTACAAATTGAGCTAGGCTAAGGAACGTTTTTCGTGATTGTGTATTCAGAATTATTTGCGTCCAATTCAATAGCAGCTCCGGATGAGTTCTTTGTTCAAAGTTAGCCTGTGTGAATGTTGATTTTAACTTAAGACAAATAAGAAAGCCTTTTAATTAGTTTGTATGTATCTTATCTTTTCGTGGATCTGTGACGGGTCCGTCGTTATTCTGCATAGATGTTAGGACTGAATTTTAAATTTCAGTGCGTGGAAAACGTTTTAGTAACACGAGTTTACGCTCTTTCCTTACGTTACACCTTTCTCCTCTGGAAGAGACGTTAAATGATCATTTACCAGGGTTTATACAAACCTGGAAAATTAAGGGAAATATAGAGTTTTTAGTTAAATTCAGGAAAGTAAGGGAAATTTGTGAGGTTTGAGTAAGTTTGCTCTGAAGGAGTTGCTGCTTGGGAGAAGAGGATAACTGTATCTTGCCTTACCTTTAGAAGGTTATTAGAGAACCAATACATGACCTTTGCATACAGATTTATCATTCTATCCCATTCCTTATTGTAAATCTTGATAAGTTTGGTTCGAGTTTTTCTTTCTTCTATCTATACGAAATTGTTATCGTATCAAAAACAGTTTTTCAAAAGTTGAATTTCACGCTTGAAGAAACGAAATTTTCACAGTTTTTTTGTATCTGGCGGGAAAAATGTCCCATACTTTTTTCACTATTAGATAAAATAGAAGACGAGCATTCACTTCCGCGACTCGTGAAGACCTTTTCGTTATTGAATAAACCCACGATACCATCCTGGGTTTTTCAGTTTTTCACCCTGACAGCCTACGGCAAAGAAAAGCATAAAAAAAATTCGGTTTATATAAAGCTATACAGTGCAAGAAAGAAACGGAATGAAAACCCAAGGGGTTTTTTTCTCGCAATCTCAATCGACTTTGGCTTTGACTGAAAAATAAGCCTTCCAAAAGGATTGGGTCTCGTTTTAAATGGGAATACCGAAGGTTCAATTTCTTTTCCCCGTTCGACCATATCCATGGTCCCTCTATATATACTATCCTATCTATTCAAACGAAATCACTGTCCCTAAACTAATGGAACAATTTGAATTTATTTTATTTCAATTCAAAGTTTTTATCGATTCGCTGCATTGCAGTGCAGTTCAGTGTTGCGAGACATTAAAAAGGGTTAGGAAGATTTAGAGATGGCTTATCGCCACTCGATCTGTAATAATATTTTAACTATTCTAAATGGACTCGAGTTTGTATACGTTTGGTTTGTTTTAAAAGATAGTCTCATTTTTTTCTTCTGAGAAATCAAACGTAAATTCGCTCGTAAGCTCATTAAAACCTACTCAAGTCGCAGTATACTGACTTCCGATTGCTTCATTGTAGGAAAACTTCTAATTGCGTTTTTTTCTGGGCACAGTAACGGCCGTCACCGATTTCTCTTATTGGAAGAGCAATTTGGGTGCTGAGACGTTGAGTCGAAAAGCCTAGGTCTTTATGTTTTTTTTTTTCTTCTTCTTCTTCTCCTCTCCTTTGGCTATGACTTTCATTCTTTGCGGAAAAACCCGGCAACGATGGGACATAAGAAAGGCGTGTTGCCATCCAGCAAGCGACCTCCGAAGTCTTGATGGCTTCATTTAGATCCCTATATTGCTTTATATAATATAGACGGAAGAAATCCATAACATGAATGAAATCCTCAAGTCATATGCCAATTATCAACAAAAATATCTAATTTGTGTCCGTTTTTAAATGCAATTTCCATCAACGGGCAAATTTGTGTCCATTTTAAGAAGGATTCGCAGTTTGGAAGTAGTTTGCTCCAAGTCATTGTCGATCCGGGTTTTGAAAACATTTTCCTCCGAGAGGTCAATTTAAAGAATTTTCAACAAAAGGCTAATTACGGTCCAGTGTTAGAAGACATTTTCTCATTTCAACTGAGGAACTTCTGTTTGACTGAATCGGAATCTTAGTCGATGTACATCAAAGATGGAGGAGAGATTTCTTGCAGGGTGGGGAGCAAATCGTCGCTTATAGGAGAACAAAACGACCCGGCATGACGACGTCTTTTTAGCTAGCCAGCCCTGTTCCCTAATTAAAGACCACCATCTCCCATATACCTCACCTCACCCTATCTAGTAAACGACGGCTCTTTATGGCAACCATTGAACCAATTTAACGTTCCTTTTGCCTGATGTGAGTAGGTGAGTATCTCCCCATCCACTCTCTCCCGCCATTCAAATTATAGGTTATTTTCCGTTATTTTCTCATTTATCCTAATATCCTTCTCCACGCGGCTCTCTCTCACTAACCACGGACGATGAAGGCGGCATTCTGTATTAGGCCTTCTTCCTTTTTCTTCTTCTGGAGCTGCGTGCAGTTGTCTCCTTGGTACCATATATATTTTTAGGTTTTCCTCTTTTATTTGATTATACCAGAGCCTAGTTTATACCGCGGCTTGGTGCCGTGGTGTGTTATTCCGTGAAGGATGAGGTTTTCCCGACTTTTCCGCTCGGGTGGCAATCTTTGCTAGTCGATCTAATCCAGCCGCCCCCAAATTTCCCCGTGTTTTTCAGTTTCATCCCAAACTCATTTGGTGATAGACTGATAGTTGCGATTCAAGGGAAGATTTTCCGATATAGTTAACCATTTAGTTATCAAGATCTCAGTAAGAATCTGCGTGTCCGTGATTTTTAATTTCATACAGAAGATAATAGATGATGTGAAAAATTGTTTTGGGGTAGCTCGCAGCTTGGTTTTCCATGGGTTTACTCATTTTGTGGACGTCACACATGGACGTTCAGTGCCCATATCAAAGAGATCGGTTATCGTCGCTGATGGTTGTCAACAACACTTCCTACTCTTTTCTTAGTTAGTTGGCCGTAAATTTCCGGAAACTCTGATTCATTTAATGATCAGTGTTTCACTTAACCCCGTTGTGGACAATTATGAAAGGTCTGTTACATTAGCATCAATTTAAAGGTTTTGTGGACTCATTCTGAGAGTGGTTCATCTTGTTATTTTCTCTGTGGCTGTCTTCATTCGGGATTTCTTTTCTCCGCAGATCTCTCTTTTCTTTCTAGGTTTTTCCTGTACGGGGTCTTCTTTTCTTGGTTTAATCCGTGCCGATAAGCGCCTTTTCTTAAATTCTTACGCTCATCCGGAATTCTAGAGTATACAGATCCGTCAGCTCTGCTTAGCATTAACCGGAGCTCTCGGCGCACCCTCTATACTTCGCGAGTTTCACCACATAGTCTTCCTCAAGTTCTCTTAACTCGAATAGACTTGATTGGTGCGAGAAAATTCCTACATTTCTTCAGATTATTGAGCGGTTTAACCGTGGCTTAAGCCGCATTCACACTGTCCAACTTCAAGATATTAGTCTTCCAAAAATTAACCTTACGTTTTGTGTATATTTTTCTTCCAATAGAGGAACTTCCCCTTCAACGTAGTGTTTTTCCAAACTTCAGTAAGTTCTAAAAAAAAAACGTGGAAAAAATAGTCCCAACCAAAATGTTCTGTTTTCCTTTCTTTATTTTTGGGTATCTAACGGGAGATACTGGTTGAGACTCCTCGACCCCTTGCTTTTAATAGAGTAGCAGCTGTATACGGCAGCCACGAATTTTTTTTTTTGGAACTTACAAAAAAAACAGCTCCCAACAAATCCCGTTATCAGTTTACTCTGATACTTGGGGTTAATGGTAGGAGGCAAACTTATGTCGAACTAGCGGAGCTCTCCTTGCTTAAACGGGCCTCGCAACACGAGCCACCCAACGATGACGAGGTTATGTTGTATGGACTCGTAGAAGCCTTCCAGCTGGGTAACCTGGGATCAGTTTAAAATACACGTACCATTTTTATTTTTTTTATTTTCACCCTAAACCGCGTGGGCGGAAAAAGGTTTCTTAACGTAAACTTGAGGGTTGTAGATGAACTGTGTTAGAATGATTTGCGCTCTACGAAAAGTAGATGAATCTGACGTTTTCTTTCCCATCAATTTCCACAAATGAATGAGCGCACTAGAGGTTATTTAGTTGGTGAAACCTTGAAGGAAAGAGGAATGTTCAAAGAATTTGAGAGTGCCTAGCAAAGATGGCTTTCCTTCAATCGTTCGGACCCTCGCCTGTGTTGAAAAGCAGATAACTTCATTATTAATCCATTGATAGCGCCGTACTTTCTTTGATGAATAACTAAAATGAAAAGGGACTTTTATTGGAACACGAGTTTGCCTTTTAAAAAAATCATTAGCATATGGGAAGTCTGAAAAGACGTTGAGTCACTTCCGTAAGCAATATAAGGTCTTAATGTGCTGTATATGTGATCGTTAATCATGGCCAAACACTCTTGAATATTTTGGCTACATTTTCTCTGTATGCAAGACTTGCTTTTATTTATGTATCAACACTTTACAGTATGCATCGTATGATTTATATCTACGATTCGTGTATTATTTTGAATTGATCTGATGTCTTTCGTGTCCTTGTCATAGTCCAGTGTTATCATATAGCATTCGAGGGAGTGGGAATATCATCCGACATTGATGGGTTGACAAGGTTGTCAACGTATTGTTGACACAGCGTGTTACTTTACTTTAACAAAAAATCCGATAATCTTGACGCTCTTGATGTATCAGAAATTCATTACGTGAGGTAAACTACGCGGGTCTTCTGCCCTATTTTTAATTCGATTTCTGGCTAGGACAATCGCAGCATCAAGGGTCAAGCGATCAAAGATGTACAATATGTATCGTACTAGTCAAGGCGTTTACTGCTACAATAAATAAGTTGTCTTAATTATAGGGGTCGTTCAATATGATCAGTAAAAATTCTAGGACAATCGCAGCATCAAGGGTCAAGCGATCAAAGATGTACAATATGTATCGTACTAGTCAAGGCGTTTACTGCTACAATAAATAAGTTGTCTTAATTATAGGGGTCGTTCAATATGATCAGTAAAAATTCTATAAATATCCCTTTATTTATGTTTATGGATACTACTACAACAGTAGTCAGTGATGACAAAAAACTTGGAAGCATTCAGACTAAAGTCTTAGGTTCCCGTCGGTCGGTACGTTCGAGAAAAGGGCTTCTTTATGTATCTATAGCAATCTTCTCAATCACCTATAAAGTTCGGCTTCCCTTAAACTCATCAATATTTCCTTGGTACACGTAATCCTTAACCTTACGGCTCGTTGTTACTATACCATCTTTTGGCATGCAACGAGCGAATCTTTGCATAGTCGTTTCTCGTTTCGTCTGCCATCAAGGAAGGCACCAAAAGATTTTAGCATATATTTACTCAGAGCACACATCGCGCTCGCGAAAGCCTCGGTTTTTACCCTATTGTATTTCAGTCGCCCACCCATCAGGATTATTTGTTCAAATAGAAGTTTTTTGATCCCTAGAATCCCCTCCTTCCACTCTTGGTGCATTACGGAGTAGTCGGATACTTAGTTCAATAGGAAAAAAGTTCTTTATTGTATGTGACTAGTATTTGAACTGGAATTTGGATTTGAAAAATGTCAGCGATTTGAAACATTTAGATTTGAAAATTTTCAAAGATTTTACAGAATCTCGATTATTTGAAAAAATCTTAATGGTTATCATTTTACTCGAAACATAATTCAGAAGTCCTCAATATTTGGAAGGGGTTTAAAAAATGCTAGGTAGTTATAAGCCAGGAAATCAATACCGTGTTAGGTTCAGTGTTTTCACTAAAGAAACACGCTAAACGGCGACGTTTATTAGCTTCAAAACTATCCGTGAATTCTTATGTAATACTGTACCATTTTTAAAAGATGCTTGTCCATTCCCTCTCCATATTGGGAGCGGCGGCAGAAATTTCTTTCTTTATCGGACGTTTCTCATATTTCATATTCTCGATTTGGAGTTTCGTTTTCTTTTGCCAATTCTTCCCTCTTTACTCCCTCCTGGATAAAAGGATGAATTCCATCTTTTTTCGCCGACTGTTAGATGGAATATTCTTCTTTTTCTGATGGCGTGCTAGAATCGAGATCGATGGTGAGAAGCAGCTTGGACCCCCGACAACTCCTTTCTCTTTCTTTTTTTATTGAATTTGGTAATATTCGAAGCTCCATGTTCGCTTCTTTATCTTCGTTTTTCTTTAGATAACCCCTTTTTTGTGTTGGGGAGAAAATATTTGACGTTAACTAAAATAATCTTCTTGCCATAAGTCGCTCCAACCAACGTTGTTCCCCGTTGACTTGCCGCCTTTTTATTAGATTACGAAATGAGCTAATACGAAAATGGCCATCTTCCTCTTTCATATGTTGGGTTTACTGCCTCGGAGATTCATCGCAAAAATATCGTAACTTATCGAAGTTTTGAAATTGTTATAGGGTAAATGTCACAAAGGCTCGTGGAATTTATGAGGCTAATTTTCACAAAGGCTCATGGAATTTATGAGGCTAATTGTTACAAAGGCTCATGGAATCTCTGTGGTGGTGTTTATGCAATTTAAAAGTAGAATTTGTTTAAACTCCGTTTTAGCGAGATAACATTTGACCAGACGAGCTTTTATTTAACTTCACTTGTCAGTTCGTTCATTTGAGACCATTTCATAGTTGGTTCCCGATTGTGACTCCCTTAAAGTTTTGCATTCTTAAATATGAACCGGTATGATTTACGACACTTTGTCGCGAAGTTTAGTAACGTAATGCATGGTTGTGAAACTAGGCGTTGTCCTTATTTTCGGGGTCTCAGAAAAACCTTTCTTTTAATGTCTTTCCCATTGTTTTTACGCGTAGGAAACATTGAAAACGCATTAACGGATGTTTGGGGTTTTGGCATAGCTTCCTGAGCGACGAAGCACGTCGTTTTGTTGATGTTTTTCCTCCTTCTTCCCCAACTCGGACGTTACTTGAAATCCCCCAATGCAAATGATTCGTGTATACCAACCAATGTACTAATGGAATCCGGACGATCCATTCTCTCTAAGTTCTCTGATGGATTTGTTTAACTTTGGTTAGATATGTTTCAACTTGCTTCGCGGCGGGACTGGCTGTGTTTATATGTTTTGGACGGACTATTCCATTGTTAATTTCAATGCAATTGAACCGCGTTTTACTGCATCAATGTTTCTTAAGATCTCGCTTCCTCTGATCCTTCATCTTCCATAAAGGAAGACAAAGCTTTCTAAGAATTATTCGGAATATTTCTACGTAACGATATAGGAATGCGAGGGCTTTGTCTTTCAGTTGAGAAACTTGAAATAAGAGATTTAAACCCAATCTTTGACCAGTTGATGGCACTGTCTAAACATATGGATCCGAATAGACCAAAATGTTAAAGAGGGATAATCTCAGATATACTACGACGAAGAAAAAAGGAAATAGATAAAAGTGATCGTGAAATATGCAAGAGTGGACCCTTTCTTGACTTGCGCCGTTCCGTTGGTGGGGGCGATTAGGTCTCATAGCTCCTTAATACTAGCGTCGATATGGAAATGCGAGACTCGCATACCAAATTCGGTCCCCTTTTTCTCTTATCTCCCTACCCCCTGTCACTCTCCCCTCGCAGTTTGGATTTATTATATACGAAAACTGTAGCTTTTTACCCAGGCTCAAAGTGCACCCTAGATGATAAAAAGAACCCCACCCTTAAAGAACCCATAGTGTATCATGGGAATTTCCACTATCGACCTACAATTCTTAAAATCCATTAAATCAGTATATTTGACTTTAATCTCCTTTACCATTTTTTAAATTAAAATAAAAAATGGCGTTAAAACGGAGCCCTGATTGGTAATGATTTATGATCCCGAGGTCTTAAGTAAGTGAATTGACCTGGAACGTACATTTTCCTGTATTGCACGCTGAGTAGCACGCGGCAACCAGCCCTGTTAGCGGCCACTCTTCCCGCCGCACGCGCCCTTATTTCTCCACTTTGTCCCTGGCGCCATCGTGACGCCAGCCAGTCTTTTCCCCAAAAGTCGATCTATACCCTTCCTCATCCTCTCTCTCCTCAACCCGAATCTAGTAAGTACAGAACTAAACTGCAGTTTTACAACCTTCCTGTGCCTGGGATTTTATAGCCCATTCCCCAAAAAAGCTTATATTTACGTGTTGATTGTAGCCTTGGTATAACTGACACATCGATACCTAACTGTTTTCAGCCAGCTTCAACTCCCTCGAAGATGGTTTTCTTGAATTTAATTATTGTTATGTCAGAGGATGACGAAGACCCATGCTATAGTGCATTGCTGGGACAGTTTTCTCTAAGTTTTATGAGATAGGCTTACCTGACCTTAAGTCTTGTATACAGGTAACAGAGGTTGAACCATAGTTATTATTGTTCCTTGTTTTTGACCAGTATAGTATTCACTAAAGTTTAAATGAGCCTGTTTAAATGCAGATTGCAAAATCCTCTTTGCCCGGAAACAAAATCAATTCCGAGATTTATATTAATTAAACTACTTCCTACGTGATTAAAAGCGGATTTCTCCTAGCTGCGCCCAAGTTCTCATCCATACATATTGTAGTACACAAGCGTACTATATGCCGAAGGATTTTCGCTAATACCCTTCGCGCCTAAAACTTTGCCTCTATATTAAACTAACGAGGAAATCATAAGTAAAGATGGTTGGGCCAGCAACCATCCGACGTTTGTTTTCACCCATCCCTCGTTCATTACTCGTCTTAGAGGCTCCCTTCTGAGCAGTGCTCTTCGGCATCTTGGAGAAAATAACCGAAAGAGCTTTGTAGAAATGTTTCCACCGATGGTCAGGATGAAAACCTCCAATTGACAAATTCGTTTAGTACAAACAGAGAAACCAACACACAGGGGCATCCCTCCCTCTCGCCTAGAAGCTCCGCAATTGTTAGTGCGAGTTGGTTAGCCTCTGGGCGTTGCGTCATCTTAAAATACTCTGCAGTTAATTCTTCCAAGACTACTAAACATAAACTACGACGTTCCCTGTTTCATTTTATATAAATCTATTATATAATTTGGTCCAGAAGAATTTTCAAAGATGGTATATGCGAGGCATGGGTTCTCTCCGCGAAAGTTCATTAAAGTTCAATCAATCCTTATTTTAAGCCTCGTAGGGATTAAGAGGGGTTCTCAGCTTTGAAGCCGTTGTATTTTTAAAGTAGGACCGACGTTGAAGACTTCAGCTTCTACGTATAGTCAAATTCCCCCAAATGCAAATTTAAGACCGCCTTTCCCGCGCTCTACCAGAAAGAGCTTTGGTGTGAGGTTCTATGCAAATTTTGGTGCTATGCCTCCTGCCACAGTATAGGCGTAGATTTATCCCAGGCTCGAGATCTTGGCGTCGCAACCGACCGAGATAGCTGCGAGATGTAGCAGCTATCTTTCTCTCTCTCTCTCTTACTCGATCTTCCCCGGGTTTTAATTGAACAAAACGTCCAGTGTAATTACTAGGGGCTAATTATAAAAGAGGTACAAAGTCATTTTTTTTCCCTGCTACCGGCAATTTTCGCCTCGGCGAAAGATTTCTAATAAGAAACGTGCCAATCGATTCATCTCGGATGAGAGAGAGAGTCTTCCAGAGGCGTTTTCCCCGCCGCTAATGAGGCTTCTTCTTCAGGCTTCGTTTATTGAGGACTCATAAGAAACTTTTCGGTAATAAGGAATTATTCCCTAATTCTCAAGGCCTTTTCAGACGATACAAATGTTTGACTCATTCAATTTGAGTTCTAGAAAACTATAGTACGTGTAAACAAGTTGAGTGTACGTTTTTGAACATTTTGCTTAATTACTCGGCCCCTGTTTTTCGTAGCCCTACATTTTTAGTATTGTTGGATGGGGGACAAATTGGACTATAACATACTCAAAGGGCATCCCCGTATCTCTAGTAGAACCAGAGTTACGAGCATCCAAAGTTGGGTGTAATGCTATTCCCATAGAGGGTATATGTTTTTGAGCATTTTGCTTAATTACTCGGCCCCTGTTTGCAGTACTGGTTCTTTAAAAAAAGAAAAATTAATATTTTAGTGTCCTATATAATCCTATAATTCTGGAAAACCGTCCTATAAAATCCTATATTTTCATGAAAAAATATCTATAAATAATTTCGAAATTCGGCTGGGGGCCCTGTAATATAATTTGTATTTAAAATTAATAATATATAATTATTCTCCATAATTGGAATTTTTCCTGCATGCCTCTAAGAGGATTTAGTGTTGAATTTTTACAACAATGATCCAAAGTTTCGAAGAGGAAAGAGAAAGATGAAATAATAATCACAGTTAGTTAGGTACCGGAAAGGGGTTAGGCCTAGTTACTTAAGGGAGTTTAGTTTTTGTCTAGTGGTATAGGTAAGATTAAGGGCAGCTAGGGTATCATCTCATCTCCTTACGCGTATTCTTTCTAGTCTCGGAGTTAAGCCCCGCTATATGACAACTCCCCTCGGAGATGAGACCCTTCTTATAAAAGATTTGAAAAGACGGGGTTAACCAAAGCGTGGTGGTGGTGGTGGTTGGTAGCCCTAGCTAACTACCTCCTTCTCCTTCATTCAACTCCAGTGGTTTTGGCTCCCACACTTTTACCCTACACTTCTCTCATCTTGCCGATAAGTAACGATATTACGTTTCTCATTAGGGGCACTGGAACTCTTATTAAATAGAGCCACGTCGACGTCTCAATTTCCCCGTGATATTTTCATCTTATCATCTGCAAATCGTCATGTAGTTGCTATCTCTGATGTTGATGTTTTGCGTGCATTTGTAGCACCTAGTCAAGTCTTAACTTACATTGTGATTATCGGTTTTAATTTTAATTAATTATGATGCTTGAGCCGTGTTAAACCGAGGTTATACTTACTAACCCATCCAGTTTTTTACTGTCTTCCATTTCCCATCCTAACCAGCTCTCACCGTCACGTTTTTCAAGAACCTACCGTAACTTTAAGTATTTGCAATCGATAAAATTGTTCTAAAAGCTTCATCATATTTTATATGGAACAAATCGTAACTGAAGGATGGGTTTCCTTTATCTTCAATCCATATTTTGCTAAAGATTTAGTACAGAATCTATATTCGATTGTTTCTCCATCCATCGGACGATCGATTATTTGACTCTAATGTCGTTTGGCCATTTATCCCTGCACTTAGCGGGATTTGAGCCATGGAGAGGAAGTAACTGGCGCACGTTTATGACTAGCTCCGTTGGGCCCCACCCCTATATAGCTTTTCCTCGCCCAAAAGTCGCTCCCCGCTGTTGCTAGCTGTTAGTTCTCAAAGTGACAAACAGTGTCGTGATTACTTTGGTGGCCAAGTCACTCTACCCTACCCACTCTTCCATCCCGTTGCGGAGAAAGTACCAGTACGTCTAACGGAATCATACCCGCATTTAACGTGACGAAAGCTCTTGATTGAATATATCTCCTATATGTGGTCTATATAGACGCTCGTATTCTGGAAGACAAGTATTAGCAAAGACAAATGCGAATATTAACAATGTTAGGAAGTGTAGAGCTAAGACACTAGGTGAATTTACTTATTTATTAACTGTTAAATTGCAATTAACACAAAAAATGCTTCTGCAGGAAACCGACCGTTGAGAGCTAGTCACCTAACTCATGAGAAAGTTATGGAATTTTGAATGTAATATTTAACCTCGCTCTCTCGACCAGTTTTTGGCGTATCATTCCTCTATTTTGTTTATTTTGGTTCCTTTTATGAGAATTATAATTTAACAATCTTAATTGTCTTAGTTAGAGCTCTGATTTTGATATCCCTTACCCAATAATTCCATATTCCCCCAGTCTATGACGACTTATGATTCGCTGAGCGTTGAATATCAACTCCAGATTTCACCATTAATCGTCATTAGCGTAATTGAGTCCTCGCGCCACCGTATATAAAGGGTTAAATTAGTTTTAACCCTTTTCAATTTCAGCGCGGTGCCGCCGTTGCCAGGTTTTGGGGGGAATTTTCCAATCGTATCATCTATAGTGTTTCGACTCTCCCAGTTTCCTAAAAGCGGCTAAACAATGTTAGCAATTTGAACCAGTTTTGCTCAGTCCGGAAGATACTCTTCCCGATGACATATCCGTTATATCCCTGTATACGATTCAATGCCTTGATCGAACAAGGCACTGCTTTGACAATGATGCAATTTCAATTTAGGATGAACTCTTAGATAGTTGGGGATTGTGTTACTATGAGGGAAAGGGTAGCTAATTGAGACGATTTCATCAAGGAACGCGTGAAGTTGGAAACCGAGTCCTAACTCGGATCTAAGGCCAACTTTCCCTCAGACAAAATTGATTAAGTATAGCCATGCTGGGTAAGGCGGTAACGTTCGCGTATACTCACGTCCCAAATTCACTCCCTCTCTCCTGTCTTTCTTAACCTTCCACCCTTACAAAATGTTTCTTTGGATTTCTTGAGAAAATGTATTTGTAAAATT
>JAEQBA010001495.1:268546-322054 GCA_019434445.1 Phalangium opilio | reverse complement strand
CGGCCTTTTTCTAACTGGGGGAATAAAAATTTACAGGGCGAAGGGGTCCTTCAAAAAGCACCGCTAGAGGCAGTGCGAGATGGCTGGCCTCCCGCGTGTAGTGAACTCTGGCTCCATCTGGTGTTGCTTCTTGGCGAGTCGTAGGAACTCCTCCGCCCCTGCGTGTTGGCTTCTCTACAAGTGAAGTAATTACAGGAATGGTCTACATAAAAGGAAAATTATTAAAAAAAAAATTTAATTAGTCTTAAAAACGAGGACTACTGCGCCATCCGCCATTGGTTTAGTGGCGTCTGCTAAACAGAAACTCTTATCCCTACGAGATGGTTGAGTTCGATAAAAGTAAGGTAGAGGTAAGAGGTTCGGTTTTGCAGACGCTACTAAACCAATGGCGGATGGCGCAGTAGTAATCGTTTTTTAAGACTAATTAAATGCTAATTATTTTGTAACAGATACCATTTTGTATACATATTTACATATTTCCTTTAATATTTAGAAAAAGGCCGTTCTCTTAAGGTATAATATTAAGTTTACTAACCTTTTCCTTTAAATGTGTATTAGAGCTTACTAACATTACGTCTGGCTTTTCTTTCAGAACTTGCTCGTTTCATGTATGACAGAACTAAGGATATTCCAGAGTTTTTACAAAAAAAAAAATTTAAACTCCTGCCATTTTCCCTTTAGTTTGCATATCCCCGTAGTTATAAATGGTCCATAAGAAGTTAAGTTGCACTGTCCAGGGTAAGCTTTAAAAGATTACGCGTAGTGAGTTTAATGCAGCCAAAAGGTACAGTGCGCAAGTCGATTTCACGGAGTGACTGGCCCCTCGTTCATCATATGGTAAAAGTAGATTGTTAGCGGGAAACTCAATTATTACGTCATGGCGTTTACCAATGGGTCCATTCGCGTTGGTAGCCAGGAAGGATTAAATAACCAATGAAATCGTGAAAGCATAAGTTTATAAGATATCTTCCATAAGTATGACACTTCCTATACTTTGAAATGCTAGAGAATTACTGAGAGCTAGTTCGAAAACGACACGCGAGAATGGACTACACTCCAGACTTAGAAATAAGGATAATTTTTAAACTAGTCCTTGGGACCAGTGACCCCCCTAAATAATAAACTGGTCTCCGGAGTGGTCCCAGCCTTTGTTCTCCTATAGATTTGCAATTAATAAACTGGTCCCGAGGACCAGAGTAAACCCCACTTTTTGAATTAAAAAACTAGTCCAAGCAATTAATAAACTGGTTTTGGACCAGTGGACGTGTGCTATTTCTAAGTCTGCAGTACACTCGGTTAATTTGCAGTCCATCTTCCTATTTAGTCTGTACTAAGCCTTTGACAGCGCCTCACCAGGAGTCGCTTGACGAGAATCTATGACGTTTCACCCACGTCACTTCATGACAAACTCCAGTTTGTACCCAGTGTCAAACTTATAGAACGTATCTTATGAACCTATGTTGAAAGTTAGTAAACAGTAAACGACCAAATTTTCTAGTGGTGGGACATCTCCATTTAGAACTTTATTTGAAACAATTACTTCAACAGTAATATAGTAATAATATAATTTTCACAAATCAAGGACAGAAAGTGGCTACAAGTTTCCAATATGTTTACGGAAGTTTCGAGTTTCAATTCCTCATATTAAATAATTCACCCAGGTTTGGATATTCTTATTTTATTAAACCTGAAACCACTCAAAATAGGCAGAAAATCTGAAGAAATGGAAAGAAAAAAGGCCCGATGTTATTGAAAACTTGTCATTTAAGATTATGGAATCGTAGCAAAAAATTCTAAATGATAAAGCTCGACCACTCGGTGATAAACTAATAAAATCGCAACCAAATAATTCCTACACTTCCTAAAACTTCCGGTAACTTAAATTACTCAATTCAAGATAACTTCACATAACAGGAAATTATGAAATCAATGTTTCAATTATTCAATAAACAATAGTTATGTAATTTCCACCTAAACGTTAATTAATCAACACAAAATAATGGCTCTAAATCATCAGAAATCGTATACAAAACAGACGCAAATTAAACAAATTCAAAACATACAAAAACTATCTTCATAATTATCTATCAACCGTGTATCCAAAAAACACGTACATTTCATCTCCCTCCCTATAGTCTCTCTCTCCCCAGTAGTTCAGTCAAAACATTACCCGCCAAAAATGTAAACAAACTGCCTTCCACCATATATATCCGTGCAGCCGACGTACGGGATAGGAACGGTTTAAAAGAAGAGGGGGCTGGACATCAGGGAAAAGCAAACTTCCAAATCTTCCACCTCTAACATGTGGGAGGGAACTTGGAGGACAGTTGTGGTGTGAAATAAGATTGGGAAGCCAGGAGGGGCCCTAACTATTCTACCTTCTCAAACCCCACATTCCACCCAAACAAGAGACCCGGAGGGTAGGGTGGCCAGTCATACTCAAAACATAACACACACGTTATCTATTTATCCCCCCTCGCTCCCAAAACACCAAAAATGTCTATCGAAAACTTTAGTTGTAGATCTAAAACAAAAACAGACCAATCGATAACAAAAACAATTGATAATATATAATAACAAGTACAACGTCACAAACTATTTAGGAGAGGTTTAGGCCTAATTAAATAAACAGATCCTGCGAGACCATATTCATTTATATTCTAAAAATAAAATTATCCGTGTGTATAATGAACAGGGGGGAATAACAATACAAGAACGTTTCCACGCTTTCCTATCGTGTGTTTACAATCCCAATTCTGAGTTATTTTTCTCTCACTCGGTACTGTAAAATTTGAAAGGACCAATCAGAGACGGTTACATCGTCCTTGGAGGTCCCAGCAACGCGCACCGGATTTAACTTCAATGCCAAAAGGACTTAACTGAATTTCCATAGACTAATGACACACTGGGATTGTAAAACTATTGCGGGGAAACTTTTCAGTTATTAAAGTGGAACTTGAATAATTGAATTAGATAAACATTATTTCAATATGTAAATGAGTCGATAAAGCTCCATATAATGAAAATATTAGAAATCTCAAGATGATTCTTGTCAAAGATAATTTGGTTTAAAAATCTAAATATAAAAATGTAAAACACAACCACAAAGACCGCATATCAAATCATAAAATTGTTTTCGAAGAATTAAATCAATCTTACAAAAGTTCTATATGAAAGCATTTAAGCCTGATTAATTAATTATGATACGCCATAAAATTTGTCTCTTTAATTAGAAAATAGAACGTGCCTTGGATGTGTAAACATAATAAAAATAAAAAAGAAAAAAAAAAAAGCAATGACGAAATATTTGAAGTTAAATGGTTTTGCCTTTCAAGCCCATTCATTGATTCCCGGTTAGCGAGCCAGCAGAGAGTTGAGTTTTCTCCGCTAAGCTAAGCCGCTTTCAGCGTGTCTAGCGGTCGGCCATTTTATATTGATAAAAAAGCGGAGGGGTTTCGCTGTTTTTCGAGTCGGTGTTATTGGCGAGTTTATCGCGGAGCGTTAAAACTTAAAATTATTAGGTTAAGGGCTCCTTAATGTCGGTCAACTATAAAGATTCGGAAGGCGACGCTTGGGCCCTTTTAGCCCTAAAATCGGCCCCCGCCAGCCCTCCAAAGTTCAATGGAGCCCCGAGCCAAAAGCCGCGGCGATCGGGCGGCTCGAAGGCCGGGAATTCGAGTATATGATCCGGCAACGGCGTATCGTCATCGGCCGTAACAGTAGCCGCGGTGGGGTTGACGTAAACATGGGGCACTCCAGCTTCATTTCTCGGCGGCATTTGGAAGTTTTTTTCGAAGCTTACCATTTTTACATGATTTGCAACGGGAAAAACGGAGTTTTCGTCGATGGCGTTTTTCAACGCAAAGGAGCACCGCCTTTACAGCTACCCAAAACGTAAGTACCCCGATTTCTTAAGCCTTAAAACACGAGGGGGAACCGTAATCCCGTTCGTTCCTAAACGGGGAATCGCGCCATGATGCTAGCTAAGCCTTGGCTAATATTTCATCCTCCCTTGAAACTTTAGACTTTCATGTTGCAAAAATACTATTAGCATTAAGTTTTCGTGTATTGATTATACTTTGTTTACAAACAATAGTACCAATTTGACAGATAAAACCTAAATAAACAATTTAAAGGCAAATATATAATTTCAAAATTATTCTTTTTGAGGCAAGCCATGCGGTCGTCTGTTAAGCCTAATTGTTCGTTTATTATTGGAACAGCCGTTCATGCTTAGTAGTACCAGTACCGAGACTTGTTTTCGTTTAGAGGTCAAAGATCAAAATAGACGTTATAAAAATGTAAACAAACTTTTTATTAACAATTAATTTAGGACAATATTAATTAGGGAGAACTTAATAAATAACATAAATAATTATTATGATACGACGTTTAAAATTTAAACCTTTCTTATCTAGAAGTAGAACACTAGTATTTTTCGGTTTTTAAGGGGGCCATTTCAGGGGTTTGTTACGTTACAAACATTAGTAGAAGAGATTGAAGCCATGTCGTGGCGTGCGAGATGCAACTAGACCACCAGCCTCAGATAGGAATAGGATAGACGGCCGTTTAGCGGGCGAGCTAAAATTAGGTCACTGGCGCCATTGAGCCCAAATGTAAACAAAAGGATCTATTACGTTCTTTTCCTACCGTTAGGGGGGGGGATGTAATACGCACCCCTCCCCCTTTTAAATAGGCTCAAGTTGCAAATGGCGTTATAGAAATAACCTTTTAATGGTTTGAAAGAACTCTTTTAAGCCTTCTCAAGGTTAATATCGCTTTAGCCTTGTAAAGGTATTGTAATTATTTATCAATATTTTCGGTTTATCGATTGTAAAGAGTTCTTTTTTGCCAGTGCCCTAATTCTACAGGGCCGGTAGGCCCTTGTAGATATGACATGACACCCTTCCGTAATGTTAAAGAAAAAGTCACACCTTTTAGGGTTAGCGTCCCATAGAAAAAGCATTAAAAAATTTTCGTTTTTTTAACGAAATGGTCATAGGCCATACGGAAAAAGTATAGCGAAGTTAGTTTTCGGAATACTTCTAAATTAACAAGCATTTATTAAACGGGAAACTTACGGGTTTCGATTTTTAATTAATGAATTCTAATTTTTGTAATTTAACTAATTAAGGTAGTAAGTCAAAAAATTACTTTTGGGTCAGATGTCAGCCTAACCTTATAGCGCGCTTAAACCTATTTTCTTCATTTCGTTCTCGTTGACAACTAGAAGGTCCTAGGTTTGTGGGTGCTAACAAGTTACGTTGACTAATTGTAAATGTTGGCTTTCTTGCTGATTTTCCTAATTTCTTAGCAGTAGACTCCAGCAAATTACTTTTGTATTTCGTCCGAGCTTGAGCACCTTTATATGTATTTTCTAATTAACTGTAGCACCCTTAATAAGAAATACGTCGTTATCAGGTCGAATTTTCGTCTAGAAAAGTAATTCAGGTAAATAATTACAGTTAATAGAGGTTTTTATATCATTTAAAGTAAGCTTTTCGACGTTCTTTACGGCCAAGGCTTAAGTTGTATTTTAGTTACTCTATGTTATATAGTGTTTATAGTGTCTTTCCTTTTAAAGATTATTAGAAAGCTAATTTCCAGCTCTGTTTGGAATTACAAAATACGTAGTCTGCTTCGATTCATGCTACAAATCCCAACCCTAGGGCCAAGGTTTTACGCTTCTTGTAACTTAATACTGTATCTATGACAGTAAAAAATGGCATATATATCCAAATTATTATGGTTTAGAAATCAACGGTAGTGTTTTCACCCTGTGAAGAATTCGACTTCAAAATATTACAGGAAAGATGACAAAATTTCCAATTTGTTTTCCCTTCGGCAGTTAAAAGAGTGGTGTTAATGTTAGCGCTGTTAAGTCAACATTCTCATTTGAGGACTGGTATAAACGGTTTCATTATTTGTTAATCTCACTAAAATGCTACTAATTGTCAATGTGTGTGGTATAATTCCTGAAACTAAACCAATGTAGAGGACCAGATTATTCGTTAAAACAATTTTGATCCTATTGAATCAGTCATACAGTGATGTTACGTTATCATTTTATAAACTACTTGTTACTAACAGTGGATTGTTTAATTCATAAGAAACAGTTGTGCTGGTTAATCCAGGAGGACAGTGTCGTTATATAATTTAATTAGTCAAATAATTTTCATGTTTACAACCCAGATTCTCTCAACCTAACCACGTTAGAAACGGAGGGTTACGTTGTTTTCTATTTCCACAGTCCACATTGCCGTTTGTTTATTGGTTTAAATTGCTATGAATTGTAAAGGTATTTGATTTAATTACTGATATTAAAGCTAAACTATAGAATAACATCATTCATTAACATATTGTATAGATAATCTTTATGTTACCACAAACCTAGCTCAGGATATGATAAAAATTTAACGCAATTTGTTGGAAATAATCAAAAACTCCTCTAAACATTAGAGTTAAGGTGAATTATTTTTTAAAGACATTTTATAAGCTTAATGAGCACTGACGACAAGTTAATTTCAACGTAATTAACTGTAATTAAGGTAAAATTAAACTAAAATATACATTTTTTTGGATGAAAACTCAGATAACTCTTAAATGATGTTCTTGATTAAGATTGTATCTACCCAAGCCGTTGGTAAAGCCCCACACATAAGCTAATTTAAATTATCTCCAAAGTACCTTAATAGGCGCGAAATTCAAAACTTTAGCGTAAAATGAGAATCTAAAACTCCACTAAAAATTGCAATTAAGGTGAAGTATACATTTAAACTCATTTTATAACACTAAATGTATAGTGCCAAAACAGTCCTACGTTAATTAAACATAATTAACGTGAAATTAAACCAAAATATACATTTTTTGGATAAAGGCTCAAATAACTTTTAAATAACTCTTTAATTTTGATTAAAACTACCCGAGCCATTGGTAAAGTCGAATATTTTCTATTTGACACTTAAGTTAATTTAAACTATTTTAAAGTACAATAATTGCCGCGAAATTCAAAAGTTTTGGGTTAAAAAATGAATTTGCGGAAAAAATATTAAACTGCACTAAACATTGCAATTAGGGTAAAAAATTCAAATAAATTTTAAGCTTAATCCACTCTCACGAGAACCACGCTCAAATTAAGATTAAAACATCACAAGTTTTTCGTACAGCCACAGTAGTTTCCTATTTCACTTTCAAATTAATTTAAATGATCGTTAAAATACATCAGAAGCGCATACATTAAAATTTTAGGGTGATTGCAATTAAAGTTAATATTTTATTGAAACTTGTTTTATAAACGAAATCCACGCTAGATAAACAAGATAAGCCGTTAAATTAAACTTAAGTATAATTAATGTGAAATTAGCCCAAAACACGAATGTTTTGGGTAAATTCATAGATACCTTATAATTAAACTAACAAATTAAAATTAAAACTACACTTATCTTTCACCCAGCCTCCATTTTCCTGTTGAATTCTTACGATTAATTAAATTGTCATTTAAAAGCATTTTTCCCATTTTTAAAAGAGAGCCATTGAAAAGGCGCGATATTTAAAAGTTTTGGGGCAAAATAGTGATTGTTCCGCAAGAGTCAAACAGGCACTCCTCTAAAGTTTGCAATTTAGGAGAATTTCTTATTCAAACTCGTATAATAAACTGCAATAACACTAATAAAAGAAGATAAGCCGTTAATTTCAACTTAATAACCATATTTAACGTGAAATTAATCGAAAACAACAGGTTTTTTGGGTAACTATAGATAACCTTTAACTGAAATAAGAAAATAAGATTAAACTACGCGAGTTCTTTCAGCCTAAACGTTTTCCTATTTAACACTAAAATTAATTACATTATCACTATAATGCATTTAATAGGCTCCAAATACAAAATTTTAGGGTTAGGAATGTGTCAAAATGTAACTTTTCCATTTAAATTTTAATATATCATTAACATAGTTCGTAAAATCACCAGCAACAATTTAATCTGGCAACATTCAATGCTGTTGGTCTGATCTCGACAATACTGTATGTGTATACAGTGTTACGAAACAAATATTTTTCTTCCATATTTCAAATACCGTCGTTTTTAAACTTCTTTCATAAATAATGTACAACCATAAGTCTATTATGTAAGGTCCCCATAATAGACTTATGGTACAACATTATATGGATATCAAAATCAATGTTATTGGATATAAGTTAAATGTAATTAACGATAATTAAGTACTTCTTTAAGCAATTAGAAATAGATCAACCCCAAATGTTTGACGGTAAAGCAAAAATAAAATTATTCAAATTTTAATTACATTAAGACTGAAGTGACAGATATTATAAAAAAACGTCTTGGTTTGGACCAAGGCCGAAAAAACAAACGATATGTGTGAGGTTTATCATTTGACTGAAGTTTCAGATATTGCAATTGTTTTAGTTATTTTTATCCATTTAATCCTTAATCAGTATTAAATTCAATCAACTGATTTTACTGTTAATCGATCCATTCCCTCTAAATTAATTGAAAAAATTACATATCTACGCTTTTTCAAGAACAATTACATTTTCCGAAAACATTTTATCATGAAATTAATTATTTTGAAGGGATTTCGTGTCGATGATTACTAACTTGAAAGCACATTGACGGTCATAGTTTTAATTAAGGCTGGCTTGACAAATTTTGAAGTTTGCAGCAAAAAAGTTTAAATCTGTAGTAAGTTTCTGAGAAGACTGATGTTCAAGAAATTATGATAAATAACTTATTTTGCTCAAACTTATTTATAAACTAATGTCGTCCTCATAAGACAAAGCATCAACGTTTATCGTGTGTGGTTTCTTTGAGTAGGTGGCACTCTGTAGCACACAAAAATTTATTATTTTATTTTAATGTATGCGCTTTTGATGTAACTCCCCCCCCCCCCATTCCTTCATATTCCCAATATATACAGTTTTACGATCACCAGTGGTTCCAGTGTATGGGTCATCTGAGCCGTCGCAACACACTCAGCCAATATTATCATATAGTTCGAGACCTTTTCACATTAGTGAACGGTACATGACTCTCCGGACTTGCCCGCCAACATTAATAACCTAAAACTATAAAACATTCGTGTACATGAATGATTACGGTTGTGGCCTGACACTCGCTAGCGCCTGAAGGACCGATAACTCAGTGTAATCGGTGTACATTTGTAAGTGAGTGGACCATTTTGGAAATTACATACAGATAATTAAAACACAGGGGTGATACCACCATTGAGGTCTTCTCTCTCTCTTGCCTAGAAGCACCGCTATAGGCAGTGAGATTTGACTAGCCTCTTGCCTGTAGTGAACTTTGGCACAGTCTGGCGGTGACCCTTGGTGTGAGGGAGAATACCCCAATGGTGGCCTCGCCCCTGTGTGTTTTCCGAAATGGTCTTTATGCGTACTAAAAGGATTACACGTAATACGTAACCGGTGTACAATAGCGCCAACAATGTAGAAAGGGGTGGTGACGTTTCAAATGAAGACTGAATCATGACCAAGAAATTCTAAAGCACGGAGAGGGAAATTGCAGTGCAATCATTTCTTCATAGAGGCGACAATAGAAATGTAGCATTTCGTTATACGAAATTAAATGTATAAATTAGTGCAACACCCTTGTTTGGAATCCACTATTAAATATTTACATTTTCCTTTCGAATTATGTCAAAGTTCACCTGCTCTTTTAAGAAAGTCAGTAGAATATTTCAAATATTCTATATTGACACCTCAATACGTACTCCCTTCAAAATAATTAATTTCATGATAAAATGTTTTCGGAAAATGTAATTGTTCTTGAAAAAGCGTAGATATGTAATTTTTTCAATTAATTTAGAGGGAATGGATCGATTAACAGTAAAATCAGTTGATTGAATTTAATACTGATTAAGGATTAAATGGATAAAAATAACTAAAACAATTGCAATATCTGAAACTTCAGTCAAATGATAAACCTCACACATATCGTTTGTTTTTTCGGCCTTGGTCCAAACCAAGACGTTTTTTTATAATTACACTTAAGTTTTAATTTTTTATAACGAAATACAGTCATGTTAAGGGGGCATAACTAAAGATGTTATTTCAAAGAAAAAAAATAAAAAAAATTGGGTTTTAAATTTGCAAACGATATTGACTTTTAAAGGGAGTATAAAGAAGAGTGTCTTTTCCAAGGCCTAAAATAGGCTTAAAATTTTTTTTTAGAACGAAAGTCAGTTATGTTAAGGGAGTATAACTAAAGGTGTTTTTTTTTCAAAAATTAACCAGTTTTAATGTAAAAGTTTAAATTTGCTAACGATATTGAATTTTTAAAGGAAGTATTAAGGTCGTAAAGCGTGTCTTTTGCCAAGGCCTAAAATAGGCTTAATTAAGTTTTATTTTTATAACGGAAGTCAGTTACGTTAAGAGAGTATAACTAAAGGTGTTTTTTCAAAAATTAACCACTTTTTATGTAAAAGTTTAAATTTGCAAACGATATTGAATTTTTAAAGGGAGTATTAAGATTATAAAGTGTGTCTTTTGCCAAGGCCTAAAATTGGCTTAAGTTCTAATCTTTTAGAAGCAAAGTCGGGCTCTTCAAGGGGGCATAAATAAAGGTGTTATTTCAAAAATTAACCAGTTTTATGGAAAAGGTTTAAATTTTCCAAACGATATTGACTTTTAAAAGGGAGTATTATATTAGGGTCTAAAAGCGTGTCTTTTGCCAAGGCCTAATATAAAATAGACTTAAATTTTAAGTTTTTAGTATGAAGTAAGTCAGGTACGTTAAGGGGCCATAGCTAAAGGTGTTATTTCAGAAATTAACCTGTTTTTGTGTAAAAGTCTAAATTTGCAAACGATATTGAATTTTTAAAGGGAGTATAAATATGGTAAAGCGTGTATTTTGTCAAGGCCTAAAATAGACTTAAATTTTAATTTTTTAGAACCATAGTCGGGTACTTCAAGGGGGCATTAATAAAGTTGCTATTTCAAATATTAACCAGTTTTATGGAAAAGTTTTAAATTTGCAAACGATATTGAATTTTTAAAGGGAGTATAAATATGGTATAGCGTGTCTTTTTCCAAGGCCTATAGTAGACTTAAATTTCAATTTTTTATGAAGTCAGGTACGTTAAGGGGCCATAACTAAAGGTGTTATTTCAAAAATTAACCAGTTTTCGTGGAAAGGCTTTAAATTTGCCAACGATATTGACTTTTCAAAGGGAGTATAAAGAAGCGTGTCTTTTCCAAGGCCTACACGCCTAAAATAGGCTTAAGTTCTAATCTTTTAGGATCAAAGTCAGGTACGTTAAGGGGGCATAACTAAAGGTAGTTTTTCAAAAATTACACGGTTTTCGTGTAAACGTTTAAACTTGCAAACGATATTGAACTTTTAAAGGGAGTATAAAGAAGCGTGTCTTTTCCAAGGCCTAAAATAGGCTTAAATTTTTAATTTTTTTAGAACGAAAGTCAGGTACGTTAAGGAGCCATAACTAAAGGTGTTATTTCAGAAATTTACGAGTTTTTGTGGAAAAGTCTAAATTTGCAAACGATATTGAATTTTTAAAGGGAGTATAAAGAAGCGTGTCTTTTGCCAAGGCGTAAAATTTAATTTTATAGAACGAAAGTCGGTTATTACAAAAAATTAACCATTTTTCGTGGAAATTTTTAAATTTGCAAACGATGTTTACATTTTAAAGGGAGTATAAAGATCGTAAAGGTATTTTAAAAAAAAAAATTAATGGGGTTTTTGTGAATTTTTTTTTTATGTTTGTAACCGATATTGACTTTTTAAAGGGAATATAAATATTGTAAAGGGACATGGCACGTCGTTTCTTTTTCAAGCTTCTAATAGCTTTAACAAACGTTAGGTCAAGGCCAGTAGCTTTCGATACTATTACCCTTCTTCCATTCGTGTTCTACGCGTACAACTGGGCTTTTCTGTAGTTGTGAGTGGTTTGCCGTCAGGGCTCAGCCGAGGGGCTAATCACTCTCAAGATTTCTCCTGTACACTTATTATAGGTTTACGTGCATTGATTTTATCAGGGCTTTTTAGAGGACTTTTTAATTAAAGAGCACACGTAAAGCAGGGATAGATATAATTTTAGAAGTAGGAATGGAGAACGGTTAGTATTTACTTCAGTCCGACTCATAGACCACCCAGTATATAGCCCCTCCCTCCAATACGTAACGAAAATTATAAATTATCTTATTGGCTCACTTAAAACCACGTTTTGATGACGTTGCTGACGGGGACGGCGAAAAATACGCAATAGGGACTGGGCAATTTGGGCTTAACTCCGCCCCCAGCGCCATTATGGTATGTTTTTTTTTAACAGAATGAAAGCTACATAAGCCCCTCCTCCTGGTATGTTTTTTTAGCACTAGTGGAAGGTAGCGAGGGGGAAACCACTAAGAAAATTTTGTACACCTGATTTCAGATTTCAAATGACTTCAATTGAACTATCAAAGACTTCATTCGACTTCAAAGACTTCACTAACTGTATATGATTTCAGATGACTTCAATAAAATTTATAAAGACTTCAAGGGACTTCAATAAAATTTATAAAGACTTCAAGGGACTTCAATATAATTTATAAAGACTTCAAGTGACTTCAATACAATTTATGAAGACTTCAAGTGACTTCAATACAATTTATGAAGACTTCAAGTGACTTCAATACAATTTATGAAGACTTCAAGTGACTTCAATATAATTTAGAGACTTCAAGTGACTTCATTACATTTTATAGACTTCAAGTGACTTCAATAGAATTTGTAAAGACTTCAAGTGACTTCAACATAATTTAAAGACTTCTAGTGACTTCAACATAATTTAAAGACTTCAAGTGACTTCAATAGAATTTATAGACTAAAGGCGATTTCTATTTTTTTCTCAAGACTTCATTAAATTGTAATAATTAAAAAATATCTATGTACTTCGCTATTAAGTACTAAGGTTCAGAGCAACCGAAAGCAATTATCTATGCAGAATTATATCAAGAATTAATTTACTATAAGAATGCCTAAGTCACTAGATTTTACGCTTCTACTCTTACGCCGGTGTTAGTGGACAAGTAAGCCCCACCCCTTTCATGTCCCTCATTGCTCTGCGCTTTCCTATTGGATCCCGCGGGGATACGTCATACAGACGCGATTGACGTATTCCGAATAGAGAAAGAAAACGTCTAGCAAAGTAAGCAGAAAATGGAGGCTGCCAGCGGTGCTGAAACGGTTAGGGAATGGTTTTTAATTGCCATTAACAAGTTAGTTAAAGGTTTTGAACCTAACTTAATGGATTTTGAATACTTGTCTCTACGTGAAAATCGTTCGTTCTATAATTGTTTCTAAATCGAATCAAGTGTACTATACTTATGATTTCGTGAGTTCCAAAAACCAAACCAAGGCTTAACGAGAAGGTAAAAGAGATAGATGGTGGAAAACATAGAGTAAGATAAAATATTAAGTCCCGCCTTCTTTTCCAGCCTCCCCCCACCCATGAGGGGGGATTGTCGACTATCACGCGCGCACCGGACGCCTTTTTAGGCCTTCTTATAGTAAATTCCTTCTTGATTATATGGCGCAGATACAATGAGGGACATGAAAAGGGTGGGGCTTACTTGTCCACTAACACCGACGTAAGAGTAGAAGCGTAAAATCTAGTGACTTAGGCATTCTTATAGTAAATTAATTCTTGCCCGGATAGTATACTGATCCATTTGATCGTCGCTTATGTCTCAAGAATTCTGCGACGTTTCACGCGGGAAAATATGATCACGTGATCGGCCGCTATTTACGGAAAGAAGTTTTTGTCGTGGCATAGCTAACTCAATCACGCCAGTGAGCGCTTGGGCAGTAGTTTTTGCAAGGGGTCGGTCATTCATGAAATCCCGTACGCTACCCGCGAAATCCAACTTAAAAAATCTCAAAAAAAAAATCCGAAATCAATAAAGAAATAACAAAACAGTAAAGAAATCACAAAATCAGTAGAGAAATCACAAAATCAGTAAAGATACCACAAAATCAACAAAGAAATCACAAAATCAGTAGAGAAATCACAAAATCAGTAAAGATACCACAAAATCAACAATGAAATCACAAAATCAGTAACGAAATCGCGAAATCCATTACAAAATTCACGAAATCCAAACTCAAAAGAAATCACAAAATCCAACGAAATCAATTGAAATATCCCAAAATCTGCCGAAATCATGGAAAAAATCCGAGGAAATCACGGGAAAAATTGCAAAATCCGTTGGATTTTATCGAATTTTGAAATCAAAAAAATCCGACGAAATCAAACGAAATCCGAAGAAATCAAATTGGATTTCGAAATCCCGTACACTTTTTCCAAAACGTCCGACCCCTCAGGTTTTTGAAACTGATTATCGTCTGATTCATACTCGAATTCATAGTTCAGAGAACTAGAAGACACAATTTTTAAATTGGCTGCTTGTATGCTGTATTTCGAAGGTTCCCAATTTAGTTAAATAGTAGTTTAAATTAAGCCAATTAAACTTCGCCACAAACAAAAATATATCGTTTTTACGAATATTCTTTGAAAACGGAATGATTAGCAGCCGACATTAAGTCCAAAAAGGAAAAAATTCTGGGGAAGAGTGTCTGGCACAAGAGTCTGGTAGCATTGCACCTACGAAAACGGCCGAAAATTGAGGGATCAAGACCAACCCCCCCCCCCTGTTTGACTGGAAAATTTATAGGACATTGTCCACTGTAAAGTGCAGAAATAGTATCACATCTCCAAGGTCAGGCTATCAAAACTTCCAAAATTTTATTGGTCAAACTGTCCAGTGACCCCCTTAGTTTTTAACAAAATTATGGCACATTTTAAAATTCCAGTGTCCTGTGCTTATTTCCGGCCCTGATCAAGACTATTGAAAATAAAATTTGAAGAAAAGGAAATTTCCACTTATGAAAGACGGAATTTCAATAGACTTCAAGGGATTTTTCTACCACTTCATTTGACTTCAAGAGATTTCCAACGGACTTCGTATGACTTCTAAGAGACTTCAAGAGATTTCCAAGAGATTTCAAGAGATTTCCAAGAGATTTCCAAGAGACTTCAAGAGATTTCCAAGAGACTTCAAGAGATTTCCAAGAGACTTCAAGAGATTTCCAAGAGACTTCAAGAGATTTCCAAGAGACTTCAAGAGATTTCCAAGAGACTTCAAGAGATTTCCAAGAGACTTCAGGAGATTTCCAAGAGACTTCAAGAGATTTCCAAGAGACTTCAAGAGATTTCCAAGAGACTTAAAGAGATTTCAAAGGGACTTCGTATGACTTCTCTTGACTTCAGAGAGACTTCAAGAGATTTCAAAGGGATTTCGTATGACTTCAAGAGACTTCCGAGAGACTTCGACTGACTTCAAGCGATTTCCAAGGGACTTCGCATGACTTCAAGGGATTCTCTAGGGACTTCCTAAGACTTCCGAGATTTCAACTAAACTTTGCGATTTATAGAGACTTCAAAAACAATTTATGGACTTCAATTGTGATTTCAAAAATTTTGTACACCTGATTTCACAAGTGGTTTCCCCCTCGGAAGGTAGCCTGACGTAGTACTTCCAATGCCCTATTTCTTTTTACCTCTGTCGCTATGACCCGCCTCTTCTTTCATACCCCTCCGTACCGGGGAAGGGGGTCCGGGACTTTAACGCGCGCCCAGATTACTCTGTTCTCCATTCCTACTTCTAAAATTAAATCTATCCCTGCGTAAAGTCAAAAGATTAGCCTAGGGATACCCGAAAGTAGCCTGGCCTCCTGATGTAGTTGGTATCAATCCTCCTTGTATGAAAACAATGTATTTAACAAAATATGACTTTAATTAGGCAATTACTACTTTAATTAATTTATATTGCAAATAGCGCCAAAATAGTTGAAAATATCGCTTGAAATATAATCAAACTTGCCCTAGAGTAGGCCTAACCTTCGATCAAAAACGACGACCCGTTTTTGTCAAAAACCTTTTCTAGACACGCAAACCCTTTGAATCCATCTATAGAATGGTTGGTGAGGTAGCGGTAACCCCTCCCACCACTACACGCAATCCATATATTATGTCAGAAATACAGTAACACAAAGTTACAAAGTTACAAAAAATATCATAGGGTCTGGTAACCAACTGCTCTCACTTTTAGAAATTGTTTACGAGCTTGCTAATTTTTCCGCCCACCCATATTTGGGGAGTTTTCCCTTACTCAGCGGGAAATGGAAGAGACTGTGTCGCTTCCCAACCAGGGTTCATACAAACCGGGAAAACCTGGAAAAATCAGGGAAATAAATAGTTGACAAAAATCTCAGGGGAAATTCAGGGAAATAAATAGTTCACAAAAATCTCAGGGAAAGTTCAGGGAAATAAATAGTTGATAAAAATCTCAGGGAAATAAATGGTTGAGAAAAATCTCAGGGAAAATTCAGGGAAATAAATGGTTGAGAAAAATCTCAGGGAAAATTCAGGGAAATAAATGGTTGAGAAAAATCTCAGGGAAAATTCAGGGAAATAAATGGTTGAGAAAAATCTGAGGGAAAATTCAGGGAAATAAATGGTTGAGAAAAATCTCAGGGAAAATTCAGGGAAATAAATAGTTGACAAAAATCTCAAGGAAAATTCATGGAAAGTTCGAATTTTTAGTAAAATTCGGGGAAATCGGGGAAAATTGCTTCAACATGTTCATAAACATACCCTCCATAGGATTAACATTACACTAAACTTTGAAGGCTCATAACTGTGGTTATATTAGAGATACGGGGATGCCCTTTGAGTATGTTATAGCCCTATTTGCCCCCCCCCCTCCTTCGTCAACATTTGCTTCATAGGATACTCCATATACCGGAAAAACCTGGAAATCTCAGGGAAATTTGTTTTCCAAAAGTTGTATGAACCCTGCCAACCCGATAACCATCTTATATATTCCACCCTGTACAGGGTTCGTAACGAACCTGGAAAAGTCAGGGGTTTGAAAAATGGGGGAGTCAGTAGTCAGGGATTTAAAGTTTTTTTCCCTAAAAAGTCAAGGATAGGTCATAGATTTCGTTTAGTATATCAAACCATGATTGCTAAATATGGGCTACAGGCGTAATTATGAATTGGGCTCTGGTAAACACGGACTTAAAATGGTCAGGGATTTTCTTTCGTCCGAATCCTGCTGTAATTTGTAAGATGGTTCAGGCAATGGGTGGTAGGACCCGAAGTACAGTGACCTCTATGGACGATTTTGAGTCTGAGAAAATTGTTTGTGGAATACATAGTTTTCAGACTAATAGGGTTTATACCATTTGCACCAGGAGTCGAGGCTATTTGGTAATGTACTTTGGTCCACCAAGTAGCATGAACTCCAGGTGTAAATGGTATCAATCCTCCTTGTCTGAAAACTATTTATATAGTTTACGGACGACCCCTTAATAAAATAGCAGAGTCTTTCAGTTTCTTACTAAAATTTTATTCGTAAAACAATATATCAAAATGTCATATAAAATTTTAGACTCAAAATCGGTTGGTCCCACCACCCTTTTAGGGAATAACCTTTGTTTGAAAAAGTTGTTAGTTTATATGGTTGTCGTTACTGCATAGTCAGAATTGTTTGCTTTATTTGACCAAACTGAGCGTGTGTTGATATCAACGTAACATTAGGGATATTAAGGTGTTAAAAGTGGCTTGGTTGAGTTCCTTCTCAAGGTTGCGTCCGAAGCCTGTTAAAAACGTCCCATTCTAAACCCCGTAACTCTTTAGCTTTATGTATAACCCCTAATTAAATGCGAGTTTCAGTGAAAAGGGTTCTTGGGAACTGAAAACCGACCATCGAGACTAACAACAATGAACATTTTAGAGTCCCCGCTGAGGCAAAACTTGAGGGGTTCTAGCTAACTTAAATCTATGTTATAGACCATTTCGGAAATTACATACAGAGAAACCAACGCACGTGTTCGAACTTCGAGGCCCCCATTGGGGGGGAGGCAACGCCAGATGGAGCCCGATATCCAACTCGAAATGCCTCTAGCGGTGCTTCCTGGCGAGGGGAAGAATACCCCAATCAGGGTTCATACAAACCTGGAAAACAGGGAAAACCTGGAAAAATCAGGGAAATAAATAGTTTACAAAAACCTCAGGGAAATTTAGAATTTTTACGAAAATTCAGGGAAATTTGTGTCAAACAGGGGCCGAGTAATTAAGCAAAATGTTCGTGGACATACCCTCCATAGGATTACCATTACACTATACTTTGGACGCTCATAACTCTGGTTATATTAGATATGCAGAGATGCCCTTTGATTATGTAATAGTCATATTTGCCAGCCCCCTCCTTCGTTAACATTTGCTCCATAGGATACTCCATATACGGGAAAAATCTGGGAAACTCAGGGAAGTATAGAGCTATTTCAGTGGGGGAAAAATTTCGTCTGCCTTTGAGTGTAGGGCGGACATTTTATGAGGGTTTTCTCTATGGGCAAATAGCATTGGTGACGTAGCCATTACCCCCTCTGAAATAGCTCTATATGGGGGAAAACCTGGAAATCTCAGGGAAATATGTTTTCCAAAAGTTGTATGAACCCTGCCAATGACGGCCTCACCCCTGAATGTTGGTTTCTCTGTATGTAATTTCCGAAATAGTCTGTTTGGGGAAAACCCAGTAAATCGAGTCATTGATAACTTCAAGTTTATAACCTCTCTATGTTATGTTTATCCAACGTAAATAAAAATGCTAAGCCTAAATTGCTTAGAAAAGCCTTTTACTTTCATTTAAGATCGGGCCTTTGCTAATGCTAGTGGAAAAGTAAGAGTAGAAGTTATTATTGACAACCCAATGAAACTTTGTATATCTTTTCCGATAAAGTCGGTTGGTGGTGGTGGGAGTCTTTTTAGGCTTAGCTAAACAATTTTTAGCGTTCAAACTATTTTGTTTTCGTTTTTCGAAACATTCTCCCCCCCCCCCTTTGGTGACTCCCTTCTGCCGGAGAGATACTTTGAGAGTAAGCCACTCCCCCTCGAGTCTGTTAGCAGTTTAGTATGTGTGTTTTTTTATATTTTTTGTACCTCTTTCATTAATCTACTAACCCCCTTTTTTCTGCCCCCCTCCCCGTTCCCGGCTGGTGCTAGACCGCTAGTATAAACTTTATGACGTCAAACCTTGGACCGACCAATAGGATGGTTTGTTCGCACTTATTATGTAAACAACAAAACCCAACGACTCTTTCTCCCTCTTTCTCTTCCCAAAGGCTTAATTAAATAACGTGTATCTACATTGAACGCAAATTAATAAGGGTGGAGTTTTCTACTAGTATTTAAGGACGTATCTGTATAATGGTTTGTCTTTCGTAAGCCTCGACCGCAGTAGTTAAAGGGGTCGGACATTTGGCGGTGTGGTTTTTTGTTCTGATCTGATGCCATACTCTTTAATCACTACCCGTCGTCTGCTTAGTTGCATTGCTGGTATGACGTCGTTAGGTTAGTAATAAGAAGTATTTGGGGCATTTTAAATTGGTTTTTTAAATAAAAAATTCTAATGAATGACGTTTTGTACAAGTACTCAAACATGACCTAAGTGTTTTTAAGTACACTGAAACCCCCTTTGACCTGACTACACTAGAGGGAGCGGGCGAAGGGACCAAAATCTTCTACATAGCATCTTCCCCCACTCTCATAAAGTTATCCACTATTCTAAGTGGAAATCGCCATAGGTTTTGTAACCTTAGTGTCAAAAAGAGGCGGTTTGGAAATGACGTGTTTACCCTTTATGTCCGACCCCTCGGTTATCGCCGCTTTCAACAACGTCTAAATTTTGAATAATTTGTTAGGGTGCTCCACAGATTAGGAAATATTAATTATGCCCTGGAACTAATTTCCGAAAGGTCAAAGTTGGGGACCTTAACCCTTGATTTGAAGTTGTTGCGATCTTGTAAAATGCTACTTTGTGGTTTTTACGCAGGCTTATCTACAGCATACGTTTTATACATTTCGTAATGGTGTTTTGTTACGCTAAACGAAGAAATGATTGAGTTTAAGAAACTTACCGAAAACTTGAAGCGCCCTAGACGTTTTAAACTTAATTTTTACAATATCGTGTGCGAATCAAGAATTTTTCAGTTTGAAAATTAAAAATAATCATGAAAAGCAATCATGAAAAGCATCTTTTAATTTTTTCGGGGAAAATTTTGGGTTTCTTTGGACGATTTATACTCATCGGAGATATTCTTTGAGCGTCTTAGTTTAGCCTATAATTACAATTGAAACCCTGTAGGCTAGGAGATGGCAACCTGACGGTCCTGACCCCCGCGCCTTAAGGCCCGTTCAGACGACACTCTTTTTCTCGCTACGCTCGCTGTGCTGAGCTCATCAGATTTTCTGGCTTCACCAGCCTCTAGAAAATGCACTGTTCACACGGCCAAAATTTTCTCATTCTTGATCTCGGCAAAGCGAGAAAAAAAGTTGAAAAAATTCAACTTTTTTTCTCTCTTTGCTCGGCACAGCCAATAGAATGCTTCCGAAATGACGTCATTCTTTGTTGTGTAGTCTGCTTCTATGTGGAAAGGTGTTTTCTTTGGTTTCGCCATAAGTAACATAATAAACATAAGTATGACTCTTCCTATTGTAATAATGCAAATTTCAAAATGAAACCTATAATCAACACTGACACTCTCACTTACATCAGGCCAGGACTTGCAACTCCGTCGGGTACTTCATGCTGGTCTTTGGCGAATGACATAGTTCTACAATTTTAGCCAATCACAATAAACCATCTCCTTGAACGTATTTGTGTCGGAAATAGCTCGTCTGCTATTTATTGCACAAGCTCGCGCGGTCGCGGTGTTTGTATGTTCGACTTTAAGATTGCCACAAGGCGGATATTTCAGCACCAAAAATGATAAGCCTTTTGAAGTCTAAATATTCGGTAACTAAATTTACCCAGTGCAACTTTCAACTTCGTAATCTGGCCGCGCTAAAGTCGGTAAAAGTCAATACAAATCAACTATATAACCAAGGCTTAGGACCGTTGACTCAAATCTCAATGGCGTCTCTTTAAACCTCTGAACCGGATTTTCGATATGGGCGGAAGTCGCTTCATTTTCCACCGCTAGGGGTCTCTGTGCTGGGCGCGAACTTATGATGACGTAAAAGGTCCGAAAATAGGTTTTTAGTTAGTTTTGGCTAATTGTCATACTTATGGTTATTATGTTACTTATGGTTTCGCTGGTTCAAATCCCTTGAAATTTTAATGAGATATATATCGAAGGGTTATAAATTATCGTGCAAAGTTTTAAAACGAATAGTTCTTTTCTTAAAAAAAGGTTTTAATTATGCATAAATAAAACTTTAATGAATTTTTTGGAAAACAACTAATCGTTTTAAAACTTTGCACGATAATTTAAAATCATTCAATATACTTATCATTAAAATTTCAAGAGATTCGGACTAATGAAACCGAAGAAAACACATTTCTACAGAGTAGCAGACTACACAACAAAGAATGACGTCATTTCGGAAACATTCTATTGGCTGTGCCGAGCAAAGAGAGAAAAAAAGTTGAATTTTTTCAACTTTTTTTCTCGCTTTGCCGAGATCAAGAATGAGAAAATTTTGGCCGTGTGAACAGTGCATTTTCTAGAGGCTGGTGAAGCCAGAAAATCTGATGAGCTCAGCACAGCGAGCGTAGCGAGAAAAAGAGTGTCGTCTGAACGGGCCTTTACAAAGAGCACTTTGGATTGGGTGGAGGAACCAAAGAGAATACACCGAGAGGAGCAGAAACTTTAGCCTTTCACCAGGCTTTTGAAGAGGCCGGCCATGGTTTTGGAATAACTAGATCCGGTTTTTGTTGATTCAGATTGGCTAAGCAGCGACGCCTTTTATTGGTTAAATTATGTCGGCTGCTTAATTTTGGTGGTGGCAAAGGGTTGATCTCTGGGTTGAACGTTGACGTACAAAAGGTAATTTCTAAGCAGACAACACGGTCACGTGAACAACCGGTAACTAGTTTCTCCAAATTCAGAGCCGGTCCCTATTTACAAAGTTTCTGCTCCTCTTGGTACATTCTCTTTGGAGGAACTAAGATTCCTGACATAATTTTCACCGCCATACTGGTGGGTTGAAACTCTCCAATATATCTGCCAGAACTGTGGTAAGACTTAGGAGGGTGTGACGTACTGAAAGCTCTCTACTTAAAACCGAAACCTAAACGAAAAATAACCTAAAGTCGTAAACCCAACCTTACTTTAAAACCATGAATACTTTAGCTTGCCGTCTTATCTACCCTTTTCAATTGGTCTAAAGGACTTGGGTGGACTGGTAACTTTGAAGCCCTGTCTAACGTCTTTGGATCTCGTCAATTATGTGAGATGAATTATGGATCTCTTTCGCGATTCTACAAGCTGTCAGTAGAATTTATTAAATTGGTATTATCATCACCTTACGAAGAAATGGTTAACGAGAAAGCTCTGATGATATGATATATTCCATCATAAGTTTATAGCATATACTCCAAAAGTATGACACTTCCAACACTTCGTAATGCTAGAGACAACTCGAGCTAGTTCGAGAACGACAAGCGAGAGTTGCAGTCCATCTTTTCCTATTTAGTCTGTTCTAAGCCTTTGACAGCGCTTCACTCACCAGGCGTCGCTTTACCCTGAATCTATGACCTACTTCAATCACTTCATGACAAACTCCAGTTTGTAACCAGTGACAAACTTATCATGGAACATATCTTACGAACTTGTGATTCCAAGCAAACAACCCATACAACACGCGACAACGACTCGGTAACATTATATCACAGATGTTTTACGAGCCATTGAAGTGTGTAAATACCGCTAGCTAGAATAACGAAATATCAAAGGGTTAAGCGAGGGGGTAGACACTTGAGAACTCAGGTGTACAATATGTCTTGAACTCAATGTACTGTCAAAGCTGAACTCTGAGTTCCGAAGGCTTTGAACTCAATACACTGTCAAAGCTGAACTCTTTTGAACTCTGGTGTACATAGAAATCCAAAGTGTCTACCCCCTCGGGGTTAAGTAAGCCTATAAATAAATAACTTTCACATTTCGCGTGTGAACAAGTCATAATGTGATCTAGACCTTAAGCCAAACGTTGCTTGGCGAAAAATAATAGTAAAAAAATACTCGTAGCTGTTTGTGTTCGTTTTGGCCTTGGCTCGAAATGTCGAAATCGGCTTTTTTCTTTGCAGTTGAGTTTACGTTATCGGTCGACGACACTTTAACCTGGCAACGAGGAGTATAAGCGTCTGTAAAATGGGCCCTTCTTTTAATAGCGCTGTCTCGTTAGCTTGTTGCCGAGTCAACGCGAATTTTTTTTATTTTGCGTGGTAAAGTTCTTTTCAATCTGTTGCCAAGCGCACTTTGAATCCAGGGAGAGATCGACTCCCAAAAAGGGCGCCATTTTCGACCCTAGCGGAATCGGGAAGAGACTGGTTTGTTTACATTTTGTCAAGCGGGTAAATTTTTTTTAGCCTATCGCGTTTTCAGTGAGTGGGTTTCGCGAAATAATATTAATCCCGGAAAATTGTGTTTTGCAATTTTCAATACCAACGTGGTTCAATTTTATGCTATGGATTTTGTTTATTTATAATGAGGGTGCATGCGTTTAGCAAATAATGTCTGTCAATACTTCTTACTTTTGATTTTTTTGACAAATGTTTATGTTTATAGTCTAGAAAAATGTTTTTTTTGACGTCTTGGGGCAAACTAATTTAGAACATATGCTGGATTTTGTCGTTAATTGGTTGAACTAGAAGTTTTCAAGTTCAATACTAGCTGGATTTCTAACGAGGTTTCTAGTGTATGTTGGGTCATACTGCTTTGAGAATAGGCTGAAATTTACATTTTCATCAACAGTCTCGCGCCTATATATCTGAAACATGTTAAGTCGTGTAATTAAACAACCCTTCGACGTTTACACTCGCTCATAATGTATTGAGAGAGACTCCTTCGCCGTTAACACCCGCTCATAATGCAGCGAGAGAGAGAGACCCCCTTCGGCGTTTACAACCGCTCATAATGCAGTGAGAGACCCGTTTCACAGTTTACACCCGCTCATAATGCAGTGAGAGACACCCGTTTCGCAGTTTACGCCCGCTCACAATGCAGTGAGAGACCCCCCTTCAGCGTTAACACCCGCTCATAATGCAGCGAGAGAGAGACCCCCTTCGGCGTTAACACCCGCTCATAATGCAGCGAGAGAGAGACCCCCTTCGGCATTAACACCCGCCCATAATGCAGCGAGAGAGAGACCCCCTTCGGCATTAACACCCGCCCATAATGCAGCGAGAGAGAGACCCCCTTCGGCGTTAACACCCGCTCATAATGCAGCGAGAGAGACCCCCTTCGGCGTTAACACCCGCTCATAATGAAGCGAGAGAGACCCCCTTCGGCGTTAACACCCGCTCATAATGAAGCGAGAGAGACCCCCTTCGGCGTTAACACCCGCTCATAATGCAGCGAGAGAGACCCCCTTCGGCGTTAACACCCGCTCATAATGAAGCGAGAGAGACCCCCTTCGGCGTTAACACCCGCTCATAATGCAGCGAGAGAGACCCCCTTCGGCGTTAACACCCGCTCATAATGCAGCGAGAGAGACCCCCTTCGGCGTTAACACCCGCTCATAATGCAGCGAGAGAGACCCCCTTCGGCGTTAACACCCGCTCATAATGCAGCGAGAGAGACCCCCTTCGGCGTTAACACCCGCTCATAATGCAGCGAGAGAGACCCCCTTCGGCGTTAACACCCGCTCATAATGCAGCGAGAGAGACCCCCTTCGGCGTTAACACCCGCTCATAATGCAGCGAGAGAGACCCCCTTCGGCGTTAACACCCGCTCATAATGCAGCGAGAGAGACCCCCTTCGGCGTTAACACCCGCTCATAATGCAGCGAGAGAGACCCCCTTCGGCGTTAACACCCGCTCATAATGCAGCGAGAGAGACCCCCTTCGGCGTTAACACCCGCTCATAATGCAGCGAGAGAGACCCCCTTCGGCGTTAACACCCGCTCATAATGCAGCGAGAGAGACCCCCTTCGGCGTTAACACCCGCTCATAATGCAGCGAGAGAGACTCCCTTCGCCGTTTTCACCCGCTCATAACGCAGCGAGAGAGACTCCCTTCGCCGTTTTCACCCGCTCATAACGCAGTGAGAGAGACCCCGTTCGCCGTTTACACCCGCTCATAATGTATTGAGAGAGACCCCTTCGCCGTTTACACCCGCTCATAATGCAGTAAGATAGACACCCCTTCGCCGTTTACACCCGCTCATAATGCAGTAAGATAGACACTCCTTCGCCGTTTACACCCGCTCATAATGCAGTAAGATAGACACTCCTTCGCCGTTTACACCCGCTCATAATGCAGTGATAGGCACCCCTTCGCCGTTTACACCCGCTCATAATGCAGTAAGATAGACACCCCTTCGCCGTTTACACCCGCTCATAATGCAGTAAGATAGACAACCCTTCGCCGTTTACACCCGCTCATAGTGCAGTAATATAGACAACCCTTCGCCGTTTACACCCGCTCATAGTGCAGTAATATAGACAACCCTTCGCCGTTTACACCCGCTCATAGTGCGGTAATATAGACAACCCTTCGCCGTTTACACCCGCTCATAGTGCGGTAATATAGACAACCCTTCGCCGTTTACACCCGCTCATAGTGCAGTAATATAGACAACCCTACGCCGTTTACACCCGCTCATTATGCTTAAAGAGACTCCCTTAGTCGTTTACAAACGCTCATAATGCTTAAAGAGACTCCCTTAGTCGTTTACAAACGCTCATAACGCAGCAAGAGAGCGAGAGACTCCCTTCGCTGTTTACACCCGCTCTTAAGTTAAAACAAAAACCTCTTGAAACCCAGCTTCAATTTTCGCAAATAGTTTCTTTGTTTGGGGACAATTTGTTTAGGATTTCGTTGAACTTGATAAGTTATCTCGTAAAACTAGCAAAACAAATAACATACACCACTTTTCCAGGGTAATCTTTCGAAACAACTGAAAAAAATAAAATTTATTTCCTCTAAACAAAACGCTATCTCTTCAATTACTGCTTAACTTTGATCAATGTTTCAGTGTAAATGTATTTCTTTCTAGGTTTCTTCTTTTTTTTTCAATAAGTTAAATGGTATTTAAACTATTTAATTTGCATAATTATCTAATGTCACTTTTTTTTTTAATTGTTTAATTTTCAGATGCGTATTTCGTTTCCCGAGTACGAATATCAAAATTCAGTTTCAGTCACTAGTAGGAGAATCAAGTTCACCCATCAGAGCTCATAATTTAGGACTGGGAGATCTAACGTCAAACAGTAGCGGGGCTTCAAGCCTAGCTATGCACAAACCCATCATCGCCCCTCTTAAAATCAACATTCCCGAGCCCGATGCCAATAATTTCGCTTCGCCCATACCATCACCTACTGGTACAATAAGGTAATTATCATTATCTTTCAACATTATTACTTGGCGTTGCGTTTAGTGACCCGTGTTCGCGACGAATCGTGTTTAAGGGCATAGTTTGTACACCAGGACTTGGGCTCAGCCCTCTTAACCTTTATATAAATCCACAATGAGCTCAAGAATGGAAAGTACTTCCTTGGAGCTAAATTCGAGCTCAAGCTCAACTATTTTTTATAATTGAAGGAATGAACTCACAGGGAGCACGCTCTTAAATCGAGCAGGCTCATAGTAAGAATTAGCTTCACTCGGACAGAAGAATTCCATCCATTAGAAAGCTTAGCTCCAAGCTCTTGCTCAATTTATTAAACTAAGCTCAGTTTGTGACATACGAGCTCGGGCTCAAGCTCTAAAATGTTTTTCATGAACATCGTGGTTCGTTAGTTTATCAATTATTTAGAAGTACCTCGTTCAATTAGCCTTATTCCTGATCAGCGCCACCTACCCATAGCGGCGACTTTGAGAACTACTGTAAGCGGCAAGCCAATCAGATGTCGCTAAAATCTGGTGACGTCACTGACGGGCACTCTCGGGTCTTACCAAAAATGACGTCACCAGATTTTAGCGATATCTGATTGGCTTGCCGCTTACAGTAGTTCTCAAAGTCGCCGCTATGGGTAGGTGGCGCTGATCAGGAATAAGGCTAATTAGCTTTCTTCGGCAAACCCTTGGCAGACAAAATTTGAAAGACGTGACAACCACCTAAAAACAGTCAAGGGGGCTCATTCGCTAAGTACTGTACACTAGTCAAGATAACGAAAATTGTTTACTAACCGCGTTGCGCTTAGACACCGTCACACATTTGAGTATGGTGTTCAACAATGCTTATACCAAGTCGACTCGCTAGTATTCGTACTTTAGTCAAAACACCCCAAACATTCTTGGCGCAATGATTCAGCCATAAATGGTACCAGAAGTATATAATACTTCTCTTCGAGAGAAGTGTACCACAAAGCGGGGTAAGTGTAACGTCATTCTTCCCAACATCACAATTAACATTTGGAGCAAGGTTACTAAACCGAATCACATACGCGATAAATAGTTCCCTCGTCATTAGTCTATTTGCTTTAAACTATTTGGCAAGACGCACTTGTGGATTTTTGTCTCACCCCAAGACGAGGTTAGGGAGTTGATTGCTGAGGATTTAGTACCAAACAGTTATAGAATTCGGGTCTCGTACATAATCCCCCTGGACATAATCCCCCCGGACAAAATCCCCCTATTTTGGATTTGCCAAGACTTTTTCCCCCCGATTTTAGACGTGTTTGTACAAAATCCCCCCAGAGAAAACGTCCAGGACAAAATCCCCCAAAAGGAAAACTGTTCAACAAAATCCTACCGAAAGGATCATTTTATAGAAAATCCCCCAGATAATAGGCATTTAGAAGTAAAGGTAAACGGAAGCCCAAATCCAAAGATTATCTTTAATAATAATGCAAAAGTATAATTCACAAGAGTGAAAGGTATTGCAAACAATGTTCCTAAACCAAAAGAAGTAAACTACTGATTTTGTTTTAACTTATTTCCAAAATTCCAATATTTTGGAAAAGGCGGCATTTTATGGTTAGTCAGCAATATTTTGGAAAAGGCGGAAATTTATGGTTAGTCAGCGATATTTTGGAAAAGGCGGAAATTTATGGTTAGTCAGCGATATTTTGGAAAAGGGGGAAATTTATGGTTAGTCAGCGATACTTTGGAAAAGGGGGAAATTTATGGTTAGTCAGCGATACTTTGGAAAAGGGGGAAATTTATGGTTAGTCAAAAATATTTTGGAAAAGGCGGCAATTTATGGTTAGTCGGCAATATTTTGGAAAAGGCGGAAATTTATGGTTAGTCGGCAATATTTTGGAAAAGGCGGAAATTTATGGTTATCAGCAGTATTTTGGAAAAGGCGGAAATTTATGGTTAGTCAGCGATATTTTGGAAAAGGCAGAAATTTATGGTTAGTCAGCAATATTTTGGAAAAGGCGGAAATTTATGGTTATCAGCAGTATTTTGGAAAAGGGGAAATTTATGGTTAGTCAGCGATATTTTGGAAAAGGCTGAAATTTAGGGTTAGTCAGCGATATTTTGGAAAAGGCGGAAATTTATAATTATTCAGCGATATTTTGGAAAAGACGGAAATTTATGGTTAGTCAGCGATATTTTGGAAAAGGCGGAAATTTATAGTTAGTCAGCGATATTTTGGAAAAGGCGGAAATTTATAGTTAGTCAGCGATATTTTGGAAAAGGCGGAAATTTATGGTTAGTCAGCGATATTTTGGAAAAGGCGGAAATTTATGGTTAGTCAGCAATATTTTGGTAAAGGCGAAAATTTATGGTTAGTCGGCAATTCATACATTTTCTCCATCATTGTTTCCGCTTTTCCTCGTAGGGGGAATACTACTATTTTTACTACTATCCTACTAAAAAAATTTCCACTGAGGAAAACGACCTCTAAAATAGGAATGACCCCTGAAGGGTTCGTCTCCAAGGTGGGGATTTCGTTCCATAAGCGGGGGATTTTGTCTCCAATTTGGGAGGGATTTTGTCTCCAGTTTGGGGGGATTTTGTCTGCAAATGGGGGGATTTTGTCTTATGCCCATTTGGACGGGGGGAAATTTTTGGGGGGATTATGTCCAGGGGGATTATGGGAGTCACCCGTATATAGAATTCACCTTACGGTGCGATGCCCATCTGTAGTTTGATGAGCGGGAGAGCAAACAAAAAGGGTGAGCCTGGGAAGAATGACGTTACATAACTAATGTATTAAGATGATACAGAGTGGCATCCTTCTTCTATTATACCCTTCTGATGGTACGAATGAGCCAGACTTCTAGAGCAAATGCAATTTTGCTAACCCTTGAATGCAGTTACGTCTGATTATACATTTACTCTGAGAATTGGATGTTAATGTATAAACCATAAAGGGACAACATTTATTTGAGCAGATGAACCAAAAAATCCCCGTCTTACAGATCCCATGTAGCTGTTTTATGATTTCCTTAACACTTCCAATCATAATAATATCAAAATAAACAATACAAAGGTGCATCAATAATTGCAGAAATCTTATTTAAGTTGCAAAGCGATGCTTTTAGCTACCCCAAGACCCTTTCAAGATTGCCCATTGAGAACTTGACCTTGCTCTTGCCGTCGGACAACATTTGAATGCTTAAAATTCGTTTCAGTGCGGCCAATTCATGTCCGACAAGTCCTCGAGGTGGAACTCATCGGCGTAACTTTGCCAGTGAATTAACTATAAACTATGACAGTTACGAGGAGAAACAAGCGGTCAGCGCGTCATCAACCGCTTCGAACGCAAAAAATAGCGAATCTAAAGCCGCAAACAACAACAACGTCAGTTCGAGTGAACCCACTTCGACGAGTAAAAATAATTCTGGGAATCAAAATAACGCGGCGCAACAAGCCAGGGACGACCAAAAACCACCATTTTCCTACGCGCAGTTAATTGTACAAGCCATCTCCTCCGCATCGGATAAACAGTTGACACTGAGCGGGATCTACGCTTATATTACGACAAATTATCCTTATTATCGAACAGCTGATAAAGGGTGGCAGGTAATTCACGTTGACATATCAGTCAGTACTACGAATGTTTTCGTTATGGCTGTAGCGATAGGGCTCACAAGTAGCCTTCTCAAGATGAATGTAAAACATTCTTAGTACTGGTATTTGTTATGCGCGTAAATATTGCGGTATTCTAATTTCGGGTTTTACTCTAAAGAATTCTATTCGTCACAACTTATCGCTGAATCGATACTTCATGAAAGTCCCACGATCCCAAGAAGAACCCGGTAAGGGTTCGTTCTGGCGCATTGACCCACAATCGGAACTGAAGCTAGTCGAGCAAGCGTTTCGTCGTAGAAGGCAAAGAGGAATGCCTTGTTTTAGAGCGCCATTTGGTTCGGGATTATCTTCCAGATCGGCTCCGGCATCACCCAGTCATAGCAGTTTCAGTAGCGGTTTAGTTACCCCCGATTCACTTTCTCGGGAACCGAGTCCGGTACCGGATAACGAAGCGGCTTCGACCGGAGACTCGCGGACTGTCTCACCCACATATTCACCCTCTCCTTTGGGACCACCTCCACCCCAAACGGCGGGAACAGTGGCCTATTTGACAGTGCCAATTATGGATGGAGCTAAAATGAGCAGCTATAACACGTCGTCACCTGGTTCACCTTGTGAGTCTTGACTTTCATTAGACGCATGCATCCTCCGTAAAACTGAACATTGAGAGTCCACAAAATTTAAAATTCACAATTTTTCGTTATACGTTTTTTTTTTCTTATAAAGGAATAAAAAGTTTTATTCAAATGATTAAACGATATATATATTTTGTTCCAAATTGTTTCGTAGGCAATGTACAACACGTAACTACCACTACAAATGCGAAACAACAGAAAATCTTAGTAACTGCTCAAAATTCAATTGGTCAACCTAGTATCGCATTGACATCAACCAATGGTGTCTCTGCGGCTAATGGATCGACAGATAGAACTGAATATGGTTAGATTAATTTAATTTAATTTAAAATATATTAATAATTAATTAAATTGTTACTTACTTCCCCCTAAGTTTCTAAATGTGGTTTTCACTTGCGAATAAAAAACGTGCACACGAAACTCGCGAAGCATTCTGCTTATATTACAGTCTAATTTAGTTAATTCATTTGCACCCCTGATTTAATATGGCTCTGTGGTTCAACGGGATATCAAAGTTTAGGCCTATTTTGCAGTAACTTTAACAAAAGGGCGCGTAATAGGGAAGTGAAGTGTGACATTATAATGTGCTGACTGATACCTAATCAATGAGCAGTTGCAAGTAAGGCATTCGCCGCAATTACGTCTCTGAAACGAGTTCAAATGTGACTACTCAATAGACCATTCCAGGGTTCGTACGGAACCTGGATAAGTCAGGGATTTAAAAGTTTTTCCTAAAAAGTTAGAGATAGGTCAGGGATTTTGTTTGGCATATCAAACCATTCTTCATGCAATGCTAAATATGAGCCAGGTGTGATGAAGTTGGCTCTGGTAAACACCTTAAAATGGTCAGGGATATAGGCAAAATTTGGTCAGGGATAAGCTGGAAAAGTCAGGGATTTAAAGCTTTTTCCCTAATAGGTCGGGGATATGTCGGGGATAGGTCAGGGATTTTGTTTGGTATATCAAACCATGATTGCTTCGGGCACTGCTAAACATGGGCTGCAGGTGTAATTATGAAGTGGGCTCTGGTAAACACCTTAAAATGGTCAGGGACATTGGAAAAATTTCGTTAGGGATAAGCTGGAAAAGTCAGGGATTTAAAGCTTTTTTCCCTAATAGGTCGGGGATAGGTCAGGGATTTTGTTTGGTATATCAAACCATGATTGCTTCGGGCACTGCTAAACATGTGCTGTCAGGGATTTTCAATGTAAAAATGTCGTACGAACCCTGCATTCCTGTAATGCAACAGGAAAAGCAAACAGCACGGGAGCCGGGCCGCCATAGGAGTATATTTCCCTCTCACTAAGAAGCACCGCAAGCGGCAGTGTGAGTCGACTAGCCTTCCACTTGTAGCGAACGCGAGCTCCATCTGGCGTTGCCTTTTGGCGCTAGGGCGTCCCCTCCCCTGTGCGTTGGTTTCTCTGCAAGTATTGAATCGAATGGTCTATACAGAGTTGAGAAAATTTATCAAGCCTTGTACTAAAACATGAAGCACCCTAGATGTTCTACGCTTTATTTCCGTCAATTCTAACGTTTGCAAGGACTTTCACGTGTTAAGCCTGATTTGAAAAGTAGTTGTGATTTTTTTTTTTTTTCCTTCAAACTTGAAAGATCTTTTGTCTGGAGCTCTAGGTATTTTTTGATCACTTTATGGTCTTAAACCCTCTTTTAAAGTAAGCCCAGCTTTCTTCTAACAATTTTTGTTACTTGTACTTTAACCGCAGATGAAATTTCCCTCCACTTAGAAACTTTGGGGGAAATTAAAATAATGTGCATTTTGAATTGTTTAAATCACTTTACTTTCCGTGACACAGTGAAAACGAGTAGCGGTGGCGAATTATTACGGAAACCTCAAGCGGATTCAACAGGGTCAAATAGAGCTCGGTCTCCGATGCAACAGCAGCAGCAGCAACATATTCAGTTGCAGTCAAGCGTGATAGTGCAAGCGTCTGCCGGGGGTGTTCTAACGCAAGGACAGGGTTATCACGGTGGTGGCACACCTTTAGTCGCCATGGTTACCATGCCCGGAGCGTCCGTCATCACCCAAGGTGGACACATTTACGGCAACGTCGCCTTTGTTACCCAAACGGAGAACAACAACCATAACAAAAATGGAGCGACTGCGACAACGGCGGAGGTCACCGAAATATCAAATGGCCAAGTAAAGTCTATCAAAAGACCCAACGCGGAAACGGTGCAGGAAGATAGCTCGGACAATTTAGATAGTAAAAGGTCGCGGAAAGGTCAAGAGGATAGTGCGGAAATATTGGAGAACGTTTCTTAGGTTTTTTAAAATGAAATTAATTTTTAGTTTATATAAAAACAAATTAAATTAGGCATATATTTACTATTAATTAAAACAAATTATCATAAACTGATATACTACCCCCCCCCCCCTCTCTCCCTTTTTTCTCTCAACCATTTTTCATAATAATTAAGAATCCCAGTCCAGTCTTTCGTTACGTGAAGGTTTTTTAACAAAGAATAATTCAATAGTTTCTCCATGGATAAAGAATGCGCGTGAGGAAATTTGTTTTCACGCTATGGGATCGGCAATTTCCTATCTCGGGCGACAGCTTATTCTGTATATACTCTGTTACAACATCGGTTGTCAGCACGCGTAAAGCTAGATCTCTATGTAACGTAGCTTTGTACGTGCTGTCAAGAGACAAAAAACTTCAGGATCTTCAGGATTTAAAATATTTATTTGCGAGTTTTTTTAGCTCGAGTGCACGGACCTCTAGGCCTTAGTTTCAAATACATGTGAAATTGCCTACAGCCTACTACACGTATTTGAAACTAAGGCCTAGAGGTCCGTGCACTCGAGCTAAAAAAACTCGCAAATAAATATTTTAAATCCCGAAGATCCTGAAGTTTTTTGTCTCTTGACAGCACGTACAAAGCTACGTTCCATAGAGAAATATATTTGGGCGTGCTGACAACCGATGCTGTAATAGATTATATACAGAATAAGCTGTCGTTCGAGATACGGAGTTGCCGATCCTGTAGAGTGTAAACAAATTTCAGCACGCGCATCCTTCATCCATGGTTTCTCATTCTCAGGGAATATGTTTTTATAGACTAATAAAGATTGCAAATAAAGTAAATACACTACCAATTCTTAACTACAGTTCGGGAGAACCTACTTTCCCCCCGCTTCATCATCGTACATGGCGTTTTAAAACCAATCCTCCCTAGCTCTGCGTAAGTAGTTGCGGATGAGTTCATTTTTACTTTTGCGCTCTTTAGAGCAGCAAAAGTATTGTTTAACGAAACGATGAAAATTCACAAGGCAGATCTATGAAAGTGCAATATATCAATTGGACAAACCAAACCTTCCAATGGGTTTAATATTTTACAAAATGATTAGAGTTACCGTCGTACATCCTAATTACCGATAAAAGTACAAATTTATCCAAAACTCAATAAGCATGCAGCGTTTCAATGGACCTATACTTAATTAGCCACGCATTTGAGTTAGGCTTAGAAGTCAAACAATTTATTTAAATTTGAAATGCAATTTTAATACTTTTCTTTATAGAACCTTCACGTAATTAATCCTTTAATTATTTTATAAAAATTAATAAAAAATTAATTAATTGAAAAAAAAAATCTCAAAACTTGCGCACACTGAACAGACTGGTTAAAGGTACGAAGCGATTGGGGAAACAACTGTGATGTGAGAAGGATAATCTATTTTTGCGGAATAAATTAAAGGAAAATAAATTTATCAAATTGACTGATTGGTATTAGGAAATAAATTGTACATTTTTGGGAACGAGAAAATAATAAGAGATTGTTAATTAATTAATTAATTAAATGAGTGTGTAAAATATGGAAGTAATTGGCTTAATAGGGTCTAATGGTGAAAAAAAAAGGATATTAACAAATTATAATGGACTATTTTCTGGACCAGCGAATTAGGTCAGAAACGTAGCCTCATTTTCGAGGCAAAAAAAAAGTTTTAAGAATTCTTTACCCCTCTATCAGTAAATAATAAGAATGTAATGTCATCCAAAGGTTTATCAATTTTAGTTAAATTTAAACTATTAATTATAAAAGTTACCATGGTCTTTTAAAGTAGATGGTCCTAATCGCTTGAATCGACTCTTTTCACACCGTGAAAGGTGTTTTTCACAACGCCATCTAGTTTTTCAAAGTTGCGTAATTTAATTTAAAATGCAGGGTGTTACAAAAAAGGTTGTACTGTGGGTTCTATGGGGTGATTTGGAGTCGAAAATGTTCTATGACTTTTTGCCACATGGGACACCATTTACACACGTTATGATTATAGTCTGTCAAACGAAAGAAGAGCCCTGAGAAATTTGTCCAAATTGGTGTCGCCACCATCGACCCCATAGTACTTTATCAACTTGTTTTGTTTTTGTCAATAGTCGTCTGTAATATAGTCTGCTATTATGTCATTAAAATATAGAGTATATATTGCAATACTAGTTCAACAAAGATAAAACTGGTGTCTTGTCGTTAATTTTGTTTTATATTCTTTAATACTCGATGATCGTAAAAAATCATGAAACATAAACATATTAAATATATATAGCAAAATTTATTGGTTCTATTGCGATTAAGCCTATCTGTTTATAGCAGACTATATTACAGACGACTATTGACAAAACAAAACAAGTTGATAAAGTACTATGGGGTCGATGGTGGCGACACCAATTTGGACAAATTTCTCAGGGCTCTTCTTTCGTTTGACAGACTATAACGTGTTTTATGGATGACCCGGCCTTAATTTAAATTAAGAAATCCAAGTACAATTCTAATTTAATTAATTAAGGTGCAAAATGTTTTATCATAAAATATTTCCCACTCAAAATCAAACACCTGTTCTTTGGTGTAAGACTCTTACCACCCTTTTTGGAAATTGGAACCTGTTATGCATTAAAATAGTGTAGAAAAATTACATGTTATAAATCGCTAATATAAGTAATATTAGCCTTTCACCATATTATGCAAATATGAATTATATGCAGTAATGTAAAATGAACAGATAAGTTAGCATCTTCTGTTTGTAGCGCCACCTACTGTCGAAACATTTGCATGAAAGAGATAAGAGCGCAATATGACCATCTACGTAAAACAACCATGATAAAACTATCAAAATCTATATTAATATTAAAAACACTTGGCAAAATTTTACTTTAACGAGAGTTTCATCACTGAAGGAGAGAGCTTTGTCTGATGTAGAATGTGATACCACTAACGCATCACTGAAATAATAGTTTAAAGTTCACTCCTTCGGTGGTCACCTAAGAGTTAGCTATGAACTAAATTGAATTAATTTAAAATTAAAACACCAAAACTAAATTTGTTTTAAGTTATGTACGGAAACTGGAAAATGAATTATGTGATTTCCTCCGCAGTAGGCTTTCGAAGGTGCTAAGTTAGTACAGTGTGTCTTTTTTTTTTTCTTTCAATTTTAACTCTGTTACATTACAAAAGCCTTTTGTATCATAAGAATGAATGAAAATATTTCCTTCCCATCGGTGCGGTCGATCAATTAAACGATATTTGTTAATGGCGGCGGAAAAGTCACCAATAAGCTTTAATTAAAAAAGTTAAAAAACAAAATAGGAATTTCACATGATTTTATTAATAGAGTAAAGAAACTGACTGAAAAACGTGTTGCGCCCTAGACGTTCCAAATTTCATTAGAACATGTTATGAATTATTCACAATTTCAAATGAAAACCAACATAAATTTGAAAAGTCTTATGCTTAGAGCTCTAGACGTTTTAAATTTCACCAGAATATTTATTAGTTAAACCTAATTTGAAATTAAAATCTTAAGTTATTAGCTTATTAAACAAGTTTACCATTTCACGAGAACATGTTTTAAATAAAATTCGATCAACTTTCAAAAATCTTAGAGCGTTAAACGTTAAGTTGCTGTGGAAGTTCTCCATTTCACAAGAACATGTATTAAAAATTCGAAGAACTTGATGGACTTAGCATTATTGTACAAGTTTTCAAATTTCACGATTACATGTACGAGTTATTTGTAATTAAAATTTAAATCATAAGAAGTTGAAAAATCTTACGTTACGTTACGTCTAGAGCGCTAAACGTTATTAATTATACAAGTTTTTCAGTCAATTTATTTAACTCTCAAATTCCTTTGGTTGACATTTAAAACAAATCAAATTATAGCTAAATAATTAACTAAAATATATTTAAATCCCCTTTTCCCTTGTTTTCTTCATTTTAGGTAAAAAAAAAAAAATAACCAATTTTCACATGAAAAAAAAATCATTATCGTTTTTCTAATTCATAATTCAAATAAAAAATAAATATAAAAAAACCTCATTCATTATTCAGATTCAGAAATAAACGAAACGAAACGAAACAAAATGCAGTTTGCGACTATTTTAGTGCCATCCGAAGATAACCACAAGAAACTTTATATCTCATAAAGTCCGTCTCTCCTCAGAAATAAAACATAAAACAATTGCATTAATACCTCACATTTTTCGTCAAGAAAACATAATGAAGATTTAAATTTAAAAAAGACATTAAAAATTACAGGTTTAAAAGAAATTATTCGGTAAAACTCCCTACAATTCATTTCTTAGTTTCTAATTAGAAATTTTCGGAATTTTTCTTAATTTTCTTACGAGGGTAAATTAATATTAAAATGAATTAATTTTTTTTTTGTATCGTTAATGTTAAGTTTCAATGTAGTTCTTTACATTCATGGAGTATTATCAACTATTTTAAAAACTGCAGTGGTAATGCAATGCCACCACGTATAACGCCATGGATTGTATCATAAGAAAAAAATGTTATAGGTTCATATACGTTAGACTCTTCGAACATTTTCATTTACTACATTAGAGAGCTCGAAGTTTGTTTTGTAAACATAGCTCAAACGCTGTTGAGAGCGTATTTTGAGCTCAATTTGAGTGCAAATTCGCAGAAATTTCTTCAGAATAGAGCACTAGATTTAATTTGCTGTGAAAACAGTTGTTAACCATATTGTAACATGAACATCTCAAGCTATATACTGATCTTGGAAAGCATACGTTTCGGGAGTCAAACTTATAGGAACCTTTATATATTTTTTTCTTATGAATGGACCCATAAAATTACTCCCATGTTCGTACGTAACAAGTCATTATTAAACTAGTTGTAAGACAATTAAATTGAACATATGGCCAGTCCTCGCAACCATGATCTATTTGCTTTACATTTTCAATATCTGTTGTTATAGTGGTTCAATGACGAAGTTAATCAGAAAAATAATACCTACAGACCATTGGCTGGTGGTGCCTATTGGGCATAGGGTCAATTTGAAATGTCGAAATTATTTGGAATTCTTTTTTTTTTTAATTCTAAAATACTAGATAACTATTAAGATAAATTTTATTATCATAATTTTCTTCCTCTCCCCATTTCTGATAATTATGGCTATTTTGTGATTTTTCTCTTTCAATACAAAAGATGCTTTAGAGAAAAAAAATGTCTAATTGTCAAATTTTTTTGGGGTGTCAAATAAAGTAAAAATTATAATTATCCCCATTACAGAAAGTGTATGTTGTTTTTTATTTATAGTCAATAATAAGTTTACTTAACACGTCACTTATATCATAAGTTTCTAAGATATGACACTTCCTATACGTCGTAATGCTAGAGACTTACAACTCGAGCTAGTTCGAGAACGACACGCGGGAATTGAAGTACTACACTCGGTGTTAATTTTGCAGTCCATCTTCCTATTTAGTCTGTACTAAGCCTTTGACAGCGCCTAACCGGGCATCGTTTACTATGATCTATGACGTTTCACCTACGTGACTTTATGACAAGCTCTCAGTAGCTAGTGTCAAGCTTATGGAACATATCTTATGACGTTCTTATAGGCTTAATGGCTATGGACTGGCGAATCCAGCCGCGAGTAAGTCCACCAAACCACTTCTAAAACCTTCCTCCGCTAATGTTACATATTTTATAAACTAATGGAACGTCCTATTCTAGGCCCTAAACATTTTAGCTTTATGTTTACCCCTAATTAAGGGTCTTTTTTAACTCTCCGAGTGATGATGACGTCACGGAGAGGTATTACACTGGACGTATCTGTGTGTGTCTGTCTGTCAGTTTGTATGTCACCGCGTTCGCAGTTGGCAAATCGGAGCAAACGTATTAGCTATATCCGGAACGCGTTCGCAGTTCCACTATAGTCGATCATGTACGCGGCGATCGGCTAGGGTTACGAGAAACGTTTAGCACTGCGTTTAGCCTCCTAATGGCAGGGCTTCCACGGTCCACCAAAAGTTCACGCAATTGCGGGTTTTCACATCATTTACCGTGATTCAAAACGTCTTAAAGAGGCAAACACTAGAATTCAATCGTCAACAATAGCTATGTTTAAAATGAGTTTAGGAATAACGTGTCATTTATTAATTTGCAAATCTGTAGGAGAACAAAGGTGGGGACCAGTCCGGAGCAGACTTGTAAATAGGGGGTACCAGGGAGCCTGTGACACGCAAGAAAATTCACAGGACACCCTGAAAAAATATTTTTAGGGGGGGTCGGGTACCACCCGGGTACCCTGAAAAATTCGGGGCGATGAGAACTCTACCCCATAACAGACCAAAACCGCTCTCATAAAAGAGTATAAAAAATAAACTGACGAATATTTTCCCTCAAAACTGAAAGCCAAGAATGCATCCTTCCCTCCCTCACATTTTGTTTTGGGCTTGCTCCCCTTACTCCCTAGCCTCTGTTCCCTTCCCCCTTTAGGCGAGTGTGACGCGGTTTCTAGGATCAAGACTTCAAGACTCAAAAGTGAAAGTAAAAGTTATAAATACGTGGCTTTTCCTCGACACCAAAATAGTTCTATGCCTCAGTATGATATTCAATTTTTTTTTTATTTATTTACCCTTGTCCACTAGGGAGCCCCGGGTACCCAAAAAAATTGGGCTTCGAGGGGGTCGGGAGCCCGCAGGGTTCCCGTTGAAATTATCACTATTTACAAGTCTGGTCCGGAGACCAGTTTATTTTTTAAGAGATCGGAGTTTCGGTCTCGGACCGTTGCCTACGTTAATCAAGGCCTGTGCGCAGCGCCTATTTTTATTTTTATTTTGGCAATTTAAGTTGCCAAATTCTCTCACCTGAAGCGCTATTAGCTGGACCTAAATAATTTTAAATACTCATTTTCGCGCGCGTTTGGGTCCAGCTATCAATGAAATCTCGCGGTAAAATAGGGAGAAAATAAGAAGTCCCGTTTCTTAAAAGTCCCCCCCCCCTTCGAAACTACCGTGCACAGGCCTTGATTAACGTAGGCAACGCTCGGACTAGTTTAAAAAATATCCTTATTTCCCAGACTGCTCTCAACCGTACGGTGTAGTCTGCTCCGCGCTCTGTAACAAATTTAGTAATTTCGAAAAAAGGTTATTTAAAGATGCATGTCGCGACTCTCAATGATGAGCGTCCATTCAAATGCGACATTTGCGATTATCGTGGGCGAGTGCCAAGATATTTAAAGAGACACGTCGCGATTCACAACGTTGAGCGTACATTTAAATGCGATATTTGCGATTATCGTGGTCGAACACGCGAGAATTTAAGGAAGCATGTCGCGATTCACAACGATGAGCGTCCATTAAAATGCGATATTTGTGAATATCGTGCCCGAAATGCAAGATATTTAAAGGGACATGTCTTGAGTCACAGCGATGAGCGTCCATTCAAATGCGATATTTGTCAATATCGTTTCCGACGGCCCCACGAGTTAAAGAAACATGTCGCGGCTCATAGTGATGAGCGTCCATACAAATGCGACATTTGTAATTATCGTTTCAAATGGGCTGGAAATTTAAAGAAACATGTCGCGACTCACAGCGATGAGCGTCCATTCAAATGCGACAATTGCGATTATCGTTCCCGACGGCCCCACGATTTAAAGAAACATGTCGCGGCTCATAGCGATGAGCGTCCATTCAGATGCGACATTTGTAGTTATCGTACCCGATGGCCCCACGATTTAAAGAAACATGTCGCGGCTCATAGCGATGAGCGTCCATTCAAATGCGACATTTGTAGTTATCGTACCCAATGGCCAATAAGTTTAAAGAAACATGTCGCGACTCACAGCGATGAGCGTCCATTCAAATGCGACATTTGCGATTACCGTGCCCGATGGCCAGATAGTTTAAAGAAACATGTCGTGACTCACAGTGATGAGCGTCCATTCAAATGCGACATTTGCGATTACCGTACCCGATGGCCAGATAATTTAAAGAGACATGTCTTGACTCACAGCGATGAGCGTCCATTCAAATGCGACATTTGCGATTACCGTGCCCGATGGCCAGAAATTTTAAAGAGACATGCCATGACTCACAGTGACGAGCGCCCGTTTAAGTGTACTTTTTGTGATTTCGCAGCGAAACTAAAACGAAGTTTAAGAGCTCACATTGCTAGACGTCATCCATCAAAGTCTGGAGGTGTACGAAAAATTAAGAGAACTATCTTGTCAAAACGAAAAAACAAATGCGGTCGAAAAAAAATCATCCGGAAATGCCGATTTTGTGGAAATGTTTTCAATCGTCGCGAGTCTTTAATTTTCCACGAAAATATTTGTCGAAGCAGCGAGAGTGAACGCATTTCTACAAAAGACAATGCTGAAAAACCAAATCAGGGAAACGTGGAGTCACAAATATCAGATTCTAACGAAGTTCAGTCTGAAAGTAGATCAATTGCTGTTGCCGATTTTGCCTTCCCATTAAAACTGAAACCAGACAACAAACGTGGAAGTTCGCATTCAGATAATAGTGTGACAAATATAAACCATGATTCTCGTAATGAAAGTGATCAGTTAAAGGAAGTTGAAATGGATTCTGAATCAGCTCCCGATGAACCCAGAAACGCGAGAGACTCTAATTGTACTACTCATCCAGAACGTAACGGTTCGAACTTCAACCGGGGGACTTCTTCCAATACTTGGCCTTCTAAGCGTAATCTTAATACCATATGCCCAACTATAACCTCTGATGAAATTAAGAAAGAAACCGAACGTGTATCGAGCGATAATTTTACGTCAGAGTTCAACTTAAATTGTGTCAAATTGGAAAAAGAAACTGCAATGCCTCTTTTAGCTAACGAAGCGATTTATGGCCCAGATTCTGTAGCATCGAGGCGGGAATTAAATTTAAAATGGGAAGAACCAATTGATCACTTGAAGAATGAGTTTGGTTTTCATAACAATGATGACGTTGTTGATCGTGAAAATCATTTTACCAACAAACAGTGTTCCATTATTTTGACAAAATTGGAAGATTCGGGGAATTATCACGGATGCTATTACGTCAGAATGAAAAAACCACCTTATCTTTACGAGGTGGTTAAAGTTAATTTGAATCCCGTCATTTAATCCATTTTGATCTACTGTAATGTGACACTCTTAAAATGTCTAAATTTAATTCGATTTTTACTTTTAATATTTAAAGTTCTTATACAACTAACTATAGGAAAATACAGGCGCTGAACAAAAAAAGGTGTGGGGATGTATGTTATCTTTCAAACTTGAAATTAAAAATTATTTTCTTAAATAAACAAATAACTGGTATCAATTTTTCTTCTTCTAATTATACGACCAGTCTTCATAGTGGAACATCCGAAAAGTAACCAAAGTTTGAAATTTTATGGATAACTAGCTGTTACCCGCGGCGTCGCTCGCGTGTAATAAGAACTTCCATCAAAATGATATAAAGAATGGGTAGATTTTACTGATGACTATTTTTGTAGCACCCTAGGAGCGAAGGCACTCGGCGTTGCCCGTCAGCCCGTCGGGACATTTTTTATTATTTTTCACGCGGTCATTATTCTATAAAGAAGGGTTTTAAGTTTTTGGCCGCCATTTAAAAAGATGGCAATAAATTGAACCCGAAAAACCATTCAACCCGTCTATAGGTTAAAGGAAACCAGTGTACTAAATATTTTTGAAATCGGTTGAAACGCGCGGACTTTGTTGCGTAGAGAAGATTTTTTTACATTTCTGGGCTCCATTTTTTTAAGATGACAGCGGATTGGAAAAATCTACTCTTAGTACTTATGAGTAACGTTCCTGCAAATTTTCAGCCTTCTAGGGCAAGCGGTTTGGGCTTGGCGTTGATTATCAGTCAGTCAGGACTTTGATTTATATAGATATAGATTTTAAATAAGTACCTACGACCAATCGCGTAACGCTCTGCGTTATTGCTTAAGAAAAGTTTGAAACATTTGGCTTAAAGGGCTCCTTCGGACCCTTAGACACATGGCCCCGCGGATTTCCGAGCCCCCCTACCTAACCAGAGGGATTCAAAGTGTTGAGGAAGATCGTCTATGAAGAGGGGATGGAAATCCGCGGGGCCATGTGTCTAAGGGTCCGAAGGAGCCCTTTAAGAAAAGTTTGAAACATTAGGCATGTTAAGTCTATGGTTAAGTCTCCCTAAAATCTTGAAGCGATATCGCGGTTTGGAAACTCGCTCTCGCTCTCGCAAATCGCCTCGAATCTCGCGCTCATGAAAACGGGGCTTAAGTTTATTGACGGGTCACTGGACGGGTAAAAAGAAAGCCAGAGGCTTATTGTGGCCCGACTCAGGTACAAACAAATTGGAAAAAGTAATAATAATAATAATAATAATAATAATAATAATAATAATAATAATAATAATAATAATAATAATAATAATAATAATAATAATAATAAATAAGAACGGAGCAAATGAGTTAAACAAAAGAAATTAAAAGAAAAAAAACCAAATTAAATTAAAAAACAAAACAAAATTAAAAAAAATTAAACAGAACAAAATTAAAACAAAACAAAACAAAAAAAAACCACAAAAAAAGCAATGACGCAACTCAGTGGACGAATTTGTCCAACCGAGCCTTGAACGCATGGACGGACGAGTTCCTCTTCACCTCACTAGGGAGACCATTCCACGAGTTAATAACCCGTTGCGTGAAAAAGACACGCCGAGGCAGAGACGTACAGCGGAACTTGGAAAGAGTGGGCGCTCTCCTCCCAGTCCAGCGAACGGTAAAAAATGCGGTGGCATCCACGTCGTAGTGGCCATGGACCAATTTGAAGGTTTCCACCAAATCTTGACGCAGCCGCCTATCAGCTAGGGACATAAGGCCCAGCCGTCTGAGGCGCTCCGGATAGGGCAAAGTTCGTAGGCCAGAAACAAGTTTTGTGGCCCTGCGCTGGACCCGTTCAACATTCTCAATGTCCCTGACGAGGTGAGGAGACCATATGCTTGAACAGTATTCAAGATGAGGGCGGATATAAGTTCTATATAGGACGCCAAATGACCTGACGCTAAAATGCGAAAAGGAGCGCTTTAAAATGCAAAGGGCACGGGAGCCACGGGCCGCCGCCACCCTACTATGGGTATCCCCCAGCATACCACCAGCCAACATAACCCCGAGGTCCCTCACAACAGACTGAGCCTCAATAGGCCTACCCGCCAAACGGTACTGAAAGCGAGGGTTATATTTTCCGCAATGCAGGACCACGGATTTGGTGGGGTTGAAGCTCAAGCCGTTTGAGCTGGCCCACACCTCGAGAGCATCCACGTCCCGCTGCAGTGCGAGAGAGTTCCAACTTCCATTATCGTAGATAGGGTTAAGATGTACGCGGCGAACGGCGATCGGCTAGGGTTACGAGAAACGTCTAGCCTCCCAATGGCAGGGCTTCCACGGTCCACCAAAGGTTCACGCAATTGCGGGTTTTCTTATCATTTACTGTGATTCAATCGTCTTATATACCCAAAATTTCCAAAACTTCTATGTTTAAAATGATTTTAGGAATAACGTGTCATTTATTAATTGCAAATCTGTAGAGGTTGGAGAACAAAGGCGGGGACCAGTCCGGAGACCAGTTTATTATTTCCGAGTTTGGACTATTGAGTGTATGTTCTGAACTCAATGGTTTGGACCAGCGTGGGAAATAAGGCGGTGGCACAGGGCAAATGACCACTTTAAAAATTGCCAGGACCAGTTTAAAAATTAAATCGGAGGGGGGGTCAGTGGTCCATTTGACCACTAAGAAAATTATTATCTCAACTGCTTTAATTACCCACTTCTTTAGTTTAGCAGACGACGCGCCCTGGTCAATGGTCATGGACCAGTTTATTTATTCCAGGCCAGGGGGGGGGGGGTCACTGGCAGGCTGGGAAATAAGGATATTTTTTAAACTAGTCCTTGGGACCAGTGACCCCTCTAGTCCCCGAAATAATTAACTGGTCTCCGGACTGGTCCCAGCCTTTGTTCTCCAATAGATTTGCAATTAATAAACTGGTCCCGAGGACCAGTAACCCCCACTTTTTGAATTAAAAAACTAGTCCAAGCAATTAATAAACTGGTTTTGGACCAGAGGAAGTGTGCTATTTCCCAGCCTGGTAACTGGCCCAATCCCAATGTCCAGTTTAAAAAAATCCTTATTTCCCACCTTGGTTCGGACCAGGCTAGGAAATAAGACAGGTTTACAGGTCAAAAACCAGTTTATTAATAGCTTGGACCACTTTTTTTATTCAAAACGTGAGGGTCACTGGTCCCAATGACTAGTTTATTAATTCCTACTTTTATTAAAAATTTATATGGGGACCTCTTTATTATTTTCATTTTAACATAAATTTCGACTCCAGGAGTCCAGTCGGGTATACAACCCTAAGCCGAGAGAGATTTTTTTAGAAGAGAGAACGACCACAAGTCCTGGGACCAGTAGAAAAATAAATAGGGGAAGGGTCACTGGTCCCGGGACCAGTTTCATATTTAAGACATCAGGGGTCACTGGTCCGGAGGACTAGTTCAGAAATAAACCTTATTTCCAAGCCTGGTTCGGACTAGTTTAAAAAATATCCTTATTTCCCAGAATGCCCTCAACAGTACGGTGTAGTCTGCTCCGCGCTCTGTAACAAATTAGTTTCGAAGAAAGGTTATTTAAAGGGCAATCCCTAAATTACCGCCAACTTGGAATCTGCCGAAAATTGCCGAAAGTAAAATAGTACTTTTCCGACTATGCGTCGTCTGCTAGAAAACACCCTTTGGCTAGATTGACTTGGCTTTCGACTTAGGCGGTAAAATAGAGTAGTAATTCGGCAAATCAAAAGACTAGGCGGTAAAATCCAAAAAACCATGATTAAAGCTAAATAACGACTTCATTTGAATATAATAACGCAAGACCATTTAAATACGTTTAAATATTACAAATCAAAGTAATTAAAACGTTTTCTCTCAACAAAAAAGCCTGCGAAACACGGAACAGTAGTGTGTTTATTTTCGGCATTTTTCGAAACAAAACAAAATTAAAGCTAATTAACGACTTAAACAAGTTTAAATTAATCTTATAATGCTCTTTCAAAATTTTCGGACATTTAAACATAACTTAAGTGGAAAAACTATACTTAAAATCCAATAAACTCCTCCATTGTCTAACGCAATGCCATTTAAACACGTTTAAATAATACTAATCAACGTAAATTCGAACGTTTACTCTCATAAAATAACAGCGCGAAAACTTAGCGGTAAAATTGTCCCTTCATTTTTGGCATTTTCCAAAAGAAAGAAAGAAAAAACACTAATTAAAACTTCTATTGGTTCTATCGAACCATTTAACGCAAAAAAAATTAAATTTCGGCAATTTCCAGAAAAAACCGTATATATAGCTAACTAACTAATTAAGTAAATTGTTTTCAAATACCAAATCGTTTTGCCTGTTGTACCGAACCACGTAGCACATAAATTGACAACAATGACCATTAAAATAATTTTATAATTAACTTTAATCATTATTAATATTCCAATTTAAACATCAATTCAGTAGAGAATTTGCTTAATACCGATTAAGTTTCATCATCGTCTAATGCAAATGTAAAGACACACCTTTAATCATTAATTACCAAAGTTAATTATACTTAATGGACTTCGTTACGATTTATCTCATTCAAATTACCCGCTACAACAACATGGCTGTCCAAACCAGGCGGTAAATTAGTGTATGGACACTTTCGGCATTTTACAAAAATCACGTCATTTGCCTACTCTAGAGCGTAGATGGCAACCCCATCCCCATCGCCGTGAAACAAATCAATAGAAAAATGGCTGTCCAAAACCAGGCGGTAATTTAGTGTATGGCCGCTTTCGGCATTTTACAAAAATCACGTCTGTTGCCTACTCTAGAGCCTAGATGGCAACCCCATTGCCGTAAAACAATACAAAACAATGAAAAAATTGCTGTCCAAAACAGGCGGTAAAATATGATATCAACACTTTCGGCAATTTCCAGAAAAACCCTATTTAAAGCTAACTAACTAATTAAGTAAATCGTTTTCAAATACCAAATCGTTTTGCTAGTTGTACCGAACGATGTAGCGCATAAATTCACAACAATCACATTTAAAATAATTTTATAAGTAACTTTCTTCTATCTCGGCATTTTAATTTCCTAATTTAATCATTAATTAAAATGAGAAACCCCTTAAAACCGATTATACTCTATCATTGTCTAATGCAAAGAGCTTTAAATGCGTTTATTCATCACTTATTAAATTTAATTTTACTTTAAAGTCTTCATTACGATTTCTCGCATTCAAATAACCCACGGCCAAAAATGGCTGTCCAAAACCGACGGTAATTTAGTGTTCTATACTTTTTCGGTACTTTACAAAGGGACCTAAGTTACTGTAGAGCAAACACTTTGCTGTAAAACAACTCACGAAAAACATTGCTGTAGGAAACAGGCGGTAAGATAGAGTAGAACTATTAAAAATATTTGGTGTTCCAAAAAAAACTTACTTAAATAGTTTTTAGGTTTAATCAGGGTGTCTTATGAAAATGCCGAAACCAGGGATAGATTTAATTTTAGAAGTAGGAATGGAGAACGGAGTAATGTAGGCGCGCGTCAAAGTCCCGGACCCCCTTCCACGGGACTGAGGGGTATGAAAGAAGCTAGGCGAGTCATAGTGACAGAGGTAAAAAGGAATTACGTATTTTTCGCCGTCCACGTCAGCAACGTCATCAAAACGTAGTTTAAGTGAGTCAATAAGATAATTTAAACTTTTCATTACGTGCTGGAGTGAGGGGCTCTATACTGGGCTATGAGTCAGCCTGAAGTAAATACTAACGGTTCTCCATTCCTACTTCTAAAATTAAATCTATCCCTGCCGAAACTATCTTACTGCCTTGTTTGGACAGCCATTTTTAGCAACATCGTTCATTGAAGGGAGAGTGAATGGGAGAGAATTGTGCTGAGGTGATATTTTCCTTTCGTGTATTTTAAGAGGAAATAATAGAAAGTTTAAGCATAGCATTTAATTGTTTTAGTATGTTTAAGTATAGCATTTAATTGCTCTATTAAGGTTAAGCATTGTGAATTATTTTTTACGTTTGCTTAAATGGAAGGTTCAATACTCCCTTTAAAATTCTTGTCACCCGTCAACAATACGGGTTTAACGCTTTCAATCCCGCTCCCCTATTTCAAAATTCAAAGAAATCGAGGAGAATTTTTAAAGAGCAAAAGGAAGTATATTCCGACGTTGGACCCGCGCTTTGATTTAAGGCGGTGTTTAGTATCGGAAGTTGCGTCTATTTTCCCAGAAATCGAGAAACATTTTAAAAGCAAAGGAAAATATTAGGGATATATCGGTATCGGCATCGATACTAGAGATATATCGGTATCGGCACCGATACTAGGGATATATCGGTATCGGCACCGATACTAGGGGTTTCCCGATAGTATCGGATCGCTTGGTTTAATATAATTCTAAACCGATACTCGTTTAAAATACATAATATGGCGCTACATGACATTCTTAGGTCTTTCAGTAATGTATTGATGGTGATATCTTATTTCTATGAATGTCAATCGTGATGATTTCTCATTTAAATAAAAAGCACCTGAATTTAGATTATCTAATAACTAAGTTTAATAGAAGTTTAACGATAAAAGGGCCTCTAGTTAAACAAGACGACCCTAGGGCTCGTAATATTAGCCACATCGTACGAGTGAATAGCCCCTCTATACCCTACCCTAATGAGTGGATAGCGCTATCTTTTACAATGCTTAAATGATTTACCGTGCATAAAATCAGAGTGAATAGCCCCTCGATGTCCAACCCTAAACAGTGATAAAAATTTTACCCTTATAAATTTACTTATGCTGTAATTGTAATATTCCGGCGAAAGAACTCAAGTTGGGTGTTTTACCAAATTCTTTCTCTTTCAAACGCTTCTGGGCATAAGTTCATGTTATAAATTTATAAGATGCGATAAGTGTGCATCGGCATAAGTCTATGCTGTAAACTCATCGAGGGGATAATCACTAAAACTATCTGTTCTTCGATTCCCCGGAATATTACAATTACAGCATACAACAAAATATTAATTGGCACGCACGCGATTTGTCGAGCAAAATTTGTGAGCGAGATAAGATAAACAATGTGCGCAGTGTGATAATCGTGGTGCGCGATACTGAGCGTGGCTGAAATAATTTTAGCAGGACGTTACACGATTAGTCGAATCGGTCGGACGTGCTGCCACTGATTAATCGATGAAATGTGAATCAATTTTGATTTTTAAAATCGTTTCGAGATATTTCTTATAAATATTAGGAGAATAAGTTAAAAATTCACTTGATTTTCCTCTTCGCCCTAACTTTTCGAGACTGATTATTGAAATTTTTAAGTACTTAAATCGGTTTGTATTAAAAGATAATAGAATGTAATGCGTTTTAAAATGATTTCTCAACTTAATTGATATTTAAATTTCAAAATAATCAAGATCATAACGAAAATTTAAGTGGTATTATGTTTTGATCTATAATTCGCGACACGAGTAGAGCTTAGTATTAAGTCGTTAACTAGCTTTAATTATTTTCAGGGGCGTGCCAACCACGGGGGCAGCGGGGGAATCGCCCCCCTCTGGTGACTGAGTCTAAATAGTAAAAAATTTCATTGAAAGTGAAATTTTCATTACCCAGTGTATTATTGTTGTGAGAGGAAGTCAGTTTTTGGAAGTGATTAAGAAAATACAGGTCTTAATCATTAACATGTTCGTAATATTTATAAATAAATTATTTGAAGTTCTTCAATTTTTACTCCGTGGAGTTATGTAATAACCAATGGAGTTTGCGCTGATGCCCAGTTATTTAGTGTGATGCATGCGAATATATTCCATAAATATTGCAATCGTAAAGGGGATTGGTAAAAGTGACAGCTTTGATAGTTCAAAAATCGTCGCTCGAGGACGGTTTTGAAGTTCAGTATTAAGCTCAGGTTGTCGTATCTTTGTAGAAATGTAGAATCATTTTGAAACTAGTCCTGGAAATGAAGAATTTCGCATTGTTTGACAGTCTCGAGAATGTGTCGTTCCTGACTTCCACCATTTTTTCTTTACACATAACAAGTATACATATAGCAGCCACGGTTTTCTATACAGTATAGTGTTGCAATTCTTTCGCATATAACCGTGGCTAATCATAGAGCTAATTAACCCAAGAGAGAAAGGGTGTAGCCGATAGTGCTTCAAATTATTGTAGCTATCAACTTTGGGAAAGAATAGGTAGGCTAAAGCAGAAGTCCATTAAATTAGCCTAGGAAGTAAACAATTACAATAGCTGGTATAGCGTACGTCTCTGCTGGGGTAAGAACTCCTTCTAACTCCATGCATAGGGGGTTAAATTTTCCCCCTTTCCTAACACTGTTAGAAATCTCCTCTCTAGGAAGTCTTTCTTGACGTGAGCGGGGCGTGACTCCTTCAGTCCATGAACGCTGGATCTCTAAAGGGTAGATTGCTTGCTTTATAAAAAAAATAAAAAAGGAACGGCCACGGTCGTTAAATTGTTTTTTTTTCAATAGGTTTATGAAGAGTCATAAAAAACTGAATGACCTTGACTGTTCCTAAATTCACACCCCCATCCTAAGACCATTAATGGTCTTAGCCCCATCCCTTCTCCTGATTCTATGCTAAAGAGGGCTCGGTTTTACAGTGGAAGGGGGTGTTTTCTGTTCCTTTTAGACATACATTGTTCATTTTCAGCCAATAGTTTTTTCTCTCTCGATAGGGCAAATTGTGTCGCCCTTCTTCAGTATTGCTACACAAGAGAGGGGAGTCCCAAACCCCGCTTTTGGTTACTTCCTAGGCTAATTTAATGGACTTCTGGCTAAAGACATATTTTCTTTGCGTTTTTACTATTTTCTACGATTTACGAAAAGAGAGAAATGTATGCTACTCTAGAAATGGCACCTTATAGAATCGTGGCCACTGTATCCCACGAGTATTGAATTGGCCAGGCATTAAATCTCACGTTCATGAGGACCTCTTCGTAACTTTACAGTGCATGCGAGATACTGTATAGCCTTAAATCATTGATGAGTGCTGAACAACATTGAAGTACTGCAAAATAATTTTTGCTCTTGTATGAGTTTGGAAAGAGGTTAAGGTTGCTCAAAGTTGTTTACACAAGTGCAAAATTTTTACACAACTTTCTCTACCTGTGTAGGATTTTGTCCCCGCTCCAGTAAAAAGGTTGGCACGCCCCTGATTATTTTTGTTTGTAATACGCCGAAAACATTAAAACACTATCTTACCGCCTGTTTCCTACAGCAATATTTTTCGTGAGTTGTTTTACAGCAAAGTGTTTGCTCTACAGTAACTTATGTCCCTTTGTAAAGTACCGAAAAAGTATAGAACACTAAATTACCGTCGGTTTTGGACAGCCATTTTTGGCCGTGGGTTATTTGAATGCGAGAAATCGTAATGAAGACTTTAAAGTAAAATTAAATTTAATAAGTGATGAATAAACGCATTTAAAGCTCTTTGCATTAGACAATGATAGAGTATAATCGGTTTTAAGGGGTTTCTCATTTTAATTAATGATTAAATTAGGAAATTAAAATGCCGAGATAGAAGAAAGTTACTTATAAAATTATTTTAAATGTGATTGTTGTGAATTTATGCGCTACATCGTTCGGTACAACTAGCAAAACGATTTGGTATTTGAAAACGATTTACTTAATTAGTTAGTTAGCTTTAAATAGGGTTTTTCTGGAAATTGCCGAAAGTGTTGATATCATATTTTACCGCCTGTTTTGGACAGCAATTTTTTCATTGTTTTGTATTGTTTTACGGCAATGGGGTTGCCATCTAGGCTCTAGAGTAGGCAACTGACGTCATTTTTGTAAAATGCCGAAAGCGGCCATACACTAAATTACCGCCTGGTTTTGGACAGCCATTTTTCTATTGATTTGTTTCACGGCGATGGGGATGGGGTTGCCATCTAGGCTCTAGAGTAGGCAAATGACGTGATTTTTGTAAAATGCCGAAAGTGTCCATACACTAATTTACCGCCTGGTTTGGACAGCCATGTTGTTGTAGCGAGTAATTTGAATGAGATAAATCGTAACGAAGTCATTTAAGTATAATTAACTTTGGTAATTAATGATTAAAGGTGTGTCTTTACATTTGCACTAGACGATGATGAAACTTAATCGGTATTAAGCGAATTCTCTACTGAATTGATGTTTAAATTGGAATATTAATAATGATTAAAGTTAATTATAAAATTATTTTAATGGTCATTGTTGTCAATTTATGTGCTACGTGGTTCGGTACAACAGGCAAAACGATTTGGTATTTGAAAACAATTTACTTAATTAGTTAGTTAGCTATATATACGGTTTTTCTGGAAATTGCCGAAATTTAATTTTTTTTGCGTTAAATGGTTCGATAGAACCAATAGAAGTTTTAATTAGTGTTTTTTCTTTCTTTCTTTTGGAAAATGCCAAAAATGAAGGGACAATTTTACCGCTAAGTTTTCGCGCTGTTATTTTATGAGAGTAAACGTTCGAATTTACGTTGATTAGTATTATTTAAACGTGTTTAAATGGCATTGCGTTAGACAATGGAGGAGTTTATTGGATTTTAAGTATAGTTTTTCCACTTAAGTGATGTTTAAATGTCCGAAAATTTTGAAAGAGCATTATAAGATTAATTTAAACTTGTTTAAGTCGTTAATTAGCTTTAATTTTGTTTTGTTTCGAAAAATGCCGAAAATAAACACACTACTGTTCCGTGTTTCGCAGGCTTTTTTGTTGAGAGAAAACGTTTTAATTACTTTGATTTGTAATATTTAAACGTATTTAAATGGTCTTGCGTTATTATATTCAAATGAAGTCGTTATTTAGCTTTAATCATGGTTTTTTGGATTTTACCGCCTAGTCTTTTGATTTGCCGAATTACTACTCTATTTTACCGCCTAAGTCGAAAGCCAAGTCAATCTAGCCAAAGGGTGTTTTCTAGCAGACGACGCATAGTCGGAAAAGTACTATTTTACTTTCGGCAATTTTCGGCAGATTCCAAGTTGGCGGTAATTTAGGGATTGCCATTTAAGGATGCATGTCGCGACTCTCAATGATGAGCGTCCATACAAATGCCATATTTGCGATTATCGTGGGCGAGTGCCAAGAAATTTAAAGAGTCACGTCGCGATTCACAACGTTGAGCGTCCATTCAAATGCGATATTTGTGATTATCGTACCCGACGGCCAGAAGATTTAAAGAAACATGGCGCGGCTCATAGCGATGAGCGTCCATACAAATGCGACATTTGTAATTATCGTTTCAAATTGGCTAAAAGTTTAAAGAAACATGTCGCGACTCACAGCGATGAGCGTCCATTCAGATGCGACATTTGCGATTACCGTGCCCGACGGCCAGATGGTTTAAAGAAACATGATGCGACATTTGTAGTTATCGTACCCGATGGCCAGAAGATTTAAAGAAACATTTCGCGGCTCACAGCGATGAGCGTCCATTCAAATGCAACATTTGTAATCATCGTTTCAAACGG
>JAEQBA010001495.1:0-267776 GCA_019434445.1 Phalangium opilio | reverse complement strand
TTTGTCGAATATTCATCAATATATTGTGATATCCTATAGATAGGATATTTAAAGCGTCTTCTTGCGCATAACCGTAATGTGTGATTTTATTTGATTCGATATAGTCCATGGCTAAAGCTGCCAATGTTAGCGGTTGGTTTAGAATTAAATCCATTTTTTCGTATAAATCTGTAATCAAAAGATATTATTAAAACACTTCGCTAAACCTGTGTTAAATTATATATATTTTTAGTTTAATTGGAATATAAAATATGATAAAAACTTCATAAAACTGTAACAATGTAATTACTTTTATAAAATATTTATCTTTGTCAGCTTTCAAACTCAATTCTTTAATTTATTATTCCCATAAAATCAACCGCCTTTTCTTATGTCAAGGGTCAAATAATTTTTTTTTACCTTCTCAGCTTTCAAAATAAATTCTTTAATTTGGTATTCTACATAAAATCAACCGCCTTTTTTGTGTCAAGGGGCGGATTCGTTTTTACTATAGTAAAATTTAACTACACTTTCGCAATAACTGAAATAACTCCAGTTAATTTAAGTTAGAACTAGTATTTTATTATACCTCGGGGTTTTTTTCAAAAGGTATATAAGCTAAAGAAAATCAGTATATTTCATCATAAATTCTTTCTCTAGTACATCCGAAATAAATAAAAAAATGTCTACTGCTCAATCAAATGAATGGTAAGTTTAAAATATTTCTAACAATTATTTACTAAATCTTCTAAGGAGGTAGCTTATGTACTGAAGGTGTAGGGTTTATTATCTATGACTAATTATTTTAAGAAATATCCCTGTATTTAATTATTATTTATTTATTTCACTGTTAGCTCTTCCACCCAATCCAATTCTGCGTGAGTAAAGAAATTTTAAGTTTTAAAATAGTACAGCTATAAGATGATAAACACTGTTTTTGTTTCTACATTAGACGGAGAACGCAGATTGTACACCCTATTCGGCGAGACGAAGAACTTCTTCGAGAGTTTGTGGAGAATTTATCTCCGCCGTCCCCACTATTGTATATTGCTTGCTTTATCTCTACAATTAAATCTATAACTGATTGCGATACTAATGATAATTTAGCGAGGACGGATTCGAAGAGTTCAATGGGCCGGAAGAGATAAGAGGCTTTTTGAGATCTGAGAGAACTAATGCAGGAGCGCTTACACTTATAAGACCTGAGTACAGTCTATTTTAACTTTCCGAACACTTTAATTTAAACTCTCGTGTTAGTTCAGTGGTTTAGCTTACGATATATTTCTAGTCCAAGTTAAAGCAATTAGAAAATTTCATTGGATTCAAAAATTGATTAGTTTTTATCTTTTGCAGTGTCTACAACTGGAACCAAGTCGCCCAAATTGGGTATTGCCGAGTGCCAAAAATGGGCGACGTTTTGATGTGTGTTTACTGCAACGATGCAGGCCACATCAGGGTAACAGTATGTAGACGTAAAACGATCGTATTTTGTAAAAACAACCAATGTACAAGATACGGTTGTATTATTTATAAAATCAGGCATGGTGTGTTGTATGTAGTTGAATAGAAAATAAAAAATTAAAATCGAAATAAAAAATATTTAATATACCGGTATAAAGTTTTCTTATTTTAGATTTAATAATATATTGAACAGTTACATTTTGAATGCAAATACTCAATCTGAGTTAAAATAAAACCTATAACATCTCTAACATCGAAGACGAGATTGAGATGCGACAGAGCGTTAACTAGATTGTCATACTCGCTGATATTGAAAAATATTTCTAAAATTCTCTCATAGATGGTTTTGCATCGGAGAGGGACTTAATTTCTAAAAAGTTTATGCCATCTTTGAAGTTTGATAATTTCTCATACACTATCTCGTACGCTTGTTTTATTTCATCTCTTTGAGATTCAAGCAGCGCGATGTGATTGTTAATCAATTCTCGAAAACCAAACAATCTTCCATACATTTTCTCTCAATGAAAAACTCTTTTACGTGGTTCCATAGTCCGCGTTTTTGAGACATAGGAAGGACTTCGTGTCTAAGATGAACTCCATCTTTCTCTATTTTCAATTTAAAATCTACAAGCATTTTTTCAAAGTATTCTGGATGAGTTGGCAAAAAAAATAACCGAATATTGTTTATTTTCATCGTAAGGGGTTAAAATGATGTTTTCGTTTCTTAGCAAAATTGTCCATACATCCAATGGAATAACAAAAATAGCGCCAGATTCTTTTATCTCGGCATAAAGAACAATGTCTTCACCTCTCAAACCAACGCTAACTTTAATTAAATTTGATTGAAAATGAGCGAATATACGCTCTTGAAAAGCCATTAAACTGTTTAAAACTAGCTAACTTAGAAATACGCGATATACAAAGCATTAACTTACCAGATCTTTCTTGATCGGGATTCAAAATTTGATGAGCTTCTCCATTTTTCCTCCTCCGTTTATATACTCTTCTCAAATGGGTGTAGCGTTGTTCAATATATATTCATCTGTATATTATCTTAAAAAATCTTAGCATTTCTTGCTTAATAATTTTAAAATGATTTTCGCAAGTCGAGTTTAATTTTTCAACATAATTACTCAATTTTAGACACGAAAATTTATCATGGTATAGAATTAATTAATTTTTTCTTGAAATTTTTTTTGTACTTCTTTGGTATTTCATCATGGCATAAATTTATGCAAGAATTTTTTCCTTGACATATATTCCGCAATTTATCTTGACATGGTATTTCAAGTAATTATGTTGGTAATTCCCTCTATTGCCTAATCTCTCTTCTTAAATTTATGGTAACCATTTTATGAAATCAAATTTCACAATACCGAAAATGGGGTATGAAAAAAAAAAATGGTGTATAAAAGCTGGTATGGATAACACCCAAAATCCATTCCAATCTTCACTTCGAGTGGATCAAGTCTTTACCGCGTTTGGATCAAGAAAAGGGAGAAAACCAAATGGATTCTAGCAAGGGAAAACGATCTGGCAAGTCTGAATATTTATCTTTAGATAATGAAAAGTATGAATCTTCCGATGATGACTGTTTTGAAGTTAGTTGCGTGGATGACGAAGGTGGTTTAGAAAGCGTATATACTCGAAGCTCTAACCAATGCGCTTCGATTGTTAAAATACCGCAGAAAAAGGGTGAATATTACCTAGATATTAAAGCTACTAAATATAAAGATTTAAAACGATGTGCCAAGCAGGATGTTTGGACAGCGCCTTCAAAGCGCGTACAGTACATAGGCGATTTGAGCGAAAATGATTTAAAAGGTATTCTAATTTTAATGAAAAAGCTCGGAGAAAAGATAAAAGAAAATCCCCATAAGAAAATCTTAAATATCGTCAAAGCTAAAAAGGCAAAATCGCACGACTAAATACTTTTTGCATTACCAGTTAATTTTTTCGTATTATTAATATTATAGGTAAATGGTGACGATTTTTAATATTTAACCTTACGTTTTTTTCTTTCGAGCGCATTTAATATTTCGCATTACCCAGAATGGTTTCGATAAACGAAGCCATTCGAGACTATAAACATTTTTACAAGATAGAGAAACTTTCAGTTAAAACTTCTAGAAAATACAAGTGTAACCAGGTTAATTTTCGCGTTGATATCGAAAACACGGACGAAATTAGATTAACGCATATGTAAGAAGATTTGCAAAACATTCTCGATTGTGTTTTAAAGGAAATCAAAAATGAATACCCAACGTACGATAGAGTTCGCTCATGCATTCAATCCGAGGAGATCGAATCTCCTATAAATCTAAAATTAATGGCGTTAAATTCGCTAACTAGCGAACGTGTTTTGGCTGCAATTGAGCACGTAGCACAATCGAGAAGGGGTTTTATTTTTGATAGTTCTTTAAGATTTGATGTTGTTTTCCTCGACTGCGATTTTGAGATATACGGGCTTTCCAACCGAAAAAGTGTTAGAAATAGAACTATAGTAGAAATGGAAAAATTTGTTAAAGCTGACAAAAATTTTATCACTCTCCAAAATAGCGACGATCTTTGTTTTGCTAGAACGTTAGTGATTGGGAAAGTTTTGGCGGATTTGAGATGTTGTAAATCGAAAGAGAGATCGGATCTTTATACCTATTTCGTTAAAATGAAAAGCTCCACGAGTTCATTACAGAAGGTGGAAGCTCTTAAACTGATTACATACGCTCGTGTACTACCCGGTCCAGTAAATTTAGCGGGTATTCAAAGGTTTCAAAATTATTTGCAAGGAGAATATCAAATTATTGTTTACAACGCGGAAGATAACTTTCAAAAGTACTACGTCGGCCCATGGAGTAGAAAACAATTTTTATTTTGCTTTTACGAAACCACGCTGTAGCGATAAAGAGTATTTCGAGAATGTTTGGCGGCGAAAGTTATTGTTCAAAATGCCTTGTTGTTTTTTATAAGTCTAGCGAAAAAAGGGCCCACCATTGTTCGCAGGGTGAATTAAATTGTAAAAGATGTTCATCACTTAACGTCTTCCATGAGATTAAAGAAATTCAGGTTATCAGGTGTAAATCTTGCAATCGTTATTTTAAAGGTAGTGAGTGTTTATCGTTACATATTTCGAATGGTACTTGCGATCGACTAAAACGTTGTCAGCAATGCGGTCAAGAAATTGAAACTCTGAGCAATAGCATTCACGAATGCGAAAAAAAATGTAAGCAATGCTTGATTGTGCATGAAAAGAACCAGTGTTACGTTATGCCTTTAAAAGAAAAATCTCCTCCGATGAAATATGGATTTTTCGATTGCGAAAGCTACGTATCCGAGTCTAAAGAACATGTAGCCATCCTACTTGTCAGTGCTATGGAGATGGATGACGAAACATACGAATTTAAGACTTTCAAAGGGCAAGATTGCTGTAAACAGTACTTGGACTACTTGTTTCAAACAGAGGAATCGTTTGTTCAGCACGATACCAAAAGAATGAAAAAAATTAAACCGCGATTTGAGAACTACGTCATTTTTTCTCATAACGGTTCCCGTTTCGACTCGTATTGGATTTTAAACACTTTAGTTAATCACTTCTTTATTAAACCTCAAGTAATTTTCAACGGCAGCCGCGCTTTAGCTGTTTTTATCAAAAACCAAAATATCAAGTTTTTGGACTCGATGAATTTCGTCGCCGGCTCTCTTAGATCTTTGAATAAAACCTTTGAACTGGGGGAATGTAAGAAACAGTTTTCCCGTATATTTTCTTGACTCACGACACGATGAATTATAAGGGAAAATTGCCTGACAAATCTTATTTTCAACCTGAAAAAATGAAGACTAAGGATTACAAAGAATTCGAAATTTGGTACGAAGAAAAGCGTAAGACCGAGTACGATATGAACAAGGAGCTGGAGGAATACTGTCAAATGGATGTTTCCGTTTTAAAGGAAGCGATGGTTAAATTTAAAAATCTTTTTCTAAAAGCTACCAATTTCGACCCTTTCAATATGAACGCTATATCCATTTCGGGTGCTTGTCTACGTTTTTTCCTTCACACATACTTGAAAGAATACGCTTTAGCTATCGTGCCGCAAAATGGGTACCTACACCAACATCAAAATCAAAGTCGCGAAGCTATGAAATGAATCTCCCTCGAGGCTAAACAAAGGAATGTTAATTTCCAAACTACTTTTTCTATCCAGGGTGAAAAATGCTTTGGAAAGTTCCCAGTCGATGCTTATTGTCCCGATCCTGAAATTATTCTCCAATATCATAATGATTTTTTTCACGGATGCGTTAGACATACAAAGCAGTCTAGCTTCAATTCATTTCTTGGAAAAACCAACAAAGCGTTATACGAAAGAACTCTAGACATTGAAGAATACATCAAAAACGCCGCTCCGAATGCTGAATTTAAAACCATGTGGAGTTGCGATTATGAAGAATATCTTCGAAACCATCAGGAAGATAAATCTTATTGCGATACCGTATCATTTCCTTCTTCTATAGGATCGAGAGAAATGATTGTCCGGGTTAGGGTAGAAAACTTTAAATTGTTGCATATCTGTCAACCGGGTGAAAAGATACTGTATCGAGACGTCTGCAGTCTTTATAGTTTCGTCATGAAATTTAAAGACTTCCCAAAAGGGCACCCTACTATATTTACGCGAAATTGTAGTTTAGAAAAAGACAAATATTTTGGCGTGTTAAAATGCAAGGTTTTAGCCCCCAAAAAACTATACATTCCGATTCTTGCATTTAAATCTAATTCAAAATTATTGTTTAGTCTGTGTCGCACCTGCGCAGAAAAAAGCTTATCAAGCCCTTGTCAGCATTCGAGAGAGCAGCGTATATTCGAAGGTGTGTTCAATACTCCCGAAATTTATTTGGCAATGGAATTCGGTTACGAGCTGATTTCTATATCCGAAGTTTGGCATTACCCTGAGCGATTCAGATACGTGAAAAACCAAAGTTCTGGATTGTTTGGGGATTACATTGACAAGTTTTTGAAATTGAAAATTTGTAATAGCGGTTGGCCTGACAATGTAGAGACTGAAAGTCAGAAAAAGGATTATTTACAATCCATTTACGAAAAAGAAGGCATCTCGATATCAATCGAAGAAGTGACTAACAATCCAGCTTTAAGGAATATTTGCAAGCTAACGTTAAACTCGCTTTTCGGTAAAATGTGTCAAAATCTGGACAGAGGGAAGACTGTTATTATAGATAAATACGAAGAACTAGTGGCTATATTAACCGATGAGACTAAAGATCTGGAAGATATTCGACCTCTGAACGATTCATTGGCTTTGCTAACTTACAAACATAAGAAACCTTTCGTTCCTTCTTTACGAAGTGGCAGTCCTGTTATTGGAGGTTTTATCACAACCTACGCTCGAATAGAGCTATTTAACGTTATTCACAAGCTTGGGAAACGTTTGCTTTATATCGATACTGATGGTGCCATATTTTTAGAAGGAGGGAAAGATGATTGGATCCCTCCCGAAGGAAGTAGTTTGGGAGAGTGGAAATCAGAAATAGGCGCTTCGCATATAACAGAATTTGTTAGTACAGGACCAAAATCGTACGCTTATAAAACATCAGACAATCAATGCGTGGTGAATTCGAAAGGTATCACGCTTTCTCGCGAAAATGAAAAAATTATAAATTTTGAATCTATGGTAGACGCCTTACAAAACCCAGAAAAACGGTATACGGTAGATATCCCGTTTAACGTTATTCGACGCAAGCGGGACTTAACTTTGCTCTTAGGAAACTTAAAAAAACAATTTGGGGTCACCTTCTCTAAAAGGGTTCTTCTAGATGACTTTACCACATTACCCTTTGGGTATTGCCAAGAAGAAGAAGCAAGTTTTTGCCAAGAAGAAGAAGCGAGTTACCTTTCATCACATTGTTAAAGTTCATTGGCTACCCGATAGCGAAGATCGAAGGAACGAGTGGCTGTACACCGCCGCGCGATTAAAAGATAGAGTATTTCTTTTGAAACCAATTTTTGAACGAAAATTAAAAGAATCATAGTCGACAATGTCCTGTCGGTTGAAATTCGAAGCACCCTTTCAAATGATTGTTTCCGGCGCGTCTATGAGCGGAAAGACGAATTCTCTATGAAACTGCGCATTGTCCTTATGTTGTCGTTAAAGACATGGATGCGTATCTCGGGGAAGATATTTTTCTTGCAAATACCAACGAGTTCAGAGTCAGTGTACGGAACGCGTACGTTCTGATTCATCGCGGTAATACTGGCGATATACGCGTCAAAAGATACATCAGCGGATTGTTTAAACTGCACTATTTCTAGGCGGAGGGATTCCTTCGCTCTTACAGAAAAGAAATAGTCTCTAAACGCGCCTTTTACTGTACGCCACGTTAGTGCTTGATTAGGCCTATTCATGTCTCTAAACCAGATTAATGTACGACCCCTTAATATTTGGGGGAGAAGCGCGAATTATATCATTTGCAGTGATGCTGTGATATTCAGCGAATTCCGTCAAAGTCTGAAGGAATTCCGGCGCGCTTTCACCTTCAACACCACTAAATATTAAGTGACAGGGTGGTTTTGGCCTATTTTTGGCGGCTGGTCTAGTTCCTACATTTGCTAACGTGGTTGCTAGAGTTTATATTGTTTGTAGCCAAATGTTTGTCGTTGCACCTTGCGGATTGGATTCCTCCTGCCGCTTGTCCTTGTCGCTATGTAGGACTGGTGCCAAGGCTTGGAGGAGGGCTGTTCTTCCTCGGCTGGGTGTAAGATCCTGCTAACTTCGCATTAATCGCAGTTACCAGCTCTAGGCGCCACTTCGGTAAAGGTTTTTTACAACACAATTAGAGAGAGAAATGTGACGCTTAAGGCGCCACTCTAGGAGAACGAAAACAATAGCATACGACGTGTTTTATTCTAGGAGGGGACACGTGGCTTCGTCGTTACAAAGTCTTATCTTAGAGAGCTACCGCTCTCATAGAATATGTAACCGATCTATATCTCCTACATTCTCATTTTATTGGGTGGATCACTTCGGGTGCAACAGGGGAAGAAATAAGATCTCGTAGGATTGTACGAACAGAATTAAAAGATGAGCATACTTAAATATTACTTTTACCCAACTTTTTTTATTTTATTCACGATGAATATATTGCAACAGTTTTGTGGTTAAATCGGGAACTATTATGTTGTACAGATTTTCTTGAGATGGCAAAGTGTTATTTATTATGTTGAAAATTAAAATGAAGTTTTGTAGAAAATGTGGGTCTTGGGGGTCTAAGTCTTTGATTATTTCTGCGTATGTTGTGGCGAGTTGATTGTAAAATTGTTGATGTTCTGGATCCATTTCCATGACTACAACAAATAGGTTCGTCCACCAAAATGCAGTTTTACCAAATGGTTGCTAAAGTTTCCTATGAGCATATTGCCCCCCGCTCCATCCCGAGGGGATAGTGCCAGCCTCTAGCACCGTTCCGTGGGGCTAGTCATTCAAAGTTTTTACAACAGATTTCTCACTACTACTACTCATGATTACTTTTCGAACGCCATCGCTCGAAATCAAGTCTACTGGCTCAGCCACGGGCAAATCGGTAAAAATGTTTTGTGAATAAAAAATCATTTTTGAAATGGCTTCATTTTGTGATTTGAAACTTTATGTTCAAAAATAGAATTGCACACCCAGACTAGAACTTTGTATATCTTAAGCTATCCACCTAGTCATAAGTTAATTATACCTCTAAGTACACAAATTCGGGGAACGACTGGGCATCTTTGGCAGGCTACTGTGACGTCAGAACTCGTTTAGCGCTAAGATCCGAAGAGAGAAAACTTTAAAATTTCTGTCGCGGTGCAGCCACCAAGCGGTCGAGACGAAAAATAAAATCATCCAGTGGAATAATGGAGAGTTTTACGTTTCGTATAGGCAGGCACTGGGGGGAACGAATTTTACTTAAGCAACCCCAAATCCCTCTCTCTCTCGTGAGATAGAGGCGGTTTCAGTCCTGAAACATTCTAAAAGGGATAAAAGAAACGCTAGGCTAGGCAGTACAATTTTGTATTGAAGTTGAGGTGATAAATGATACGGAGAGAGTATAGGGTTTCATTAAAGGGAGCCAGACAAACACTATTGCCATAGAAGTGGAAGCGATTTGTGTACTTAGAGGTATAATTAACTTATGACCTAGTGTATGTCGGTGTTCATGCTACTAAATTTTAATCCGAGAGTGCTTGTCGTCTTGGTTAAAATTATCTTTTTAAATTCGCAGGTGCAAGCAGTCCCCTCTATCTTGTTGAGGGTAGGAACTGTTTGCTTCTCAGAAAATGTTGACCCCGAATAATGGCAAAAGGGGTAAATTAACTGGAAGGTTAGCTTAACATTCTTTGCGAAGAGGTTCTCTGTCAGTTTAAAATATTGCTTGTATTGAAAGCAACATAACTACAATAATTATGAGATATCCAGGTGTTTTAACATCACGTTTCTTAACGTGGAGCTCCCCCACGGATTACATTAATTACTTCCTCGGTCGAGAACTGTTAGTTCTTAGGTTGTGACATTTCAAGTGAAGCCATGCTGGGTTATCAGTGAAGTGATATTAATTACTAATAAGGCTTTAAAGGATCATTTCTCCATCCTATTATCCAACGAACCCTAAATGTTATTAGATTGCGGCTTTCACTGAAACTCAAATCGAAATATTCTTTAGTTGATAGCATGAGCCTTAATTTGGGCGTTCCTGTACTTATATCGCAAGTTCTAATAATCCCAATTTTATAAACTGGACTTATGACGAACCTAAAAAGTCGAACGTAGTTTACGGTATAATTTGGGATTTTTAAGTTTAACTATCTTCAAATTATGATAAGAAATGTAAAGTCGAACAGGGTTTAAAGCGTAAACTGGGAGATGTAACTACAAGCATCCTCAACTATAAATATCACAGGGTGTGGTTCGGAATTTCAAACCCCATTCCAAACTCTCAGTCTCAAATTGAACAGAGAATGTAGCTGCGCTCCAGATTTTTAATTTTTCTAAGTTATATCATACCATTCTTACTGTTAAGTATGATTAGAGTGACGTCACTCGGTAGAGGGCGAATGGATCAATCCGACTTGTAATGTAAGGAAACATCACATTAGAATGTCAGAAGCGTTATCGTTCTCAATAAAGCTAGTTGTATGTTTAATCAAGTGCTCTGTTATCAAACACAACATGATGTTTTAAAAAACCGAGTCTTTATCTTAAACAATAGGGTTTAATTTACGCTTCGGGTCTTATTTCCCACCGCTTAAACCCTCGTCGAAGTCACGTTTTTTTATTACTGAATAGACATGGAGAGGTTTCGCGCACCCCCCCCCCCTTTGTACCGGCTGATAATCCCGCGGACTCATGGGACGATTGGAGGGAAGTATTTCACATTTTAGCCTGGGCTACGGAACTAGCGAAGAAATTTGCGGACACTTAGATTAATACATTTTTGCATATAATCGGACCTAGCTTTTAGCTCCTTTAAGGTAATCAGCGAGGCAATTGTTTTTAATTTTAAAATGGACTTTGTCCTCTCCACCGCAACATTTTCAAATTTTGAAGATATATTAAGACCCAAGGTTTTTCTGGCAATATCTGAAATGTTAGGGAATATCCCTCTCTTCAACCTCCAGAAGTCCAAAACGAAGTTGACGTTTTGCTACGCCTCTTTAGTGGAAACAACCCTTTTCCTTAAATACTCCTCCAAATCTGACGCAATGTTATTGTTTCATGGCGTTTCATCATTGAACTCCAAAATATCAACTAGATTCACACTCGGCTCGTTTTGTGGTTCTACTGTTCTTTCATACGCCGGCACTTTATCTAAAACCATTTTTTTGGCCGCAGTTTCATCCACGGTGTGGAAAAGAGGGAACTCCAGTTGCCAACTGGCGCTTGTAAACTATAAAATGTTTTATCATCATTATTACTGTTATTTTGATACGTATTAATAAAAGTCACCATATCCGCAAACATATTGAGATCTTACCTTTAAACAAGCGTGTTTTTTGTCTTGGGGCTAAAACGGAAGGCACCACGAATTTTTCGTCTTTAATTATGTTCGAAAACCTTTTGACAAAGGTTTTTTGTACGTCTTCAATGAAGACGTCGAAGACATTGTTTTTTATCTTCCATAAACCGTTAAAAAGGCCCAGTAACAAACCAATAACCTTCGAAACAGTTGGGCCTGCTTCGTTTAGAAGAGAAGCGGTGTCTACGAATGGTTTTATAATTTCATGAAGAGCCTTTAGGTGCAAGAAATCTTTTGATTTGGTTGAGGAACGTTCTCAGCATTGGCAATCAAACAAGTTGATCTAAGTGATTCAATGAAATCTTGATCCTGTATAATCATGTTAAATAATTTAAGTTTAGGAACACTATATGAAGCTTATGATATAAAATTCTGTATCCTGTTTTTATCGCGTTGCTAGTTTTGAAATATTTCTTACCTTTACTACACAATCAAGAACTTCAAATAGAGTTTGTATTCTAAATGGTTTCCTTTCAAAAGATGGCAATTCCTCACGGGAAGTTGAGGTTGCGAAAATCCTCTTCATGTTCCATCTTCTCCAATGTTTCTTTTGGACTAGCTTCTTCGGAAGCCAGTCAATTAATTAATACGTCAACTACCTCAAAAGGTAAACAAGGCGTTCTACCCCAACTTTGACCTCTAAGGCTTCGATTTCCAGATCGAACTTGTCCGTGGAATCGAAACTTGATAAATAGAGCACAAAATTTTATTATCTACACCTGAAAAACTCTCAAACTCTGTCCATACTTCTCCCTTAAGGGTATTTTGCTGTTAAGTGTCGCCCGGCCATTTGGGTGTTAAATCATGGGAAAAGCTAGGTGTTCAGTTTTAATCAGTACTTCACTAACTTGGCTTACAGATCTTTAAAAAGCCTGACATTTGATCATTTCAATGTAAAATAGGGGGTAGGCAACCCAACCCTCAGTATTGGGACATACTAGGGGCTTGATCCCTTGCCGTCTCTGCGCACTGCGAGAGGATCCGAAACGCCTACAGCACAGGCGCCAAAAAGAGAGATAGTTAGAAGGGAAATTTTGACCCCTTTCTCTCTTAGCTACATCGAAATGGAAAGTTGAGAAAGGGGGAGGATTTATCTATGGTCCCTTTAGTTAAAGTTTTGGAAATTATCACTCCAGGAATCTTCGTAATAAAAAAGAAGGGATCAATTTCTTATATGAAAACATCCATAAAATGATTACTAGTAAAATTTTAATACTTTCTTGCAAAGCCCTAATCCCTACACCCTCAAGAACATCCAAAATATTTTTGGTGACTGTTGGTCACCACAAAAAGCCCACACTTGCCACCTTCATGGAGAAATTCTCGCCTATTGAGCCACATTTGATTTCAATTATAGGCTCCCAATGTAAAAATGTTAAATACACTTCGTCTGTTTCATCGAAGGGCGACTAAAAACAATAACTAGTTTAGAAAAACATTACAACGATGTGCAGGGCGTAACTAAAGATGGTGGCAACATTTTATGGGCGCATTCTACGGGTGAAAACGAGCTAAAATCCGAATCGAAGTATTTACCCTAGACGTCCCCAGTTTGTGATAGGTGTCATTCAAATATGGTAAGAACAACAATGATATTAACTAAAGCTCTTCTGTCGAGGTCATCTTTTTTAATTTTGATAATAATTTATTAGTAGTAGTTCAGTAGTACATGAAAAAGAGTCTAAACTATCCAGCTATGAATATCGATAACAGATTTTTAAAGTGGGTCTAAAATTATGGATGATTTTTCTTGCCTTTAAGAACCAACAAATGACTCCTATTTCCAAAAGGTGACGTCTAGGGTAAAACTTCACTTCGGCTTTTAGCTCGTTTTCACCCATAGAATGCGCCCATAAAATATTGCCAAGATCTTGCTTACACTCCTATTAGCGCAACAAAAAGACCAACCATTTTAGGCTTTATAGCAGCCAAAGTTTCGGCCAACTTCTCCATTCATTTTGCAGACGTTGGCACTGTGACGTGACTCACGTGAGGTCCACCTCTGGCGATTGTCTCTGCAAATCCTTTTCCTTCGACGACCCTGAAGGAGAGTGCGTCAGTGGCCAACATGTTTATTAAAGCAATATTAAAAGCTCGTTGGCCTTCAGATTGAGGACTCACCTTGGCAGCCTTTTCAAGTATGATCAAACACATTGGATAAATATCATTTTTGCGTATTTTACAAATTCACAACTCACCTTTTTCAGCGGTTGAAGCAGTGGTTCGGGGGGTCTCTTTTGATTCTGCTCCCTCAGCACATAGTCATTTTGAACGCTTTAACAGAAAAATTAAAACAATTAGAAAGAATAGACGTAAAATATAAATATTTTAACATACTTTGATATGACGCTCCAAATTCGTGGCTGAACTTTTCTGAGTTTTCGTTTTTTTTTGGGAAAATTTTGCATTTTACCAAAATATTCTTGGTTTTAACACCAGTTATTGTAAATTCGTGACCCAAATATACATAATGGTCATGAATATTTCTGAGACCGATGCCTCGTTCGCTGAACTTCTCATCAAAGCTAGGTAGGTGCAATTTTAGTTGTGAAAGTACGATCATTTGACATCCTAACTGACGTTTCATCAGTTGATGAAGATGGGTTGGGGGTGGAAGAAATAAGTCCCACTGACTGTTCCGACGATGAAAAACAAGATATATCTAATTTAAAACATTACAAAAACCAATTACTAACTAAAATAAATAGTGATGGGACTTACTAAGGCAAAGGTTGAAGTTAAAAACTAAAATGTCAAAGGTAAGGCTAAAAAAGGCGCATTAAATGAAAATATCCAGTGGGCCCCTGCGAAGCTACCAAATTCTACGTATTCGAACCTCAAATCGAATAGCGGTTATATTCTGAGAAACAAAACCAAATCGAATAATAAGGTGAACAATGTGTCGAATCTCTAATTCGAATAATAATATCAATAATAATAATAATAATAATAATATATGGAAACAATATGAAATGTCGAATCAAATTTTAATTTGGTTCTAAACGGCATATCGCAAGCGAATTCATCGTATAGTGAGTCGAATACTATGCGATTCGATAAATGTTTTCAAATAAATCGAATGATGTACTGGACGCGGCAGGTATTCACTAGTGAAAACTACGTACACGCCACCTATCGACACTGCGTGGAACTATATAGTGTTGCTCAGAATAAATCAGTTGACGCGAAATCGCCATTGCCGGCTTTCCGCGTTATTAACGCACTGAAACTGTGGAATCTCAAATAGATATGCCATCATCAAAGCGAGTGTGAAATTGAAAATCAAGTGATTTTTCATCGAGTCTGCGTAGTGAAATACATCCGTATGGTTTAAAATCATGGATAATTTTAAATAAGTACCTCCGACCCATCCTGTCACTCTCTGCCTTCCTTTTAACAAAATTCTCGTGGCACGCTCCATGTCTTGAGCTACGATTGTCATAAATTTTATCAAACCTCTCGATAAATTTCTTTCGACACGGAGCGTGCCACGAGGATTTTGTTAATTAAAAGGCACAGCCTTACGTGATTGGTCGGAGGTACTTATTTTCAATCTATATCTATATAAATCCAAGCCCTGACTGACAGACTGACTGATAATCAACTCCCAGACCAAACCGCTGCCCCAGAAGTCTGAAAAGTTTCAGGAACGTAACTCATAGGTAGTAGGCGCGTACTTTGAAAGAGTTTTCCAATCCGCCGCCATCTTAATAAATGGGGCCCAGAAATGTAAAAAATATTCTCTAACGATTTCGCAAATATTTAGTACACTGGTTTCCTTTAACCTATAGACGGGCTGAATGCGGTCTTTTGGGTTCGATTTGTTGCCATCTTTCTAAATGGCGGCCAAAAACTTAAAAACCCTTCTTTATGGAATAATGTCCGCGTAAAAAGCAACAAAAAATGTCCCGACGGGCAACGACGAGTGCCTTCGATCCTAGGGTGCTACAAAAATATTAGTCGTCAGTAAAATCTAACCATTCTTTATATCATTTATCGGGTTACACCTAGTTATCCCAGTGGCCTTCATAGCGTTGGGGACCGTTCTTCCTTTACAGTATTTCGGAATGCAATTTTCCATTAAGTGTAAATGGACCTTGAGGTTTTTCAATTTTCCCAATCACGGTTTAAATAGGTCGGCGTGCCTATCCAGAATCTTCTGAAGTTGGGAGTTGTGGCATTCCTCCTCGAGCGCAACAAGATTGCCTACTTTGAATGGGTTATATATGGATGGTAGAATATTCAAGGATCAGTAAAGCCATGTCCGACCACATAGGTTAGGTCCTGGTCCATTTACTATAAGGACTGGAAAAATGGTGTTCCTATCCTTATACTGGACTGTTAGCATGGCTTGACCTTCTATCTCGAGTGTGTGTCCCGTATAAGCTTTTAATGGGGCCCTCTTGAAGGGTGATATCTCTGGTTTTTACTCCAGTTGATCAAACCACGAACGTGTGATCATAGAGTGACCCGAGCCGTTATCCAGGTCGAAAGGTATACAGGTGTCGTTTACCGTTAAGTTGACTATTTCAGCAGGTGGGACGTAGTAGTCTTCCCGTATGAACGTGTTGTCCTCGGTTTCAGGATTGTCTTCAATACTGTAAACTGGATAATCATACTCAGCGGGAGTTGGTGTGTCCTGAATATGATTATTTGATTTTCCAAAAGTCATGTGACGTACCTTGGACGGGTTTTGAGGATTTGGTACGGCTGTTCCCATACAAGCAGCTGACAAGTGCCCCTTCTTCTTACATTTATGGCAGATACTGTCAATGTAAGGGCAATCCTTAGGTAGATGACCGTGTTTGGAGCATCTGATGCATTTTTGATTAGGAATATTGGACTGAGCTGGTTGTGCCCGTTCATGATTGATGTGTTTGGGCGATTACGATATTTTGGTTTATTGTAACCGTGCGATCCATGGTGCCCTCTATACGAAAGCATGCACACTAATATCTATACAGAACACAGTACAAAGCCTGAAGCATTGACTTTAAGTTGCTCTATGGCGTTATGCATTATGTGAATATTGCTGTCCCAACATCAATCAACCCATGTTGTCTCTCTTTGACCAATATTTCGTTGATAGATCTCCAAACGGTTTTACTAACATAGGGCCCATCATTACAAATCATTAGTGGAAGACTAGTAGGTAATTGTGCATCATTTATCGCAAGCATAATATTTTTCGATAGTTGTTCGCCTTAAGCGTGCCCCATAAACATGGTTTCTAGATGTTTCACGACGACAACGCTTTGTGATTTTGACCAATATCTTAAGGCAATTTGTAATTCCTTTTTACCTTCAGAGTTCCCACAGGCATCATTAAGCATCATGTCTCTGATGTATGGGCCCAAAGCTTCTCGGACTAGGTAGCTCAATCTGGTTTCCCCCATTGAAAATTAACTAGGAACTGCATCGCCACACATGACTTTGAATATGTCGAAGATACAGCTGCACGATGCAGCAGATCAATTGGAAACAACGTTTTTTATGCAGAATCAGATTCATTAGGTTTAAGAACGACGCTTGCAATATCCCCGAGGAATGGCTTGTAGTTGTAGCTGTACTAGATAATCGCCGTTGACAATTTTCAAGGGAACATTTGGCAATTAATTTGTGTTTAACAGTTTCAGCGTGTTTATGTAGAGAGAAGTAACCTTTGCAATAACTGAACGACTTAACACATACAATGCAAAAATCTTGTTTATCATCAAGTTTCTTACACCAAGATTGGACCTCGTGGTCATTTTGGTACGTTTCAAGAAGCCAATCGTTTAAAATGAAAATTTCTTATTTTTCTTAGTTCGAAAACATCAGTGATCTATCAGGCACCCAGGTATTCATGATAAAAATCTTATTTTGTCCGCTATTACCTATTAACGCCACTGAAATCAGTTCAATTCTATCTATGAATGTAATCGTTTCCCGTTTACCCCTAACAAGGAAAGTTTTTAAGCTTTTTGCGCATAGCAAAAGCTTTATACGGAGACCCCTGGAAGCAGGCTGGCTGGCTAGACGGCTGGCTGTTTCGCGTTCGCGTACATTTTCGTAAATTTAAATTACGCGGCAGAGCTCGCGGGAATTTGATTCTCCACCGTACTAGCGACATCTATTCTAAATTCGATCATATACATTTTCGACGAGAAAATGCGGACTCTCGGAGGTAGCGGGAATCGAACTGACGTTGCCGGTGTGGGATGCCGATACTGAACATCTGCGCCACTACTGATTGTTATTTAGCTATCGATATTTTTCCTATACTTTTCCACGCTTATTTGTTTATTTCCATGTCTGAACGTGATCTGACAGCCCTGCTTTGCCCCACGCCTTTGCTTATTTTTTTACTTATTTCCTCTTTTCCATGTCTCACTCAACGTGATCTGACAACCCTGTTCTCTGTCAAATTTTCAGTTAAAGTTTTAGTTTCGTTTCTAACCATCGGTTGCTTTTGAAGACTTACTTTGGTAAGATTAAATCTGATTAAATGTTAACATACTTCCAAATACTTATATTTAGTTGGTTTATACTTGTAATATGTAGTTTGTTTCTGGTGAATTTCAGAAAATGACTTTACCTTCTCAAAGCCCTCTCCATAAAAAGTCATTGCTGGAAATGGAGTATTACGTAAAAAAACCAAGAGCATTTTGGCCAGAGGAAATAAAACGGCTTCTTTTCCTGAGACATTCTTAATCAACTGACCAAATTTTTAAAATATGTGCCTTTTCATATATAAATGATCTGCCACCCGAAGTACTCATTCGAGTCATGAGACAAATAGTTACTTTGATCGCGTATGATAACGCCTCTGCTGCTATCTTTCACCTATACGATGCATTTCGTACAAGTTAAGACATCGCTCGCAATTTTATTGCGTATTCAGTGACGCGTGGAATGGTTCTCAATATGTGTTATGAATCGAAAGGCGTTCTCATTTCACATTAAAGGGATAAATAGAAAAACAAGTCATTTTATTGATTAAAAGAGAATTTCTTAAACTAAATAGAAATTTTGATAAGCATATTTTAACGCTTTTTTTGTTTAAAAATAAATGCGAATTATTGCAATTCACACTGCGTTTTTCGTCTACAATGGATTACCTGGTAAATATTGCTAGTCATGGACAATAAGTCCTTTAAACGGGAAACCTGCGAACTTCTTAATTTGCTAGTTAAAATTTAAATTCTTTGTGAGCCGTGAAATTAGGCCCCCTTTCCTACATTTAAATTTTACGGTGACAACCTGATTTCAGATCTAACTATTCTCTTGTTTTAAAATGGATTTCAAGCTTTAATTCACGCTAATTATAAATAAGAAAAGCACGGACAATGATAATTGAGCACTTTCAAATACAATAAACTATTAAAATTAGTTAAAAGAGCAACTATTTGAAGCCGTTCAAAGTTGAAAATCTTCAAATAGACAGTGTATGTGTTAATTATATTTCAATGAGTCATCATGGCTTTTATACCAGGAATCCTCTACAAACCAAAATTAGGCTGCACTCTAATATTAAATCTTGAACATCTTACAATTGGCACGCACGATCTTTATTAAATTTAAGTATGTTGTTAAGCGTATAAAACCCCACCAGAAACTGTTTAGCTCATAACAGGAATCGCCCCGGACGTTAGTCATCTTGGCAATGAAACTTTAGAAAAGTGAAAAATTGCATTTGATTGTTTCGCAACATTCATTTTAAATAAGATTATCTTAAAACTGGCGAGCACGATCTCGATTAAATTTCAGTATGTTGCTAAACGTATAAAATTCTACCAGAAACTGTTTAGGTTATACTAAGAATTGCCCCGGAAGTTTGTCATCTAGGCAATCAAACCTTGGAAAACTGAAAAATGACATTTGATTGTTTCGTAATATTCAATGGCAACTTGAAAGTTAATAATCTTGCTTAATATTTTTGTTGTCGAAATTTGGCTTGCATCATTAAATTAAAGGAGGGTGCAAAAGTCGCTCACGGCAGTGTTTCATTATTAGCATAAGTTTATAAGATATGTTCCATAAGTGTGTCACTCGTTAATGAGAGCTTGTCATGAAGTGACGTAGGTGAAACGTCATAGATTCTCGTAAAGCGACGCCTAGTGAGGCGCTGTCAAAGGCTTAGTACAGACTAAAGAGGAGGATGGACTGCAAAACCGAGTGTAGTCAATTCTCACGTCGTTCTTGAACTAGCTCTCATTAAGCCTCTAACATTACGAAGTATGAAGTGACATACTTATGGAACATATCTTATAAACTTATGTTATTAGCTTATCGTTTCTTGGCATACTTTAAGAATTTGAGCCCCGTCTTACCCTTCTGTTCTAGGAGAAGGTGCCATACAGGATATTGTAGACCCACGTATTTTATAATGGGGCCAGTAGAAATGTTTCTACATGCTAACTAATTTCTGTGGGCCTCCACCGTTACCGTTCTTAAATATAAGAAAATGTTCCTCAACATGACGCCTGATTTAAACGTTAATGAGACAATTAATCAAACCTTTAATAGTCAACGTGAGATAGGCCGAAAGCATTGCTTGTGTGTAAGTAACTTCCGCGTTTTATGAATGCAATGAAAATCGTGTATTTAACAAGTTGGTTTAGAGGATTTTCGATATAAAGGTACTTTTTTGAATTTTAAGTCTGTAATAAGGCTTGTCGAATGTTGTCGAAAAATTTAGATATTCTAGGATTTAAGACTTTTAAGAAATTACTGAAATCAATATTATCAAATAAAAACATTTATTAAATCATAATAAAATAACATATAGCGATTTCCACTGACTGCTCCAAAGAGTGCTCTCAGGGTTAGGATGACGTTACTGCCCTCAGCGAGTTTCGGAGAGAATAGTTTCGTCAGTGGAACACGATCAAGAGATCCGAGCGCGCTCTGAATAATCAAAATTGGGGCCGGAAACGAAATTGTAATAAAGTGTGTATATCTTGACGCAAATGGGCTGAAACCAATTAATAGACTTAACATTTCAATTAATTTACAAAATATCTATTTTGAATAATGATCGACAACGTCTCTGAAATAATTATTGGTTTTAGGAAGAGGCGTAATATCTTTAAAGTAATGATAAAACCTCGTATTCTTCATCTTCACAACTTTCAGAAGATGATTCCAGAAATAAATAATCATAAGCGAGAGCCTGTCTTTTATGAGATACCGCATGGTCCGCCATTTTAATTTTATTACGTCATACTCGAGCACCCTCGCTCCGTCGAATTTTTCAGACACTAAAGAGCAATTCTCGGGCAGTTTTTGGGGTCAGTGGAAAACGCGATTCTGGGCGAGTGTCGGGTATGGTCCCATTTCTCCCAATTCTGTGTTTCCCAAAATACATTTTTATCCCAAACTTACCGATTCCCAGTTCTCCCAATCTTATATTTCCCAATCGGAATTTTTATCCCAAACTATTCAATTCTCATTTCTCCCAATCGAATGGTTTCGTCTAATATTTTATGCTGCAAAGGGTTGCTTTCAAAACGTTAGATTAGGTTATTATCCTATTAATTAGCTGCCACCTTTTCCAAAATATTCTCCTAATAGTTAGCTGCCATCTTTTCCAAAACAATGGTTCCAATAATTCTTTGCCACCTTTTCCAAAATATTCTCCTATTAATTAGTTGCCACCTTTTCCAAAATATTCTCCTATTAATTAGTTGCCACCTTTTCCAAAATATTCTCCTATTAATTAGCTTCCACCTTTTCCAAAATATTCTCCTATTAATTAGTTGCCACCTTTTCCAAAATATTCTCCTATTAATTAGTTGCCACCTTTTCCAAAATATTCTCCTATTAATTAGCTGCCACCTTTCCAAAATATTCTCCTATTAATTAGTTGCCACCTTTTCCAAAATATTCTCCTATTAATTAGTTGCCACCTTTTCCAATATATTCTCCTATTAATTAGTTACCACCATTTCCAAAATATTCTCCTATTAATTAGTTGCCACCTTTTCCTAAATATTCTCCTATTAATTAGTTGCCACCTTTTCCAAAATATTCTCCTATTAATTATTTACCACCATTTCCAAAATATTCTCCTATTAATTAGTTGCCACCTTTTCCTAAATATTCTCCTATTAATTAGTTACCACCATTTCCAAAATGTTCTCCTATTAATTAGTTGCCACCTTTTCCTAAATATTCTCCTATTAATTAGCTGCCACCTTTTCCAAAACATTCAACAACGCCTGAATTTAATATTTTTCGGTTCATTTGATGTACCTTAATGCTTTTGGGGGGTTGCACATAAGTCAATTTTGCTTAGCAACCCTATCCCTCCAATAAATAAATAAAGTCTCCTACTAATTAGCTGCCACCTTTTCCAAAATATTTTCCTAATAGCTAGCTGCCACCTTTTCCAAAACAATGGTTCCTTTAATTCGTTGCCACCTTTTCCAAAATATTTTCCTAATAGCTAGCTGCCACCTTTTCCAAAACAATGGTTCCTTTAATTCCTTTTCCAAACTTCTCCTATTAATTAGTTGCCACCATCCAAAATATTCTCCTATTAATTAGTTGCCACCTTTTTCTAAATATTCTCCTACTAATTAGCTGCCACCTTTTCCAAAATATTCTCCTAGTAGTTAGCTGCCACCTTTTCCAAAATATTCTCCTAATAGTTAGCTGCCACCTTTTCCTAAACATTCTCCTACTGAATATATAAAACATATCATTGTTAATAAAACAAAAAAATTCTCTTTGAACTTATTAACATATGTTTTATGCTGAATTGGGACAAAAGAAATTGGGGGGAAAAGATATAGTGTTGGGTCAAATGGGATTGGGAGATATGGGAATTGGGAGAAACGGTTTGGATTAAATGGGAGTAAATCGAGTGTCGCACTCGTGTTCCCAGTGGCGGACGAAAACGCGCCGAGAGTGCACTTAGATTGCTCTAGTGCAGTCAGACGAAATCGCTAATATAATAATAGTAGTATTTAAATTCAAAAAATGCTTTTACTTCTGGAAAAATGCCAATGTCGCCCTACGCTCTTATGGGGAAATAACCCATAAGAGTATAGATCCGTGACCAAAAGCCCTGTAAAGAAGAATGAAAGGTTCCACAGTTATAAATCTGTATATAGACGACAATGATTGCGATCGATGGCCTTCGATAAAAAATTAGGTTTCTTCTACGATTTCGTCCCTGTACTAAAGTATTTCTGCGCCGACAGATAACGAGGCAATAGTTGAATGAACCCCATTTTCATCATCGGAGTGCCATCCATCACAATCATTGCCGTCCTTAAACAGATTGACAACTGCGGCGTTGAATTTGACTTTAGTCTCATTCTCCACCTTTTCCTTCAACTTTTCCAGAGGTTTTGGCCACTTACCTATACCCTTATGGGCGATTTTCCCATAAGAATATAGGGAGAAATTAGCATTTTCACAGAAGTAAAATACTTTACGAGGAAGGTTATTATTATCTTCAAACAGATTTTTGAACTCAGTCAAGAGTGCTTCGATAGTTACCTCTTTTTCAAAGGTAGGAAGGTACACTACCGACGCACCCTTGCTGTTCTTTTTCTCCTTCTACAATTTTTTCAGTAACTTTAACTGCAGGTGACGGTCTCTTTCGCCAATGAAACTTTCTATTCTGGGCTTTGGCTTGGCGGGCCGGGTAGACTTCGTGGCGGGCCGGGTAGACTTCGTGGCGGGCCGGTTAGACGTCGTGACGGGCCGGGTAGACGTCGTGGCGAGCCGGGTAGACGTCGTGGCGAGCCGGGTAGACGTCGTGGCGAACCGAGTAGACGTCGTGGCGAGCCGGGTAGACCTCGTGGCGAGCCGGGTAGTTTGCGGGGCGAGCCGGTTGGCGCTCCGGGTGGTCTGCGTGGCGAGCCGGGTGGCTCTCCGGGTAGTCTGCGTGGCGAGCCGGGTGGCGCTAAGGGTAGTCTGCGTGGCGAGCCGGGTGGCTCTCCGGGTAGTCTGCGTGGCGAGCCGGGTGAAGCTCCGGGTAGTCTGCGTGGCGAGCAGGGTCACTTCAGTGAAGGTGGTCGATATGTTTTCGGGACGACGAGCGGCGAGCACTTCATTCCAATTCAGCTTCGGGCAGTTACACTGCTTTAGCACTTTAATAAACTCCGTGGAGTCTTTTAAATGAATCCTGAAAAAGTTTATTTAAAATGCTTTCATTAGAAAATAACTTAATTGGAAATTTCGAAGTTGTAAAAGATACGATGGTCGCACGGTTTAGATTAGATGCGGGGCCTAGAACTTTATTAATAACACAGCTTGGCTAGAACCGTTTTATCGTAAGTTCTAGCACAGAGCAAGGCCCAAACCTTTTACCAAGTTTAAAGGGTCATGGTTTTAAAATCGACGCGACGAGGGTCTGAAGTTTTGAAGGACTAAACTTAGCTAGAACTGTTTTAGCGGCAAAGTTCTAGCGCAGAGCGAGGCCTAAACATTATACCAAGTTTAAAGGGTTATGGTTTAAAAATCGACGCGACGAGGGTCTGAAGTTTTGAAGGACTAATTTTGGCTAGAACTGTTTTAGCGGAAATGTTCTAGCGCATAGAATGGCCCAAACGATTCATTGGACACCTCGGAATTATTTAACTCTATTTTCACAAGAGAAATAAAAAAACTTACATTTTTGGTTTAGCTCCTCTTCAGTAAATTGTTGACAGGAAACTTAAGAAGTGTGTCGAGTTTTCTAGAAACAGCTGCTTCTATAGCAAAATCGAAAATCCTTTCGGCCAATAGAAATCGAGAGTTCCCGAAGTTTTGTACAAATGTCCCTTCTTAATAATTTCAGCCAATGGAAACCAAGATTTCAGGTTGGAGGGCATGGAGGCTGAGAGGTTTTACCCCCGTGCCTTTCCCTCATTGAAACGGATCATCCATGGTCAAAGTGGGAAAATTGAAATAAACCCATACATATTCTCGCTATAAATATACTGGTTTCGCGGATACACGGTTTTGGGGTGAATTTTCCTTTTGGATTGCTAAAAAATGCAGTCGATTTCACTTCCAAAAGGCAATTCTAGGAATTCCTAATTATGTTCAGCCCCTTTTGCTCACATTCCTTGAATTCTGATATTTTTCGATGGGTTATTCAATCCCTTTATTAACTATGTACCATCCCCCGAAAACACCGAATGAAGAATATTCCAGTTTTCCAATGGAGAATAATTAAGTCGTGATTAATGATTAAATTTCTTTCTACAATGAAATGACAAGATGAAAATTAACAGGAAATTAACCAAATTTAAATACCCCTTTCTCCTTCACACCTAATACTCTCTCCATTGGGGTTTAAAGATATTGTTTCGAAATAAATGTATATTGAACGATTTATAACAAAACTTTGTGCGTGTGGAGTTTTTCAACTGTAAGTTACGCAAAACCTAACACAAACTCCACCTATAGTAACGAAAGGCAAAAATTTGGAAGGATTCCCACTCTTTAATCAATTAACAAATTGTTCTGAATCCTCTTAAGGCTAGTTTTCACTGGGCAAAAACGCGGCGGAAAAGGCCTTCCGCGGAGTTTGCGTAAAAATATTTTACGTAAAATATTTCGGAAAGCTAACGATTTTACGTGGAAATGCACGGAATTGAAGTTCTATCTTTCCGCCGTTATTTAAAAAAACGCGAAATAGTGGCCAATCACTGACGGTCTTGTGGTGGCGCTTTAACATAGTCTCGCGCTATTCTCGCTTTGACGGAAGTCTTCTTACCGCTAGATGCGCATGCGCTAAATAAATCCGCGAAAGACAAAACGCCGGAAAACGTCTTTAGTAAAAACCTGTCGCGGAAACGTCGCTAACTTTCCGCCAAATTGAAAATATTTTGCGCCGCTTTGCGCCGCGTTTTTGCCCAGTGAAAACTAGCCTTTAGGAGGAACAATTTTATACTTATTTCACATTTTGAAGAAATATAACCTGATTAAATAATCTTTTCCCTATACAAAAATTATGGAAATGCCTTTAATTACAGATTTACACAACCTTAAATTATGCTGAAATAGGTTTCATGTACCTAAATATGATCTCTTGAGTAACATTTTCTTGACTCTTCCCTTCCCTAAATAGAAACAGTTAATTATGTTAAAAATACGTTCCGACTAAAAAACCTTTGGCTTCTACTAAAGCAAGCAGACTTTGACATAATGCCTTTTTAAATACATTAAAAGCAGTATGAAGTCTACTGTGAAAAGGTAAGGTAAGTTTTTTGGCTTTTCATATTTTTTTGGCTTTTCTTATTTTTTTTTGTTTCTTTTTTACTTTTTTTATGAGAAAGGCATTTGTTTTGCTACCCCATGGGGACGGAAGGTTGTGACGGTTTTTTCAAAATTCAAATCCAACGGTCCGCCAATCTCTTTAGAGTTCCTTTAAAATTATTTACTCCGCGTCGCCAAAAGCATTCTCATCATTCGTATCAGCCACTAAGGCTCCATCTTCAACTCTAATGAACAGTTCCTCCAAAGCCATTTCAGGAGCACCAATTTCTACTAGCCCGAAACCTTCGCGACCAGGCCCGGGGTAAACTTTGGAGATGTCTCTCAAAATTGTTTTAAAAATTTCCCCAATGGGAAGCCATTGGCACGCTTGATCTTCGCAAAACTTTGTTAAATAGCAATATTCCGATAAATATTGCGCCAAAAACTTCTCGTTTTCGATGGATTTAATGTTTTCCTTAGACCATCTGTTGTTTATTCCGGCCGTGTTAATGTGGGCATCGGCGTCGTGTCTATTAACAAACTCAATGTAGTGATTAACTTTTAGGTGCTCCTTAAATGGCAGAAATTTCTCGCAATTAAGATACGACGCCATACAATCTGAGACGATAATAGAGTTGTCAGCTATGTAACGCCTCATCTGGGACCAAAGGACAACCCGCGATTTGTTTTTCACTAGAAAAATTAGTTTTTGCTTAGTTTCCCGAAAATCACGATGGTTTCTCCAGGTAACTGTCTCCCACGATTGTATTTGCGACGAGTTTTAAAAGTCTCGTCCACCTCCACGTGAAAACCCTCCCCGCCAAGCTTATTTTCGTGGTTTTCAAAATTCTGCGAAACAATTACTTCGCATACTTCTCGAAGCATGCTGTAATAATCCACAGCTGTATTTGGACTACAGTCCGTAGCTCTTACCGCACATGTTACGGGAAGACGGTTTGCCCAACAAAAAACCCGAAAAAAACGAGTCGTTAATGCTCAAATTCTGATCACTAAACCAAGTATTGTCTAAAATTGACAAGCTTCCGTAACATCCAATACGTTTCCTCTTTGATTTACTCTGTTTAGGGTCAGAAACGATGGCATATGATGAACAGCGAAGTCTTAAACCCCACGGCCTAGAGTTATTAACGAAGGGAAACTTTTAAACCGATCCATTTTTAATAATAACGAACTGTACTTCTACACGAACTTTTAAACCTCCCGCTATGGACAAAAGCAGCCCATCAAGCGGACGACAAACCGACACGCCGAACTCCGCTCGCGGAGGACAGAAACTCAAGTATTGCCTGCGATCTGGGTGCAAATTCAATCGTAAAAAAGAGAAATCGAAAAGGATATCTACGGTATCGTGTGATCTTTGCTTACAAAGCTTTCATTTATTATGTGTAGAAATTAAAGCCTCAGATGCGAAGAGATTCTATCTCTGCCAAGACTGCAGAAATAAAATCAATAACCCCTGCCATTGCAAAGGCTTAGCCACAAGTGTTATGGATTTAACGCAAAAGGTTACTTCCATGTCCGAAGAACTTAATACTCTTTGAGAAGAAATTAAGGCCGATATAACACACATATTACAAGATCTCAAACAAGTCCCAACTTCAAAGTACGTTGCAAATCAACTTTTAACAATCCGTGACGACTATACCGGTATGGTTAACACCATATCCGATAATCTAGAGAAAGTGAAACATAACATTATAGATGATATGGAAAGACGATTAGAGACTTACCAGTTAACCTCGAAAGAAAGCTTTGAAATATTGGAAAACAAATTAGTTAAACAATATACAGTGCCTATGCATGACAGCATAGCAGAAACTAGTATCATAACGGAACCCCCAACACAAATTAAGGCTGCCCGTGCACCGTATCTGTTACCACCCGAACTTTTAAGGATAACACCATTAATGCCTATTAATGACTTTGGTAATAATATATCTCTTAGCAGATTGAACAAAGGTAACAAACATTTCCAAGTTAACAATCCTGAAATAGCTATTCTCTAACCGCCGGGACAAAACCCTAAACCTCAATCAACTCAACAGTTGAAACAGTATCAAAAGAAATTAGGACCTAAAGGACTAGGCACAATGCCCGCAAACAAGCTTAAGTCGTGCAAAATTCAACTGCCTCCTAGTCTTAAGGACTTTTTCATAGGAAACTGTGCCAAAACGAGCACAGAAACTGACTTTACAAGTTTTCTCACTGAACAAGGACTCGCTATCTCTGGAATAAGACCTACTTACAAATCTCAGTCTAATTTTGCTATTTGCAAATGTTACATCCTACGTACATCCTCAACCGTCGATGAAGTTCTTCAAGCTGAAATATGGCCTCAGGGAGTCTCATGTATCGAGTTAGGAAAATCTACAACTAACCCTAAACTCTGGGGAACTAATATAAGTCAGGAGGCTCTGGCACTTCCGCATAATCCAAAAACGATGATGATGATGAGGATGATGATGATGATATTGAAGATGGGGATGGAAAAAAATCCGATTCATCCGCGAGTGACAAATCTAAAAACTCTAGCGCTTTCAGAAGATCATTCCGTCAATGGCAACCCCCAATTATTTGGAAAAGGGTGGCCTATGAAGATAAAGATCCAAATGACGTTGAAATGGAAGAGGAAAGCTATACGATGTTCGTTAGAGAGAAAATTAACCTCCTTCCCATACCAAATCCTTTGAAAATGTACCTGAACCATGACCGCAAACTTTAATAACCCTTAAAGATTCAGTCGAAACTCTTTTTTTTTCTTTAGTTCTCTATACCCTTTTTTCTTATTGTTATTTATAAGAGAAAGTCTCTCTATAAAAAGAAAGATTACTTCATAATTATTGAATTTTTTTCTTTCGAATTTTTTTAGAATGCACGCAAAATTAAAAACATCCTTGTCAAAATTTTCTTTTATAAAAGTTTTAAGGTAGTTTTGATTATAGAAATGTAACTATAATTAATTACTAGTTAGTTAATAATTTTAAGCAAATAAAGAATATTTGCTCGAATGTTTAATAATTGATGGGGAATACTTTTTTTTACCATTTTGTTGTTTCCTTTTAAAACTAAAAACGAGGTTACTTATTTCCCCCACTAACAAGACTTAAGAACTAGATCCTCTTTATAAAGTTGATATTAATCTCAAATCGTTATAATTTTGTAAATATTTCTTGATAAGTAACGGTTATGAAACAGAAATTGCTTTTATTTTAATACGTATGTCGCGAGTAAAGATAGTATTTTTCTATAGTTGTAGAAGTTTTTTTTCTATAGTTGTAGAAGTTTTTTTCTATAGTTGTAGAAGTTTTTTTTCTATAGTTGTAGAAGTTTCTTTTCTATAGTTGTAGAAGTTTCTTTTCTATAGTTGTAGAAGTTTCTTTTCTTTAATAAAAACGTGATATCTCCAATCATAATGGTCTTAATGTTTTTAAATTAGACCTAGGCTTAAAAATATTGTTTAGAGCCCATCGAGATTTGAAAACCCCATTCTTCTAATACTCTTAGTGAAAAAAGTCCGTTATTTGACACCAGATATACCGCCTCAGAAGCAGCCAGGGAAGAAGGGGACTTTTTAAATCCTTAGATGTTGTCGAAGAAAGCGCAAATATACATCAGAGCGGTTTTTTAAAGGTACACGGTGACATTACGAATTTTCTAACGCTTCGTCGCTCATAGTATAAAGGTGTAGTATAGCGTTTCAGGTATAACCACCTGTTTTTGTAGATTTGTTTTGTTTTTTAAAAATATTTGACTCTCCAAAAACCTATTAAAAACCTCATGTTATTTAGACCCTAATTTCGAAAGATTAAATGCATTAAACATAATATAAAAACGTCTTGGTTTGGACCAAGGCCGAAAAAACAAACGATATGTGTGAGGTTTATCAATTGACTGAAGTTCAGATATTGAAATTTTTTTCTAGTTATTTTTATCCACTCAATCCTTAATCAATATTTAATTCAATCAACTGATTTTACTGTTAATCGACCTAGTCCCTCTAAATTAATTGAAAAAATTACATATCTACGCTTTTTCAAGAACAATTACATTTTCCGAAAACATTTTATCATGAAATTAATTGTTATTGAAAAAGCGTAGATATGTAATTTTTTCAATTAATTTAGAGGGACTAGATCGATTAACAGTAAAATCAGTTGATTGAATTAAATATTGATTAAGGATTGAGTGGATAAAAATAACTAGAAAAAGATTTCAATATCTGAAGCTTCAGTCAATTGATAAACCTCACACATATCGTTTGCTTTTTCGGCCTTGGTCCAAAACAAAATTTCTCTGTCACAAGGAAAAGCAAAACGCCGCACGAGATTTTGAAAATAAAAATTCTCATGGAATGATTCAAGGATTTCCCATGGCTTTTATTGTTTTTTGTATTGGGATCTCATATTTATTTATGTCGGCTGCCGTTTAAACTGCATATGTGCGTCTTGGTTTCGCGGTCCTCGGGTTTCCTTGGAAATTATGGTGGTATGTACAGGGTGTTTACGATAAGTCTGACGTAAATTAAAAGGTGTGTTCTTAGGGTCAAACTGAGTCAGTGGCAAGTGTCACCAGAACATGGATGGGGTCAACAACATTTAGTTACGTGCAGAGATATGAGCTCCCAAAACATGGATTGGCCCCTATCATCGTAAATAAAGTTCTGCTTACACTTGCCACTCAGTTTGACCCTATAAGAACACAATCTCTAATTTATGGCAGACTTATCAGAAACACCCTGTATAGTAAGTACTCTTTCGAAGTGCTCATACTGAGTTTAGGTTATGGCTTAGGTTTTCATTGAGAAATCGAGGGATTAAACTGAGATGCGTTTTTTTTCTTCTCTCTAAACATTTGGCCGGAGATGGGTTGGATGTTTTAAAACTTCCCGTAAAGAAATGAAAAACGTTTGGCAAACACCTTTTCAGGAGTCTGGAAAAATGGAAGCCTTATTTTTATATGGCGATGCCCAGGTCATATTGGGTTTCAAAGATGTTAAAAATAAGCGGGTACCCTTACGTTGGGCCCCCTTTTCAACCATATGCTACCCTAGTCCCGTCTAAAACTACCTTTTTTATCCGCTTACAGAAACCAAATTCAGTATATATGAGAATGCTTTTAAAATTATATAAAGTTATTGCCTAATTTTTCTTAATACTACTATATGGGGGGGGGGATCAAATAGGAGCTCGGAGTTCGACGAATAACGATTGTTTGTTCGCTTATTCTTGGTTTAGATGTAGTGTTGCCACTGGTTGGGGAAAAATGTGTGGAAAAAACAAGGAATTTTAACGTTGACATCGGAGAACTTTATTTAATGGGGAAGATTTTTTGGGTTTTTGGGATTGTAATAACGAACGTACTTTCCAAATTAAGAGTTGACTCTAGACAAGTGTCGCGAGTCATTTGCTCTAGCTCCTTTAGTGCACACATCATTCTTAAAAAATATCCCTGTTAACATTGACAACTAATTTTTCTTGTTGTTATTTTGTCTGAAAAATAATAAATGAAGGAAATACAGGTAGTATACCACTGAAAATTATTTCAAATTGTACCAACCGTATGAAAGGTCAACCCCCTATTTTTCCTGACCAATATAACAATGTCGGTATGATCAAAAAGAGTAGTTGAAAATAGGTATGGTTGCACTTTTGTAGAGAGGGGAACCCTTTATGGTGAATACGGTCTAAAAAGGGGCTTCTATTATGACATGTTGGCCATCAGGCTAGCGTCATGACAATCGACAACACACCCCCTACCAGCGAGAAAAAAACTCAACACCCCTGCATCTCTCCAAAATAACATTGAATAGAATAGGTTCTCGAACGATTTCGCTAAATAGGGGCTTAACCCGACACCCATACAATACCCCGAAAAAAATATATCTTGGGCCCTTTAGGTTTTCTGAGTTAAGCTAAAAGTGTTTAAGAGTTTTTCCAACATAAATACGCTTGAATAATCTTCAAAAGATTTTTAGCTTCAAGCCGATTTCTAATGGAATATTTGTCGCTTACTTCGAAGTGTTTTGTATAGTCAAAAGCAAATAGAAAGCGCACGCGGAGAGCTACGTTAGCTGACATTGCTATCGTTGGGTAGATCAAAAGTTTAACCATATCTTACTCAGCATCATAGCTTCGTTGCCCGATGAGGTAGTACTGAATGCGGGCTTCTGTATTGTTAATTACATGGTGTTTCTGATAAGTCTGACATTAATTAAGGGGGATGTTCTTTGGGTGCACGATTTTGAGTCGAAAATATAACTTCTATCTCCATTTTGTTTGCCACAAGGGAAACTGTTTTCGAGTTAAGATTGGATGGAGTGTTTTAGGGATGACCCCTTAATTAAATTAGAAATCCTTGTATTTCAATTTCTTAATTAAGTTTAAGGGGTCATCCGTAAAATACTCCATCCAATCTCAACTCGAAATCATTGTCCCTTGTGGCAATCAAAATGGAGATAGAAGTTACATTTTCGACTCAAAATCTTTCACCTTAGTTTATGGCAGACTTATCAGAAACACCCTGTATATTTAAATAGATTTTGTTAAATTAATATCTCGACCCCCTACTCGATGCATAATAATGCAAGTAATTAACATGATTGCGTAGTAGATAATTAGGACTATCGTCCCTTCAACGGGTTTCCACGTATCATTCACCGAACGAAAGTTGTGACGTATACCAAAGTTGGTAGGTCAAAATATAAAAATGTTTTCGTTCCCCCTATTTCTAATTCTAAAGCAAATTTGGGTAAAATGTTTTCGTTTGTAAAGTAAAAAGTACCGCGCGATGTTTACATCCTTTCGGCGTAAGAGACCCAGGAGGAATCAGGGAGTGGGGTGGGGGTTTAAAAAACCCCATGCACTGCCGCATTGAAAAGCTCCTTAAGCCCCTCTGTAATCCGAGATACAATGGGGCAGGACATTCCCCAAAATCGCCGCAACTCACAAGGGAGGGAGGGTTTTAACAACTGTGTTATAAGAGAAATCAGAGAAATCTGCAGGCTCGAATCTCGATCGGTGCTTGTCTTTTCTTTCCCCGGCTGCTCTCTGAGCCCAAAATTTTGGGGGTCCCTTGTGGGGGTTGCGAAAAGGTTGACCACGATTGAAACCTCTAACACAAAACGCGGGAAGTATCAGGGATCCCAAAAAGAACATCGCGTCGTTACTTTACAACAATCTTATGGTGGTAAAAAAAAGTCGTACGTTATCTGGAGAATTTGGATCTGCTGGATAATGTATTTCCCAGTTGTATTTAAGGTATAGGAAATTTATATAAAATGAATTTGCCAGCGGATCTTGATGGAACTTTACTTGGCATCTGCGTGGCTGCGTTATCGCTAATGTTCAATCTCTAGTCACGTTAAATAAGGTTTGTAAAACCAACAGCCACTTCTCATAAAGTTTCAGTTACAAAACAAATTTGCAAGGGTTTTACCTTATTTTCTGTGGGGTTTGGCTTGATTCTCATTGCTAGAGATAAGAGTTAATTTCGGGGGACGAGTCACTCACGACATTACCTCACGTGATTCCTTGAACATCTCGTGAAATTAAACTAATTTTCACCTCAAATCTCGTGAAATTAAAATAATAATTTAATTCTTTCATTTCACTTCACTCCAAATCTCGTGAAAATAAAATAACAAACTTTTTATTTCATTTGAAATAATGAAACGCAAATGTAAAATTGTAACCTTTTTCCCACGAATTAAAATCAAATTTCCCCTTGGGATCACCACAATATGTGGAAGTTTACTAACTGGGGGTTTCCAAATCAAAATTCGGGTCAAACGTCATAGAGCGCGGCGTGTCAGCTCTTGGGCCGGATAATTTATGGTTTCCAGGCAAACACGATTATTCTAAAAACCCCAACTGTTGTCATTCCATTCCCCCTCATCCATGGTATTGGTGACAATGCCAGTGTGATTAGCTTGTCTGGACTCAAACACCAAAACCTCTGACACCCCGAGCTGTATTGGAGGCCGCTTTTGGGGACCCAGACCCTCTTTTGATTTGGTTAAAGCCGCTTTCAATGGGCCCTGAATTTTTTTCTCCTGGTCATAAATACGCTTGAATAATCTTCAAAAGATTTTTAGCTTCAAGCCGATTTCTAAAGGAAGTTCGAAATAAGAGAGAAATGATGTTGAAAAAAACTAATCAGGAAAGAAGAGTACTTGCCGAAGACGATATCGTCGTAACCGAGCAAAACTTAGTCCAACAAAACAACGAACCAAATGATCTTGACAAGATTCTTTCAAACAATCTTCAAGAAATCTAACTAATGCTTGTTAAATAATTGAAATTTAAAATTAAAGATAACGATTTTGGGCATAACTAATTTTTAATGCTGACAAAATACAGAGGGATTTTTGTTTGAGTTGTTGACGGGAGGTACGTTTGTGGAATATTCGAGGGGCTACTCACTTCCCAGAAAAATGTACACCAGATTTCATATTTCCAATTATTTCCGTTTTATTTCTATTATTTTCGTATTTCTTTTATTTCCCGATATTTCGCCTAAATTTCCAATATTTTCACGATATTTCCTTTAAATTTCCAATATTTCTAATATTCCTTCGTATTTCTAATATTCCTTCGTATTTCTAATATTTCCACGTATTTCTAATATTTCCACGTATTTCTAATATTTCCACGTATTTCTAATATTTCCACGTATTTCTTATATTTCCACGTATTTCTAATATTTCCACGTATTTCGAATATTTCTACGTATTTCGAATATTTCCACGTATTTCGAATATTTCCACGTATTCTTAATATTTCCACGTATTTCTAATATTTCCACGTATTTCTAATATTTCCACGTATTTATAATATTTCCACGTATTTATAATATTTCCACGTATTTATAATATTTCCACGTATTTCTAATACTTCCACGTATTTCTAATATTTCTACGTATTTTTAATATTTCTACGTATTTCTAATATTTCTTCGTATTTCTGATATTCCTTCTTATTCTTAAATTTCAAACTAATTCTATTATTTAATAGTATTTTTGATGTTTCTGACTAATTCTAATTATACTTTGCGTTATTTCTAATATGTCTAATTCGAATATTTCTTACTATATTTTAAAACATGATTTTCAATTTCTTTTTCCATTATTACTTGTGATTTAATCTTATTCTCGATTTGCGATTTATATATAGGCCCCTTAATACCAAAATATTCTCTAAGTATGCCTCTCTTTAATTTGTGGAACCTTTCCTCCTCTTTTGCAAGTCGATTGGGTCTCGGATTGGGTATCTAGACCGGGAAAGTATTTGAGGTTTCATCAGACGGAGGGTGTAGTAGACACCGAAGAGGTAGGCACGCCGACAAGTCCCTTATTCCCTCAAACGTTGTCGCCCCGTCGCTAAGCTTACAGGAGTGCGTCTCAGCTTCTTTCTATGACATTAATACCAAATTCTGGAGAACACCTATTTTCACAATGTAGACAATAAATTTAGCTTGAGCTGTCATATACTTGACAGTCCATCAAAATCTAAAATCATTGTGAACAATAGTTTTCCCGCGGGTTTTCCTTGAAATTAGATTGATTCCCTTGTCAATAAACATTTAAAAGGTTTCTGGACTGTAAGGAATAATTGTAAACCATGTTTAAGAATTGATGACTTTTACTGGCCATATTTACATTTATGTCCAAGGTGCTAATTACATGGGCTCTTAACCGTACTTTTTACAAATTTGTTTGCAAAATCTTCTTTTCTACAGTCAATTTTCCTTCAATTACAATAGGCCGTGACATAGTATAAGAATAATACTTAATATTATAAAATCCATGAGCATGCATTTCAACAGGCAGTAAACTACCATATTTATCCCACGAATACCAGCTACACAGTACACCGACCCCTTTCGCCTTTTTTAGTGGAGCTTTCGTTGGTGCTGATTGTAGTGTGTATTCCCGTGCCTTTCCTTTACCATCCAGATATGAGAAACTTAAAACTAAACCAATTAAAACACCTTTCCGGTCTTCTGTTTTAAAAACAGTCCACTCTGATACATGAATTTCATCATTTTTTCGAATCCATGACTGCTCACCATCGCAAGGTAACAAAGAATCACTCTCCTCTGAAGTGGTTTTCGATGAGGATGTGGCTGGTTTTTGGGTAACTCTTTTCAGACGGTCACTACTTAGGTGATTATCTCCTGTGCTCAAAAGCCAACACAAAGATGATTTTCTGATGGTGATTTTTCGACCGCTACTCATCTTCAATGAAACAAATCGGCTTGTCTTCAATGGGTCTTCAGCGTTTCCTTCTAGAGCGTAGTCTTTTAGTCTAGACCCACCCGCGGTCAACATGACACTAAGATCTTCCTGTAGATCTAAACTTTCAGTTGTGGGTTTACCCTCGGTTTTAAGAGCTACGATAGTTGAGACCGATTCTGTGTGTAGTTCAACACTAATTTCTTCACTTTCGGATTCGGAAGAATAATTATTGATGGGGTCGTAGCTCGGATTGTTGTTTCTGAAAACTATCGGAGGAAGCTGACAGCTGAACTTATTGACAGAAGAGTTTTCAATTCCAAGGTCGGTTGCGTCTTTTAATGCGTCTTTTTGTGCCTTCAATATTATTGCATTGATTTCATTATATACTGGCAACATCGTTTTGTCGTTTGGTTTATTTGCATTGTCTGAGCCTGTAGACTTAGTGCGAGGGAACTGGCAATGGTACTTGCTATCAGATCGACTACATCGATTCACAATATCACTATGTAACTGGATGCGTTTTACACGGTGCAAAATATCCATTAGACTGAAGTTAACCACTGTAGAAAAGGTTGAAGTCATCGACCTTGTTGCCCGGAAAAAGCTTTCACAGGTTTGACTATTGAAAAGCCAGGGTAGAAATAATTCTTCGGAATTTTCTTTTTTAGTTTTTCGATAACCGAAATAAGAGCGTGCGCGTTCAGTTCGAGGCAAACGTATGCATTATAAGTGATGAAATTTTCCTGTAGCGTATAGTGTGGTTCGTAAGCCAGGACCTCCATATGCGTAGGAAAAATGCCACGTACCACATGTTGTATAGTCTTTCGGAAGCAGTCATATCTTTTCTTAAGAAGGAACTTAACGACTTTTCCATTAAAATCAGAAACTGAATAGTTCCTTCACTTCCGAGAACTTTCTTGAGTAAATCTATGACTTTTTGGTCACAAATCTTCTCAACAGATCTGAAGTTCATTTTATCAGCTGGGTCAATATCTGATTTTGTAAGACAGTGTTGATCCTTTGGAAATTCGTCGACTAACATATTCAATTGACTGGAAGAAACAATTTTTTGTCCAAATGCCATAAATCCAGTTTTCTTCACTAGTTTCGAACGTAATTTCGTCCCAATATGCACTATATCCTGGACGCACACCACAATTGGATTTGCATTTGCTTGATACCATTTTCTTTGGCAATCACGCGGCTTTTACGATAGACCTACAATGATTCTCATAGCCTTTAAGAGTCTGCTGTCTCCATCAGATGATACGCCGATTACTTCTATATTATTCTGTTTCGCGCTTTCTAAAATAAACTTCCAGCGAGAAATTTCTTGATCCGCTGTGAATTTATTGTCGGTTCCGTATATTGGCAGACAGAATGATGGCGAATGTTCAACGAGTGATTGTGCCATTACGATGTAGGCGAGGGATGCAACTGAATTGTTTAAAATGTGGTCTTCAATTTCTTTGGCGGAGTTGGCAGGATATGACATAATTATTGGAAGTCCAGTTAGTTCATTTGTTGGAAGAAAAAGACCTAATATCTGATTTGTCGAAGGATCGTATTGCACTTTTCCGGTGATTCTGGTAGCGTCTTCACTCAGCCAGATTTGCAGGGGAAGATCCTTCTCCATCAAAAATGATTTTAATTCGCCCATTCTAATTTGGCCCTCATTAATATCCGGACCTTTTTCTTTAAGACATCTCAAAACTGTCGTTATCGAAGGTAGATGTATGTTTGTTTGTAGTGTTTCGTAGAGTAGCCGACCCCCAATTAAAAACAAATATGTTGAAAACAATTTGACCGATTCATCGTAACGTTTAGCGGGATTCGTTCTATTATGGTTTTCGCTCGCAGTTTTAATTAGTCCATGAAGGAAAGTGTCGATGTTTTCATTATTCGTGGTCATCGTACTTTCAGAATTTAACAAATTACTGCGGTTGATAAATTGTGTAAATCTTTCGTTTAAACTTTGGTTCTTTTTAATGAGCAATTGTACTTTATTTAAAATTGGGAAATACGATGGTATGAGGGTTTGATTTTCCAAATTGGGTTTAGACAGTTTTCGTCTATTTCTCTCCGATCTAGTGTATCTACTGTCTTTCCACTTGCTAATAAATTCTGGGACAGAATATTTTATGACATGGTGTGCCCCTAACACATGCCATTCAGTTCTTCCCCCAATAGAGTTGAGGAATTGGAGCAAGACGGTGCTGAGGCATGGGTTTTATTTTCCCGAGCATTTTCCATAGAAATGGCTTGGGTTTCCTTGACTTCTAAATCTGTAATTGAGTCATGTTTTCGTTTTAATGAGGTCTGGCTGGTACTCGAAATATCGATTCCACCTTCCCGTGAAGGGAAATGATCTTGCGTCATATTTTCTCTCGCATTTGTAGACTTTCCTGCAGTATTTGGGGGAAAGTGCAACAATATGCTGTTTTGATTTTTAACCTTCGATTTTGTTAATGTACGTGGTACGTGATTCATCTGTAAATGTTTTTTTATATTGCCTGACTTGTTGGTTGTGTAGCCCAATTTTACATTCACATCACATAGTTCGCACCTGACTTGACCTGATATTCCAGTGGAGGTTGAGGATACTTGGTTAGCCGCTAAGGCTGAGGAAGCTGATACTTCATTGAGTGAAACAGTAACAAACAAATCCGTCGGCAGTTTCTTAACTAATTCAGATAATATTTCATCTTTTACGTTAGTCATCCATTGGTTCATTACTTTTCTTATTTTAGTTTCCTCCTTACAAATAAAGGTATCTTGATATTCGGGTTTTTGAACTGATGACTTTCGGTTTTCGTTCTTGGTGAACTTGTTAAGATTTACAGAATGAGGTGCTCCTTGCTTATCAGAAGAAAGTTTAATTTTTGCAAAGTAGTCTACTGGTTTTCGCTCTAAAAACTCTTGAATTAATTTCAGAAGCTTTTTATGTCCACGTATTAATTTGAAATTAGATGGATTTTTAAAGTATGGCCCGTAGTAGGCTTTTTTATCATAGCTCTCTCCCAAAAAATCTTGGACTTCGTTCAGAGCGAAGTCTTCTATGGCCTGCAAATCTTCATCATTAGGTGAAGTAGGTTTTTCAAGTAATCGGGCAAATCTATGCCTGCTTCAGTTTCAATTATGTTCCAAATCTCATCGTTGGAGGAGTATTTCTAAAATTATGGGAAGAATATAAATATCAAGACGCTGGGTTCCATATCTCTATTCAACAATAGTTCATAATATGGAAATAAAGAATGCGCTAGGAAATCTGTTTTCACGCTATAGGATAGGCAATTTCATATCCCCGGAGAGACCTTATTCGATATATACTCTGTTCCAGCTCCGGTCGTCAGCACGCACAAAGCTACGTTACATAGATATCTAGCTTTGAGCATGCTGACAACCGAAGCTGGAACAGAGTACATATTGAATAAGCTCCTGTCGGAGCTAGGGAGTTGACTATCCTATTGCAAGAAACCAAATTTCCTCATGCGCATTCATTATCCATGGAAAAACCGTGTCTATGTGCGAAATACAACTAAGCTAATCCTAAAATTTAACAACATTTCTTGATGTATGCCTTCAACTGCATGATTACAGAACAAGAAAACAAATGATCGCATCATTCTCTGTTCCTCAATTTTGAACGCGTTCATTGTGAAAGTGTTAAGATTTAATGTTCAACAGTTCTAATTTTTCTTTGTATTTGGAAAAATTATAAGTTGAACACCAAAATTTAGCGAAGTGTTCCATAAATTACACTTTTCCTCACTTAAACATATCAAGTAGCCAAAATTTTATTTTTGAACACTCAAATGTGTTCAAATCTTTAACACATATTTATCTGTGAAAAACGTGGATCGTCTGTACAGGCCTGAAGTGTGCAGGTTCCATATATTTCCCAAAAAACATTAGTACTTACAGTATATTTTTCTTTTTCCAATTTATCGTCCTGCATACCTTGACCATTAGAATCATCGTTAACTCTATCTCGATCCATTGAATTAAATCCCTTGTACGCGCTTAAACGAAGCCTAAAAAGGTGTACTAGCTTGACCCTTGTTCCTCAAAGCTGTCACTGCTATGCTTGCTAACAACCAAACAGCAGAAATCACGCCACAATTTTCCCGAAAATATCACGGTTTTAGTTCTTGTTTGAGTTTGCCTGTACCCTTACCGCCCTCTACTACTTCAGCGCGGTGCAGAGCTGCGCATAACCCAAGGTTCGTAAAGAGAAAAGCGCTATGTAGGTTGCCTCAATCCGAGTATTTCCCCTTCGATGTTATTTCATTGGCTGATGAAACGGCTCTCTGACTGACGTCATTTCAGTTATTTATAGAGATTTCCATTAGTTCGTATTATTTCCGAATATTTCTAATATTTCCACAGATTTCAGATATTTTTCACTATTTCCCAATATTTCCGATATTTGCCAATTTTTCCACAGATTTCAAATATTTCCCAATATTTCCGAAATTTCCCGATATTTACCAATATTTCTCAATATTTCCGAAATTTCCCAATATTTCCGATATTTCCGAAATTTCCCAATATTTCCGATATTTCTCAATCTTTCCGATATTTCCCGATATTTCTCAATATTTCCGATATTTCCGATATTTCTCAATATTTCCGAAATTTCCCGATATTTCTCAATATTTCCGAAATTTCTCAATATTTCCGAAATTTCTCAATATTTCCGAAATTTCCCGATATTTCTCAATATTTCCGAAATTCCCCGATATTTCTCAATATTTCCGAAATTTCCCGATATTTCTCAATATTTCCGAAATTTCCCGATATTTCTCAATATTTCCGAAATTTCCCAATATTTCTCAATATTTCCGAAATTTCCCGATATTTCGCAATATTTCCGAAATTTCCCAATATTTCTCAATATTTCCGAAATTTCCCAATATTTCGCAATATTTCCGAAATTTCCCGATATTTCTCGATATTTCTCAATATTTCTCGATATTTCTCAATATTTCCGAATTTTCTCGACATTTCTCAATATTTCCGAAATTTCTCAATATTACGAAATTTCTCGAAATATTGAAATATATTTCTAAGGCTTGTACACCATATTTCGTAAGTGGCTATCCCCTCGGGAATATTGTAGGGAGTTTTGAGGAAAATCGGCGGTAGTTTTGAGGCATGTTGGAGGGAGTTTTATGACATATGGGAGGGAGTTTTGAGGAATATCATATATCTGAGGGAGTTTTGAGGCATATCGGTGAAAGTTTTGAGGTACATCGGGGGTAGTTCTAAGGAATATTAGAGGACGTTCTGTAGAATAGAAATAGGTAGTTCTATAGAATATTAGAGGGAGATTTAAGGAAACTTGGAGGGAGTTCTGAGAAAAATCAAGGGAGTTCAAAGGAATATCGTAGAGAGTTTTAAAGAATATCGGATGAATTTCTAAAGAGTATTAGATATCGTTTTGAGAAAAATAGGATGGAGTTCTAAAGAATATTAGGAGGAGTTCTCTCGAATTTAATATGGAGTTCTATCGAATATTATATGGAGTTCTATCGAATTTTATATGGAGTTCTATCGAATTTTATATGGAGTTCTAAAGAATATTAGAAGGAATTCTAAAGAATATTAGAGGGAGTTCTAAGGAATAGTAAAGGGAGTTCTAAAGAATATCCGAGGTTGTTTTGAGGAATATCCGAGGTTGCTTTGAGTAATATCCGAGGTTGTTTTTAGGAATATCCTAGGTTATTTTAAGGAATATCCGAGGTTATTTTGAGGAATATCCGACGTTGTTTTGAGGAATATCCGAGGTTGTTTTGAGGAATATCCGAGGTTGTTTTGAGGAATGTCCGAGGTTGTTTTGAGGAATATCCGAGGTTGTTTTGAGGAATATCGGAGGGATCTTTGAGAAGATCAGAAGGAGTTCTAAAGAATATCGGAGGGATCTTTGAGAAGATCAGAAGGAGTTCTAAAGAATATCGGAGGGATCTTTGAGAAGATCAGAAGGAGTTCTAAAGAATATCGGAGGGATCTTTGAGAAGATCCCCATGGAGTTCTAAAGAATATCGGGAACAGTTTTAAGGAAAAGGGGTGGAAATTTTCCAAAGTATATTCTTCGGAACTATTAATAGAAACACGAAAAGAATCTTTATGGAATATTTTAATAAAAATGCTCAAGACTATTTTTTTAGAAACTCTGAACAATATTTTCTTAGAAATTCTCAAGAATAGTTTCTTCAGAACTCTCGAGAATATTTCTTAGGAAAAAGGTGCCAAATATACTAAGGATTCCAAAGGAACATTCCAAAGAGTTTCTTTAAAAAGTTCCAAACCATTTTTTCAAAGAAATCCTAAGAAAGGTTTTGTAAGGGAACCCATACCACCAAAAAGTCTTATGTTCCACAGTTTTAGGGTATTCAACGCAATTGAGTATGTAGTTAAAACTATGAAAAAAATACTTAAACTTAATTGTTTTTAATTAAACTACAAAAGGCACTTTTATATTGTATTGTAGTTTTTTAGTATTAATTGACACCACTACATTGTAGACAAGAAGTTTTTTATATATTTTATCTTGACGAAAAGGGGGCGTATTCCTGTCCAGGGGAGTTATTGAACAGGGTTTAATTTTAATGTAAAATCACTCTTGTCAGACTGCTTGAATACAATGCTTGTTTGAAACACGGTGAATTATTAAACCTTTAACATGGTGATAGAGTCGTGATACGCTATCCCGCACTAATAACACCCATTATGACGTCGTTCAAGAGTTCGGCGCATTTTAACCCTGGTGCCCACCCCGCGTTGGCTTGGAGACAGTAAAAAGAGGACTATCAATATTATGCAGCCGCCGCCAAACTGAATGCGGAATCTCCCGCCACGCAACGTGCCACGTTTCTTCACATCATCGGCGACACGGGTCGAAGAATCTACAACACTTTAAAAATCACCACTACACTCGCCGACGGCACCGTGACCGACGTAGCTGAGGCAAACCGTAAAGTACTACAGATCATCAACGCTTTTGACAAGTACTATGCACCACACAAACACCTAGCCTATCTCCGCTACATCCTCTTAACGACTAAACAAGAGGCGCATCAAACATTTGACGATTTCCTTACTGATCTGAAGACGAAGGCCCTCGACTGTGAACTAGGCGACCTCACCGACTCCATCATAGCCACCCTAATCATTACTGGCATACGGAAAGACGAATTGCGCAAAACGCTCAGTAAAGAACTACTCAACAACCTGGACCTCGACAAAGCCACCGAAATATGTCAAGTTGACTCCATGTCCACCACGTATTCCGAGGCCATGAATGCTGGTCCCGTGACACACACACCTTCATCAGACGCTAATCTAGACGCTATAAACCACCAACGATGGGTGCCACCACGAAATAACAACGAATAACACTCGCACTCTCCTCTCAACAACAGAGATAACCCTCATCCACATCGGCCCTCACAATATGCAACAGGACATCAGAGAATTCACCGCCCGCAACAACGGTTCAGGCACAATAACGCTCGACCAAACCACTTTAGCGATGGCGCGGCTCAACCTGCTACAAATACTGGCAGAAACCTATGCCGTTTTTGTGGTTCAAGACATGACTCTCGAACGTGCCCGGCGCACAATACCAGATGCCTGAGATGCCATAACCCCGGCCACTGGGCAGCAGTTTGCAAACCAACCAATACAATATATGAAACCGAACCCGTATACAACAGACAACAAGACGACGAGCATGCTGACCCACACGATCTCTTGCATCCACGGGAATATTACCACTACATCGACGACCAAAACGCAGGAACTGATCCTATAGGGACAAGGGAGGAATTCTTCACATTTTCCCTCACGCTGACATCGCACTCTCTTAACCAACGCCAAGTGCATGCCCTGATGACATTGCCACTCAAACGAAATACGGAAGACGAAATTTACGACAAAATCTACCTCTATAACAAAGCCACGACGTTCAAGATAGACACCGGATCTCAAGTGAATATTATCACGCAGGAAATGTATGATGCTTTACCATTCTGTCCACCACTACGCCCGTCAGAATATATAGTAACAGCCTATTCAGGACATCCGGTGCCCATTGCCGGCGTTGCCGACATACCATGCACATCATATACGGCGACTGCAAGTTATCCCTTCTACATCACCACGGAGGAACGACCACCAATCCTTGGCGCCCAAACTTCTAGATGTCTTGGCTTGATCGAGCATCACCAATACCCTCTGGGTCCACCACCAATAAACCTGCATCTGCTATATCAGCTACCGTTGCCAAACTTGCGGCACCTAACCGTATGTCACCTACCAGTTGTAGACCCTAAACCGCTCATAACGCAGCAAAACTCCATATCAACACAACTTGGATTCACGTTCGAACAACTAGTAGAACAATATCCGATGGCATTCGACTCCATTGGTAAACTGCCTGGCAAATACTCAATTGCGCTGCGATCTAACGTCACACCGTCCATATCGCCGGCGCACCAGATACCGTCCGCCTACCGCAACGCAGTCCACAAAGAGCTTCATTGAATGCTCCAACACGGCATCATAGTTCCTGAAGCAGAACCAACGGATTGGGTCCAATAAAATATGCCTCAACATCCTTCACACAAACGCAAGGACGATATTCTCAGATCGAAAAGGAAATGCTGGCATTAACCTGGGCCTGTGAACATTTCAACTTTTACTTGGCTGGAAGAAAATTCACGGCGGAAACCGACCATAAACCACTCACAGGCATAATAAAAAAGCCACTACATCTGATCTCGCCCAGACTGCAACGCCTAGTGATGAGACTCTTCGTTATCAAATGGAATTGGTTTATGTCCCAGGATCACAACTCCATATTGCTGATACCCTATCTCGAGAACCGCAGCCGCAAACCATAATAAACACAGACAACTTAGAAGGCCCACACACTGCTGTCCATGCACTCTCAACACTCCCCAAAGCAACTCAGGAACGCTACAAATTAGCCACACGCAACGATACAACGCTTACAAAGGTCATAGATCTAACGCAACGGGGGTGGCCGTCCTGTTACAAGTTGTCGACTGAGACGCAACCATACTGGTCGCATCAAGAGGAGTTACACGTCTCGGATGGAATTCTGTATAGAGGAACATATCTGGTTATTCCAACCAATATGAGGACAGAAATTATGGCAAAACTGCATGCAACACATCAGGGGATCAACACATGCACGGCCAAAGCAAAAGTCAATGTATTCTGGCCACGCCTGCAAGACGATCTGACAAATTATATTCGGAACTGTGCAACATGTCGCAATAGAGAAAGAGCGAATCCAACCATGCCAATGAAACCATATCCCATACCAAGATTGCCGTTCGAAACAGTCGGAGCAGATCTGTTTCAAGTAGACTCGAAGCATTTTATACTACTAGTGGATTACTTTTCGAAATTTGTTGAAGCCAAGGAGCTAAACACGACCAACGCACAAGCCATCACTGATTTCCTCAAGCCACTATTTGCTCGCCACGGCGCACCTCAACGCATGATATCAGACAACGGTCCCCCGTTTAGTTCCGTCGAATTTAAAAATTTCTTGGAACAATGGGGCGTTCAGCATATAACGTCTTCTCCATACTATCCCAGATCCAACGGGATGACCGAGAGAACCGTACAGACTATTAAAAATTCGTTAATAAAGGCCAAACAGGAAGGGAAAGACTTATCAGATGTGCTAATGGAGTACCGTTCAACTCCAAAACAAGACTTACCTTCACCGGCGGAACTTTGTATGGGCAGAAGGATCAGAACGCCTATAACCATGTCAACCAGGTCACTGGAACCTCACTATCCGCTTCGAAGCGCCAGGAAAGCCTTGCAAGAACGTCAACAAGTAATGATTGACAATCAGAAAACAGCCATACCGTTACGTCCATTAAAAGTCGGTCAAAAGGTCACGTATCAGACTGGACATCGAAATTGGTTACCTGCCATAGTTATCACCGTAGGACCAGAACCAAGATCATATCACATTAAAACAAACGAAAATCAAGTCTACAGAAGAACTCGGACCCAGTTAAGGGAAATCCTTACGGAACCAATTAAAATGACGAACACCTTCCAGGAGACACTACCAAAGAATCAATATGCATCAGCAGAAATAGGAACGGAACCAGGGGCCGAAACTAAAATTGGTCAAAGACAGGCATCCCAACCTGAAATGTCCTCATGCCGAACTAGAATGCCGAGGACAACAATGCAAGATATATTCATCGACGAGGATCAGCTGAACAGTTATGGCACGGGACAACTAGCACATCATATACCAACAATAACGTCTTCACCACCACACTCCGGCCCACCCAATCAAATAGCTTCGTTTTCGCTGCGTCAAGGAGATAACCACTCCTGGCCAACAGTAACCAGATCGGGACGAATAAGCCAACCCCCCACAAGATATCAAGGAGGGTCGAATTTACCAAACCAAAGTTAATTAAGTGTAATTAGGGAAAAAGAAAGATGTTATATTGTATTGTAGTTTTTTAGTATAAATTGACACCACTACATTGTAGACAAGAAGTTTTTTATATATTTTATCTTGACGAAAAGGGGGCGTATTCCGGTCCAGGGGAGTTATTGAGTAGGGTTTAATTTTAATGTGAAATCACTCTTGTCAGACTGCTTGAATAAAATGCTTGTTTGAAACACGGTGAATTATTAAACCTTTAACAGGCACCAGTTTAATGTTCAACCTTTCATTTAAAACTGTTTTCAGACCCATCGAACAAAAAGTCTTCAACAAGACGACCCAAGGGCTGGTAATACTATCCACATCGTACCATACTTAACAGGCGTACATAAAAGTTATGTGAATAGCCCCTCGATGCGCTACTTTTAACTGTGTTAAAATTATTACCCGTAATCGTTACTTCAATAAATTTTTGTCATAATAATAATAGTGCGACATAATGAGAAATTTTGAGTGAGTAGCCCCTCAATGCGCTACCCCTAACATTTCTAAAATGATTCCCCGTAAGACCAGTTTAAAAACGAGGTGTTATCTTTAACAATGCTAAAATGATCGCACACAAGAACCCTTAATAGAAGAACAGAAAGTTTTAGTGATTACCCCGTCGATGATCGAGTAACCTTTAACAGTGCCAAAATGATTACGTACTTAACGCTCGATTAATAAACGAACAGAAAGTTTTAGTTTACAACATAGACTAGTGCCGACGCATAATTTTCGCATTTTATAAATCTCTAACATGAACTTATGGCCAGAAGCGTTTGAAAGAGAAAGAATTCGGTAAAACACCAAATAATTGAAATATCACGGTGCCTTAAGAACATTCTAAAAATAACGTCAGTAAATACTAGCTTTTGCTTTCAATATTTCCCTCGATTTTTTTGAATGTTGAAATAGGGGACAGGGGAACGTGTTTGAAAGCGTAAAATCATATTGACGACGGGTGAGGGGAATTTTAAAGGGGGAGTATATAGCTTAACCCTACTATCATAATTCCCTTCCTTTTAAGTAGACGAACGAAAAATATCACCTTCAATACAATTCTCTGCCTTCAATGACGAACGAAAAATTGTATACTGCCTAAGGCGCTTCTGTGACACCCCTACTACTACTACAACAAAAACAGGGCAGGTCAAACTAAGATCCTCATCATAGACGTACATCATACGATGTGGCTAAAAAATGATCGAGAAACTTTGGCTGTCATTGCAAACTTTTCCCATGCTATTCCTAAGGAAAAATTTCCAGTTATTCGTCAAAATCGGTGATTAATTTTATGGAAATGCCACCCTTAGCAACTTTTTTTTCCATAAGAAAAACTATTAGAAGGATCTCTTTGAAATTTTAACCACATATGTAGGGCCCTTATTTTAGTTCAGTGGAATGTTTTTTAAAAGTAACCATAATACGAAAAAAAATACATCCAATCAAAAAAACCTTCCTTATACATTTATGGCAGTAAGAAGCCTTATCTAAGAGAGCTACCGCTCTCTCAGAATAGCAGTAGTTGTTTATCCACAAATATCAGCTGTTGTTTATCAACAAATAGCAATAGTTGCTAATCAATAAATAGCAGTAGTTGCTTATCGATTAAAATCATAGTTGCATATTCAGGTAATAAAGTGCGTAGATATTACATTAGTCCTCATCTAGACTCTGAGAAGTAAAATGTTGGTTTCCCAACTTGTTTTAATAATTACGAGGAAATCCAAGGCGGTGGTTGAAAACTCATTTGGTATATTGAAACGAGAGAGTACAGAAAAACAAATTGGGATATTGAACGCTTTGACATATACTAGCTTAAGAAAATAATACATAGCTTCCTATAAGTATGAAACTCTCCATTTAAGCCATGTAAACCGCATTTCCTTCCATTGAAATTTGTAAAAAGTTGCTAATGCCACCTATTAAGAAGTTCTAGCGTTGAAAAGATAAAATATTAGATTACAAAATATTAAAATTTTATATTAAAATTATATCGTTAAAGGTCTTGAAATTATTATTATTATTATTATTATAATTATAAGTGATTAAGTGCATGTCAAAATTGTCATAATAAATCAATAGATTGCGCGAAAACTAGCTTGGAGGTTTTGATGACCAAGGCTAACAATCACAACAGGATTTCATGGGCTATGGACTTTTGCCTACAATACTACGAGTACGAAAATTCTATTGATGGTCCATGGTCATGGTACGAGGAACGAAATTTCTAGTGTCTCTACCGACGCGGCCATATTTCCCCGGCCCATCGTGCTTTTCGCGGACCCCCTATGCGGTGGTTTCGTGGCCGTTTTATTTGTAGTACCAAAACTTATACAGGGAGCTATATATTATTGTCTTATGATACTAGTTAATTATGGAGACCTAAAATAAAGGTGGTGGATGAAAACTCATTTGAAACTTTTGCATGCTCCACACTCGGATAAACAAAGAGTTCCGATAAACAAAAGTCGAATACTGAAATGAATTTTGCCCTAAAATACATTTGACATTTTTCAATCTAATGAGAATCGTCAACGAGTGAGGAAGCCAAAAGCTTCAGAACATAAATCATTATGGTTTTGCTGAATAGGCGGGAAAATGGGATAAGAGATTTTAGCCAAGTTACGGCAAAGGTTTCTTCTAAAAAGTTTAATGTTGCCAGTATTTTTAAAGGGTTGTGTGCTATCGCGCTCTTGTTCTGTTGCGCTTATCACATCTTCGAGTTCATGTCAGATTACTTTCGACATCCGACTTTGCAGAGCGTGGCTATCGATAGATCTGGAAAGGTGACATTCCCGGCAGTTACTTTATGCAATAATAACAAGTATGTCTAAATAGCAATTAATAAAATCTGTCTTTGTAGACAAAGACTGGAAAGTGTAAAAGATAAGGTTTGAAAATGAACTGCCTGAAGTAACAGATATTAAAATTTTCACTTTTGAAGACATCATTATAAAACATCAATTATTTTAAAAAATTCTTATCTTACTTTTTTTCACCAAAATTACTTCGGGAAAGTATTTTAAAAAGGAACATGCGCGTTATTTTAAAAATACTACGGCTTTACATTTTATTTTTTATCAAAAATTTAAAATTAGGTAGAAAATTGACCCTATAACGTGAGAAAATCGTTGAGAGCTTACAAAATATAAACCGTATTAAAACTTTACAAAACATATTCTTAAATTGTAAAGCTTTCAAAGTATTAAATATGAACGTGCTGTGTTGCTCTCAAAGATCACGATCAATCTACAGGTCTTTTCGACACTAATAACTAAATCACAAAGAAAAGGCCTATATTATTTTCCGCTACGCAATATTTTCAATTTCAAAATATAAAAATTTAAACTCTTCAAGAGAAATCTTTTCAGATATCCAAGCATTTGAATCTCCTAGAGTTGAAAGTAAAACCAGTACCAAGCTAGTATCCTTAAACCCTTCTAGGTGACAACTACTATTGAGGACAAAATACTTGGTAAATATTGCTGAAAAATATTTTGGGAAAATGAAATTTTGGTGAAAAAAAGTAAGATAAGAATTTTTTAAAATAATTGATGTTTTATAATGATGTCTTCAAAAGTGAAAATTTTAATATCTGTTACTTCAGGCAGTTCATTTTCAAACCTTATCTTTTACACTTTCCAGTCTTTGTCTACAAAGACAGATTTTATTAATATCTGTCACTTCAGTCTTCATATTAATTAAAATTCTTTAGAAAATATGGGAGAAAAAGTCCTAGGCCGTTGCGCGTCCATCGGTAATCTAGCTTAAATACCAGCCGTCGGTAATACGGCTAAATTACCAGTCGTCGGTAATCTAGCTTAATTACCGGTCGTCGGTAATCTAGCTTAAATACCAGCCGTCGGTAATACGGCTAAATTACCAGTCGTCGGTAATCTAGCTTAATTACCAGTCGTCGGTAATCTAGCTTAATTACCAGTCGTCGGTAATCTAGCTTAATTACCAGTCGTCGGTAATCTAGCTTAATTACCAGTCGTCGGTAATCTAGCTTAATTACCAGTCGTCGGTAATCTAGCTTAATTACCGGTCGTCGGTAATCTAGCTTAATTACCAGTCCTCGGTAATATAGCTTAATTACCGGTCGTCGTTAATCTAGCTTAATTACCGGTCGTCGGTAATCTAGCTTAATTACCGGTCGTCGGTAATCTAGCTTAATTACCGGTCGTCGGTAATCTAGCTTAATTACCGGTCGTCGTCGGTAATCTAGCTTAATTACCGATCGTCGGTAATCTAGCTTAATTACCGGTCGTCGTTAGTCTAGCTTAATTACCGGTCGTCGGTAATCTAGCTTAATTACCGGTCGTCGTTAATCTAGCTTAATTACCGGTCGTCGGTAATCTAGCTTAATTAACAGTCGTCGGTAATCTAGCTTAATTACCGGTCGTCGGTAATCTAGCTTAATTACCGATCGTCGTTAATCTAGCTTAATTACCGGTTGTCGGTAATCTAGCTTAATTACCGATCGTCGGTAATCTAGCTTAATTACCGGTCGTCGGTAATCTAGCTTAATTACCGGTCGTCGGTAATCTAGCTTAACTACCGGTCGTCGGTCATCTAGCTTAATTACCGGTCTTCGGTAATCTAGCTTAATTACCGGTCGTCGGTAATCTAGCTTAATTACCGGTCGTCGGTATTACCAGTCGTCGGTAATCTAGCTTAATTACCAGTCGTCGGTAATCTAGCTTAATTACCAGTCGTCGGTAATCTAGCTTAATTACCAGTCGTCGGTAATCTAGCTTAATTACCAGTCGTCGGTAATCTAGCTTAATTACCAGTCGTCGGTAATCTAGCTTAATTACCAGTCGTCGGTAATCTAGCTTAATTACCGGTCGTCGGTAATCTAGCTTAATTACCAGTCCTCGGTAATATAGCTTAATTACCGGTCGTCGTTAATCTAGCTTAATTACCGGTCGTCGGTAATCTAGCTTAATTACCGGTCGTCGGTAATCTAGCTTAATTACCGGTCGTCGGTAATCTAGCTTAATTACCGATCGTCGGTAATCTAGCTTAATTACCGGTAGTCGGTAATCTAGCTTAATTACCGATCGTCGGTAATCTAGCTTAATTACCGGTCGTCGGTAATCTAGCTTAATTACCGGTCGTCGGTAATCTAGCTTAATTACCGGTCGTCGGTAATCTAGCTTAATTACCGGTCGTCGGTAATCTAGCTTAACTACCGGTCGTCGGTCATCTAGCTTAATTACCGGTCGTCGGTAATCTAGCTTAATTACCGGTCGTCTGTATTACCAGTCGTCGGTAATCTAGCTTAATTACCAGTCGTTGGTAATCTAGCTTAATTACCAGTCGTCGGTAATCTAGCTTAATTACCAGTCGTCGGTAATCTAGCTTAATTACCAGTCGTCGGTAATCTAGCTTAATTTCCAGTCGTCGGTAATCTAGCTTAATTACCGGTCGTCGGTAATCTAGCTTAATTACCGGTCGTCGGTAATCTAGCTTAATTACCGGTCGTCGGTAATCTAGCTTAATTACCGATCGTCGGTAATCTAGCTTAATTACCGGTCGTCGGTAATCTAGCTTAATTACCGGTCGTCGGTAATCTAGCTTAATTACCGGTCGTCGGTAATCTAGCTTAATTACCGGTCGTCGGTAATCTAGCTTAACTACCGGTCGTCGGTCATCTAGCTTAATTACCGGTCGTCGGTAATCTAGCTTAATTACCGGTCGTCGGTATTACCAGTCGTCGGTAATCTAGCTTAATTACCGGTCGTCGTCGGTAATCTAGCTTAATTACCAGTCGTCGGTAATCTAGCTTAATTACCAGTCGTCGGTAATCTAGCTTAATTACCAAACGTCGGTAATCTAGCTTAATTACCAGTCGTCGGTAATCTAGCTTAATTACCAGTCGTCGGTAATCTAGCTTAATTACCGGTCGTCGGTAATCTAGCTTAATTACCGGTCGTCGGTAATCTAGCTTAACTACCGGTCGTCGGTCATCTAGCTTAATTACCGGTCGTCGGTAATCTAGCTTAATTACCGGTCGTCGGTATTACCAGTCTTCGGTAATCTAGCTTAATTACCAGTCGTCGGTAATCTAGCTTAATTACCAGTCGTCGGTAATCTAGCTTAATTACCAGTCGTCGGTAATCTAGCTTAATTACCAGTCGTCGGTAATCTAGCTTAATTACCAGTCGTCGGTAATCTAGCTTAATTACCAGTCGTCGGTAATCTAGCTTAATTACCAGTCGTCGGTAATCTAGCTTAATTACCAGTCGTCGGTAATCTAGCTTAATTACCGGTCGTCGGTAGTCTAGCTTAATTACCAGTCCTCGGTAATATAGCTTAATTACCGGTCGTCGTTAATCTAGCTTAATTACCGGTCGTCGGTAATCTAGCTTAATTACCGGTCGTCGGTAATCTAGCTTAATTACCGGTCGTCGTCGGTAATCTAGCTTAATTACCGATCGTCGGTAATCTAGCTTAATTACCGGTCGTCGTTAGTCTAGCTTAATTACCGGTCGTCGGTAATCTAGCTTAATTACCGGTCGTCGGTAATCTAGCTTAATTACCGGTCGTTGGTAATCTAGCTTAATTACCGGTCGTCGGTAATCTAGCTTAATTACCGGTCGTCGGTAATCTAGCTTAATTACCGGTCGTCGGTAATCTAGCTTAATTACCGGTCGTCGGTAATCTAGCTTAATTACCGGTCGTCGGTAATCTAGCTTAATTACCGGTCGTCGGTCATCTAGCTTAATTACCGGTCGTCGGTAATCTAGCTTAATTACCTGTCGTCGGTATTACCAGTCGTCGGTAATCTAGCTTAATTACCATTCGTCTGTAATGTAGCTTAATTACCGGTCGTCGGTAATCTAGCTTAATTACCATTCGTCTGTAATGTAGCTTAATTACCAGCCGTCGGTAATCTAGCTTAATTACCAGCCGTCGGTAATCTACCTTAATTACTAGCCGTCGGTAATCTAGCTTAATTACCAGTCGTCGGTAATCTAGCTTAATTACCATTCGTCGGTAATGTAGCTTAATTACCAGTCGTCGGTAATCTAGCTTAATTACCAGTCGTCGGTAATCTAGCTTAATTACCAGTCGTCGGTAATCTGGTTTAATTACCATTCGTCGGTAATCTGAATTAATTACCAGTCGTCGGTAATCTGGTTTAATTACCAGTCGTCGGTAATCTAGTTTAATTACCCTTAATTGGTAATCTAGATTAATTACCCTTAATTGGTAATCTAGATTAATTACCCTTAATTGGTAATCTAGATTAATTACCCTTAATTGGTAATCTAGATTAATTACTCTTAATTGGTAATCTAGATTTATTACCCTTAATTGGTAATCTAGATTAATTACCCTTAATTGGTAATCTAGATTAATTACCCTTAATTGGTAATCTAGATTAATTACCCTTAATTGATAATCTAGATTAATTACCCTTAATTGATAATCTAGATTAATTGCCCTTAATTGATAATTTAATTAGTAACCCTTAATTGGTAATTTAATTAGTAACCCTTAATTGGTAATTTAATTAGTAACCCTTAATTGGTAATTTAATTAGTAACCCTTAATTGGTAATTTAATTAGTAACCCTTAATTCGTAATTTAATTAGTAACCATTAATTCGTAATTTAATTAGTAACCATTAATTCGTAATTTAATTAGTAACCATTAATTCGTAATCTAGTTTAATAACCTCTAATTGGTAGTCTAGTTTAATTAACTCTAATTGATAATTTATTTTAAGAACGTTTAATTGGTAAACTACTTTAATTATTTAAATTCGTAATCTAGTTTTTTTATCTTTAATTGGGAGTCTAGTTTAATTATCTTTTATTGGTAATCCAAAATAATTAGCAGGGAAAAGTTAAAATGTCCATTAAGCTAGTTTGAATTTGACTATATCCGCGACAATTTAGACCCGTGTGTTTTGATGGCGTCGCTTTAGCGGCCGCGTCAACGTCACTGCAGCAATATTAAAGCCGTCTTATCTCACTATCGATGGGCCATTCCAACCAAAAGGCATTAAGAATAAACAATCGGATTATTATGAGGCAACAATACGTTAAAAAATGCCAACATTGGTCTCGCTGATATTTCCTAATAAAACTGTATAATTGCTAAAATATCGCAGATTGGGGTAGTTTTTAAAATTTAAAATTAAACATACTTAAAATTAATTTTTCTCAAAAACCTTAAAAATGGTCCTAGAAAAAGGTTTAAATTTTGATATAAAACCGTTCCCAAACGTAACAAACGAATATTTCATTTCAAAAGGGTGGCGACAAAATGGCCAAATTTGAAAAAAACTCCATGTTATTTCTATGGGAAAATTTAACTTTTTCACCAAAAGGGCTGATTAATTTTATGGAAATGAAAACCACCCTTAGCAACTTTATTTTTTATACAATAAACTAATGGGTGGATCTTCTTGAAATTTTAACCACATATTGAGGGCCCGAATTGTAGTTCTGTGGAATTTTTTCAAAGCAGTTAATACGATACAAAAAAAGTTATAACCAATCAAAAAACCATCCTTATACATTAAAGTCGGTATGAGGTCTTATCTAAGAGAGCTATCGCTCTCCTAGAATACGTCAATGAGCACGAGAACTAGTTTAAGACTTTCCTTTTCTATATTATTGAACTTGATGTTGGTGAAATTTTCAACTATAGTCCCATTGCACCAGTTTTTCCCCGAGTCTCGCTTACACCACATTGCGTTTCTTGTTCTAATGAATGAAGTTTAACGTTTCTGAAGTTCTTTATATTTATATTTATGTTTAATATCAATATTTGAAAATTTATGAATGTCCTTTAAAACGTATCTCACCAGCAATGTATGGAAGGGCTGGAATGGCTAAGGTGGCTCTCGTTGTACCCTTGATGGTGGAAACATAATGTGAGTCCTTTTTTTTAGAAGTGTAGCTCCTTCCCCTACGTCTGTTTAGCTGTCTAACGAAGAGAAAAATGTCATGACTCGTTAAAAAAGGCATGGCAGAAGTGACCTTTTAGATTTTTTAAAGTTAAATGCGCTGATTCGTCGCCGTTCGCGCTCATATTCGATTCTCTCAGCCTAGGCAGAGGACCTACGGGGAGGGTGGAGAATTATAGCAAACAAGTTTTTTTTTGGCAGCCAATGAATGAAAGGAAATAATTTAAGTGGTAAATACGATATTTACGTGAGGCTATAACGTCACTAGCGTAAATTAAGCCACGCCAGTTGTTTCCAACATCATTTCACGCCGATAAGAATTTGACCTTAGCCATTCCAACCCCTCCATACATTCCTGACCTCATTTTTATAAAATTCCTTGAACCCTTTAGTTTAAATTACAAGCTCTCTTCATACTATGTGCCTTACCGCTATATCTTTGTCAAAATTCTCGTCAAGTTTTAAAATTCACGTAGAAACTTATTTTTGACCCCTCCTAAAATATGTATTATTCGGTACATCTTTTAGAACATTTACCCAAAGAGACAAAATAATAAATTCCGATCAATAACTCAGCACTTCAAGCCGCTCTAAAACTTCATTTCTGACTCCTGAGTGGCCGCACCCAAAAACTTAGAAATCTTGATCTTAGATTTACTCATCCCCAATTAACTTTAACTTTAAAAATTTGTTTAAATAAATTCAGTTTTGGTAACGGAACGAAAACTTCTTTATCCACCTTATACACCCCTCTTTCGAACCTGGGACACTCAACTAACGCTCTCCCACGTAAACACAACAACCCAAAGTTTAGTAACTAATAACACTTTACTAACTTCTGGAACCTTTCGCCACGACATGTTCCGAAAGTGACTGTATATTCAATAGCTAGTGTTTGACAGCGCTTACCTAACGCGTACTAATTTTGTTAATGCAAACGTACACTATACTGTGTGTTTCTGGAAAGTCGGGCACAAATTAAAAGGCATCTTCCTTAGCTCAAAAGGAGTCCGAAAGGTCCTATGACGTTTTGGGGTAAAGCGCTCCGTTGCGACGTTATGGGCTCTCAAAGAAGGCCGAAAAACAAGCAGATTTTGAAGAATTATAGCACTAGTATTATGGTTTTGACCCAATTGTTTTCGATAATTGAGCATAAGGCAATGATCGAAATAAGTTCAAACCTAGTGGAAGACCGTGAACGTGTTAAACGGCCAAAAGCGTTAATCCCTTTGTTTTTATTAATGATTGTAATTAAAGGTAAGGAAAGTAGCTCAGATATCGGTTACTTGTTTGTTCAGATGTACTGGTAAATGACCAGTCTTATTTCTTTATTCTAGGAAAGCGGCCGCTCTCTTAGATAAGACTTGATACCGCCTCTAATGCTAAAGGAGGGTTCTTTGATTGGCCTAACGTTTTTCGTATTGTGTTTGCTGCCTTGAAATTTTGCCAGTGAACTAAAATTTGGGCCCTAATTGTGTGGTTAAAATTTCAAAGAGATCCAACTAATAGTTAATTCTATAATGAAAAAAGTTGTTAAGGGTGGTTTTAGAATCCATAAAATTAATCCGACATTTGGTGAAAGATACAATATTCTTCCATAGACATAACTTGGAAATTTTATAAAAAAGAGGATTATGTCAGCAGGCATATAAGGAAAACTATTCATTCGATACGTTTGGGAACCATCTTAAATGAAAGAGAACAGTTCAATGTAGCGCCTTTTTTAGTTTTCTTAAGATTAATTAAGCTTAAGTATTGATTTTTATCATTATTAACACATACTTTGACTTACGTTGTTTTGGGTATTGGAATTACAGCGTTTTACCACTGTTAGAGACACGCATTTTAGCCCTAATATTTGTATTGGACTTACGGCGTTTTTGTCGTGATTCACGCCGTTAGAGGGATATTAAGCAAGAAAAACATGGCGTTTGAGCTCTTGTAGGTGCTTTGCCTGGGTGCTTGTGGATACTTGTGGGTGCTTGTGGGTACTTGTGGGTGCTTGTAGGTACTTGTGGGTGCTTGTAGGTACTTGTGGGTGCTTGTAGGTACTTGTGGGTGCTTGTAGGCACTTGTGGGTACTTGTGGGTGCTTGTAGGTACTTGTGGGTGCTTGTAGGTACTTGTGGGTGCTTGTAGGTACTTGTGGGTGCTTGAAGGTACTTGTGGGTGCTTGTAGGTACTTGTGGGTGCTTGTAGGTACTTGTGGGTGCTTGTAGGTACTTGTGGGTGCTTGAAGGTACTTGTGGGTGCTTGTAGGTACTTGTAGGTACTTGTGAGCGCTTATAGGTGCTTGTGGGCGCTTGTAGGTACTTGTGGGTGCTTGTAGGTACTTGTGGTTGCTTGCCCAGGGTACTTGTGGGTGTTTGTAGGTACTTGAGGGTGCTTGTAGGTACTTGTAGGTGCTTGTAGGTACTTGTAGGTGCTTGTAGGTACTTGTGGGTGCTTGTGGGTACTTGCCCCGGCTACTTGTGGGTGCTTGTAAGTACTTATGGGTAATTGTAGGTGCTTGTAGGTACTTGTGGGTGCTTGAAGGTACTTGTGGGTGCTTGAAGGTACTTGTGGGTGCTTGTAGGTACTTGTGAGCGCTTGTAGGTGCTTGTAGGCGCTTGTAGGTACTTGTGGGTGCTTGTAGGTACTTGTGGGTGCTTGTAGGTACTTGTGGTTGCTTGCCCAGGGTACTTGTGGGTGTTTGTAGGTACTTGTGGGTGTTTGTAGGTACTTGTGGGTGTTTGTAGGTACTTGTGGGTGCTTGTAGGTACTTGTGGGTGCTTGTAGGTACTTGTAGGTGCTTGTAGGTACTTGTGGGTGCTTGTAGGTACTTGTGGGTGCTTGTAGGTACTTGTGGGTGCTTGTAGGTACTTGTAGGTACTTGTGAGCGCTTGTAGGTGCTTGTGGGCGCTTTTAGGTACTTGTGGGCGCTTTTAGGTACTTGTGGGCGCTTTTAGGTACTTGTGGGTGCTTGTTGGTACTTGTGGTTGCTTGCCCACGGTACTTGTGGGTGCTTGTAGGTACTTGTAGGTGCTTGTAGGTACTTTTGGGTACTTGCCCCGGCTACATGTGGGTGCTTGTAGGTACTTATGGGTAATTGTAGGTGCTTGTAGGTACTTGTGGGTGTTTGAAGGTACTTGTGGGTGCTTGTAGGTACTTGTGGGTGCTTGTAGATACTTGTGGGTGCTTGTAGGTACTTGTTGGTACTTGTGAGCGCTTGTATGTGCTTGTGGGCGCTTGTAGGTACTTGTGGGTGCTTGTAGGTACTTGTGGTTGCTTGCCCAGGGTACTTGTGGGCGCTTGTAGGTACTTGTGGGTGCTTGTAGGTACTTGTGGTTGCTTGCCCCGGGTACTTGTGGGTGTTTGTAGGTACTTGTGGGTGCTTGTAGGTACTTGTGGGTGCTTGTAGGTACTTTTGGGTACTTGTAGGTACTTGTGGGTACTTGTGGGTGCTTGTAGGTACTTGTGGGTGCTTTTGGGTGCTTGTAGGTACTTGTGGGTGCTTGTAGGTACTTGTGGGTACTTGCCCCGGGTACTTGTGGGTGCTTGTAGGTACTTATGGGTAATTGTAGGTGCTTGTAAGTACTTGTGGGTGCTTGTTGGTACCTGTGGGTGCTTATAGGTACTTGTGGGTGCTTATAGGTACTTGTGGGTGCTTATAGGTACTTGTGGGTGCTTGTGGGCGCTTGTAGGTACTTGAAGGTACTTGTGGTTGCTTGCCCCGGGTACTTGTGGGTGGGCTCACTCTGAACCGTTGATGTCTCTTCATTTCAGACACGAAAATCAAAACCCAAAGTTTACTTCACCTCAGGCCTCAATTATTTACTCTTTGTCTCACTAAGCCTATTGCGGATAATACTTAATATACCCGCCGGAACCAAGGTCTTAGCTTTCTTCATGAAGTCACAAAATCAAGGACTATTCTATATACATATGTAGTAAAGCTTAGGTAATATATAAACAGCCATTTCAAATAACACTATTAAAAAATATTTGGAATATCAAAATTAAACGGAGTTTTATAGCTACAAAAGTACTAAATGCATCATAATTACTGAAAATATTTTCACATATTCATTTTATATTATGGAAAAAGGGAATATTATGGTTGTGTAGGATTTCTTTACACATCAAAACAAAACTAAGCTCTAACGCAGCGCACTAGTGTAACAACGGACGGACAAACACATAGAATGCTGTTTTACCCTTTCCGTATTAATTTTGTGTTGAGAAACATGATTATCTTAAATACTAAAATAAAATTTAATTATTATAATAAATTTTCCTCGTTAGTTATTCACCTAACTCAGCGTTACATCATTTTTAAAAAGAAAAATTAAACATTCTTGAGAGACTTGACTAATATTGACGTTTGAATTGAAGGATACGGCTATTGTTTCACCTTACTCAAACATTCTTGAGAGACTTGACTAATATTGACGTTTGAATTGAAGGATACGGCTATTGTTTCACCTTACTCAAATAGGTAGTATATAAGGGTTTCGAATCACAGGTATGGATAAGAACAGCGCAATTGCGCGAATCTTTGGTGGAAGCCCCGCCATTGGGAGGCCAGACGTTTCTCGTAACCCTGGCCGATCGCCGCGTATGTCTTAACCTTAAGGATGGTGATGGAGTAGAAGCCAGGTGTATAGACTGGTGTCCATGTGGGATGGACAAAATCAAAGACCAGAAGATGGTGGTGTTAGAAGCCAGGTGTACAGACTGGTGTTCATAAGGGATGGACAAAATCAAAGACCAGAAGTTGGTGGTGTTAGAAGCCAGGTGTACAGACTGGTGTCCATGTGGTCTGGCCAAAACAAAGACCTGAAGATGGTGGTGTTAGAAGCCGGGTGAACAGACTGGTGTCCATGTGGGATGGACAAAAACAAAGACCAGAAGACGGTAGTGTTAGAAGCCAGTTGTAGAGACTGGTGTTCATGTGGGATGGTCAAAAACAAAGACCAGAAGACGGTAGTGTTAGAAGCCAGTTGTACAGACTGGTGTCCATGTGGGATGGACAAAGACCAGAGGCTGGTGGTGTTAGACAGGCAATGGAGTGGAATACAATTTCCGGGTAATGCGGTCCGGAAATTGAGAACACGTTTGCTCCGATTTGCAAACTGCGAACACGGTCACGTGGGTATAACAACAGACAGACAGACACACAGACAGACACGTAGAAATTAGAACCTCTCCGTGACCGACGTCACTCGGAGAGGTAAAAAATTGTTTGATTAGAATCAAGACCTTTAAAGTATCGATAAGACTGAGGATATCACTTGTCTGAAGGATCAGATATTAATTTTTCTTTTTAATTGAAACTTAAATGCATGCTTAAGAAAAAACAACGTTCCATTACCGTTTTCCGTTGAAATAAATTATTTTACTGGTAATCAATTTCAAAAATTTACTTATCTCGGCTTTTCGACCACAATTCCATTTCCCGAAAACATTTTATCATTACATTAATTACTTTTGGGAGATAACGTGTCAAAATTACCTATAAAACAATAAAAAACTGTAATAGCGGTCTGTTTAGCCATGACAACAACCTTTTAAAAGTTACAAGGACTATATAACCCTTTCGAGACTAACAGGACCTGAGTAACTATAGCTTAACTGACTACTAGTACGACCAGGGAGAATTGATGTAAACTGGAGTTGAAATTTCATCATGTGCGACCTGCGGCCCTGAAACTCTCCCATAGTCCCATTGTGTGTAGAACATAATTTTTCCCTGTTATCTGCCAAAATCAATCTTTCTAGGTAGTGCCGCCTCCTCACTTGTTACCTCTTCGTGTCCAGGAGAGGTTCTGTAACGGCCGTGTCTGTGTGTCTGTCTGTTGTTACACCCACGTTACCGCGTTCGTAAATTGCGTATCGGAGCAAACGTGTTCCCAATTTCCGGACCGCATTGACAGTTCACAGAAATAAAGAAAAAAGACTGGTCATTTACCAGTACATTTGAACAAACAAGTAACCGATATCTGAGCTACTTTCCTTACCTTTAATTACAATCATTAATAAAAACAAAGGGATTAACGCTTTTGGCCGTTTAACACGTTCACGGTCTTCCACTAGGTTTGAACTTATTTCGATCATTGCCTTATGCTCAATTATCGAAAACAAGTGGGTCAAAACCACAATGTTAGTGCTAAAATTCTGCAAAATTTCCTTGTTTTTCGGCCTACTTTTGAGAGCCCATAACGTCGCAACGGAGCGCTTTACCCCAAAACGTCATAGGACCTTTCGGACTCCTTTTGACCCAAGAAACATTCCTGTTAATTTGTGCCCGACTTTCCAGAAACACCCTGGATAATTAATTATTAAATAAAAAACTTGTTTATAAAAAGAACTGCTATTACACGGATTTTATATTTAAAATTTATTTTAATGTAAATTTAAAATTTCAAGAGCATTCGGACAGTGGTCCTTCCTCAGCCGTTACTTTATCTAATTTAAAGTGCTTTTCTTCGATTACATTTTTGCACCCTAGGTGTTTTATATCTTCGTCCGATAATTTTTTACCGAGCTGGAAACCCCACCCCAAACGTATATATTTATTGCCCCGATGTCTCAATTTAAATTCCTCCTATCACTATTGAATATTGCTTCTTTTAAACCATCTGGGTTCTTGACATAAAAGAAAGTTAAAAGTAGCAATATTCATTAGAGATAGGGGGAAGTTAAATTCAGACAACGGAGCAATAAATATATACCGTTAGCGCAAAATAACGAAATAGTTCGTTCGTCTTCGAAGCGAAAGCAGAAGTCCATTAAATTAGCCTAGGAAGTAACCAAAAGCGGGGTTTGGGACTCCCCTCTCTTGTGTAGTAGTACTGAAGAATGGCGACGCATTCGCCACCTTGCGATTATTTTTCTCAGATCTCCGGTTTAGGTGCGACTCTTACGCCAAAATTTGCTCTATTGAGAGAGAAACAGCTATTGGCTGAAAATGAACGCTGTATCTCTAAAAGGACCGGAAAATGCCCCCTTCCACTGTTAAACCAAGCCCTATCTAGCATAGAATCAGGAAAAGGGATGGGGGTGTGAATTTTGGAACAGTCAAGGTCATTCATTTTTTTATGACTCTTCATAAACCTATTGAAAAGAACTATTTAACGACCGTGGCCGTTCCTTTTTTAGCCAAATCGTATGATGTACATGTACATCTACGATGAGGCTCTTAGTTTGACCTGCCCTGTTGTTGTAGTAGTAGTAGTATTAGTAGTAGGGGTGTCACAGTCCTGCTTTTGGAAGTATCAAATTTTTCGTTCGTCATTTTCGAACGTCGAGAGAAACTATTTTTCCTTTTAGTTAAAGTTACAGTTCACAGGTGGAGTTTTAAACTTAATACAGGGAAGAAATTATTTTTTTAACTCTTCTTCCTCCACGGAGAATCTAACCGCGGACCTTTCGCTTGCCAGCCCAGTACTATACAGCCTCACCTAAAAATCGCTTATTAAGAAACGGTCTCGAGGGGCTATTCACTCTGATTTTATGCACGGTAAATCATTTAAGCATTGTAAAAGATAGCGTTATTCACTCATTAGGGTAAGGTATATAGGGGTTATCCACTCATTAGGGTAAGGTATAGAGGGGTTATCCACTCATTAGGGTAGGTAAAGAGGGGCTATTCATGGGCTGAAGAAGTCAAGCCCCGCTCACGTCAAGAAAGACTTCTAGACAGGAGCTCGAGATTTCTAACAAAGTTAGGAAAGAGGAAAAATTTAACCTCCTATCCAAGGAGTTAGAAGGAGTTCTTACCCCAGCAGAGACGTACGCTATACCAGCTATTGTAATTGTTTACTTCCTTGGCTAATTTAATGGACTTCTGGCGAAAGTGTGATGGAGAAGGAAAGTGGAAAGGAGGAATTCGGGAAAAACTGAGATATTTTTAAGAGAGTATGAGATCTCGTATTTAACTAATAGCAAAATGCATGCGCAACGGATTGGTAATTGAAAGTAATCTGGGTTTCTAAATGTTCATTCAACATTCGCCACGTATACGATGTGACTTGCAACCGGTGAAAGAGAGAAAGAAGACGCGAGATATTTCAACACATTGAAAAACCTACTCCAGCCCTTTTTCCAAGACAAGATTTTTCTTTTGTTTGGGAGTTACTAATGAAAGAATAGTCGCTGATAGGCGTAATTGAAACCATACTTTCACGCCCTCTGCAGGTCTTACTAGCTTTCGTGAATAAATCTGTATTAATTCTGAAAGAATATTCCTTCAAACAATAAGAAAAGTGGCATATTAGTTGAATATCTGATGAAAAATATTAAAGCTCGAAAGTGCCTTTGTATAATACCTTGACAAAAGTTATTTTAATTTTCCCTTACTATCACTATTTGTTCGCACTTCCCGTTTTAAATAAAGCTAGAATTTATTCATTTCTGTTACTATCCTGATTGTCCCAAAATCATCAAAATATTCACTGTTTAGTTGTAAAATGTTGCTGCTCAGTTTATGACGAAAACAGATTAGAACCGATATTTCGAAAATATTTTTTAAGAACTATTACAGGTTACAAGAAAGTCTAAACTTGAATATCGTAAAATTTTTCAGGATAAGATTTTCGGCGATTTGCGCGTTTAAGAGATCTAAATATTGGGATGATCTTTATAATATGTCTTTGAAACAATGCAATCCATTTGGTCCAGGATATAACCACAAGGATAAAAATTACGACAAAATGGACATTGCTTTCTCGGTAAGTAAATAAAAATGCTTAATTAATTCCGGGCACATTTAGTTAAATCTTTATTTTCGCCAAAAGAAATTCCGTAACGCGAGACTTTATCAAAAAAAAAAGAATTTTTCGTTGCATGTAGCTAAATAGTTCCCAGTTCTCATTTTAAAAACACTAAGAGTTAATCTTCTTATAACAAACCTAATAGCTATAATTTCCGATTCTTATAATTCAAAAAAATATTTTACATTAAAATAATATTTATTTGTAAACTTTTTTGGAAAAAATATTAACCAACAGATGAATTTAGTTGTTCAGAGGAATTTATCGACTTAATGTTAAATTTTTAAAAGCGTGGTATACTACACTTGTGGTTTCCAGTATCAGTTTGATGCCCAAAGTACACTTGCTAATAACAGACCCTTAAAAATATGCGCCTACTTGTGGTTTTTACCTCAAATCATCTATTTCGAGTCGCTCTGGTCCTTCATGATTGTTCAGAATCTTTGCCCACTTAGTCAATAGTTTTATTTTACTAACGCTATGAGCAGTTGACAAAAAAAACTTGTTGCCAGACGTTTTTGAAGGCATTCGGTTCAGGCAAGTAAAAAACTGTCATTTTAGATTTTTTCGGACAAAACAGACAGGTTCAGGCATCGTATCTTTTTTCGTCTCGGAGTCTAGGTTTAACAGTATAAACTGACGTGTCCAACGCTCAGCCTCCGCCAAGTTGTTTTGTTGCCTATTATTAACATTGATAGAAAGCAAAAGAGGTTTGCTTATACGATGTTTAAAATAAAAAAATTCTTCGCGATTTGAGCATCAGAAGTGAAGACGAGATTATTGTGAACCGACCGAAACTAACATACTTCCGTTCCAAAAACCAGTGCTTCCGAGTAAAAACAATCTCAGGGGCGAAAATTGCATCGGCCTATTAGTCAATAATCCATTAAATACCACGATTTTTTAAAACTTTCTTAATTCAAGGATGATGCGAAATCTGCGAGAAATAGGCGCGTTAACTGTGAGTCGAATTTTTGTGCTCACTGATAGGGGTGACGGAGTCTTCGACTCCCCGTTTTCCCATTGAAAGGCTATTACTGGTTATCATCATTGGTTCCCCCCCCGTTTTCTCTCGTTCTGGGAGATTCTTAGCCGAGCACCTAGTTCCGCGGACATCGTCATTTGTTTTAATTTTTGTTAAAGGCTTAATACGTCGCGCTGCATTATTTTAGTGCTTTAATGGAACATTTATCATTATTTTATTTTTATTAACAGTAAATTATGGTTCTTATATAAAAATGAAGCAAAGGTAGCAGTTTTTTACTCTTTCCCTACACCAAAAACTCTACTAGATAAGTGTTTAAGATGGATTAAAGCCTGTGGGAGGGTCGAATTAACGCCCGATCAAATTATAAAATATCTCTAAATGTGCTGTGAACACGTAATATAGGCAGCGTTGCATGTAAGGCCAAAGGTAGCATGAAAAACCCGCTATATTTTGAATTGGATTTGCGTGGTCACGTGATGCGCGTAACCAATGTAACTAGGTGCGCGTGCACGAATCTCCTATCGGAGAGGCCGAAACCTGAGCTCTAAGAACGGGCGGTGGAAGACTCCTTCACCCTATATCCTCCTAGCGTTAACTGTGCAACGGCTCAAATTGGGTGGGACGCCAAAAACAGGGGAGGAATAGTCGGACGCATAGACCCAACCAACAAATCCTTTGAATTTTTATAACGGCTCAGGTCTCGTTCTCGGGTTTTGAGGCGAGATAGGGATAGCCTGATTGGCTTGATTTTGCCATGCGCAGAACCTACTGAACCCCAAGAGTCAACCTCTGTCGTCTGCATGAACGAAATTTCGTTCATGGTCGTCTTGTCTCTAGTTTTGTCAAAAGTGAACGACAATTATGGTGAGTAAACTTAATTTCTAATTAGTTTCTAGTTTCTGAAACGTAAAACTATAATAATATCACTCTAGGTTACTTCAGAAACAAAGTAGTTGAAAATGGATGTTCTTACAGAAGAGAAAGAAATGTTTGTAGTATTTTATTCTGACTATTCATAACTAGACAGCAAAGGCTTCGGAAAATTTAAACTTTTTGTTTATGCAATTCCTTGCAGATCACCTCTTAAAGCCATTCCGGCAAACAAGAAGTCTCTTTCGTTACCAAAGGGCAACTGGACAAAGCAGTTGAAAAGCGCTCCAATCAACTTCAACGATAGTGTTATTCACAATCACCATGGTTCTACAAAAAGTCAGAAACATAAAATTAAAGGCTACAGAATGTTTAAAGCAAAGAGAGTTACAAACGTTTTAATTTCTCACGACAAATCAAATAGTTTTACGCATGTAAAATCAAAAGTTCAAGCTTCGTACAAAGTACAGAAGATTTGCAATGTTCATGTTGTCTTGGATTCAACAAAAGGGGATGTGAAAGTGGATCATGTGAATGCAAATCTGGGAGAATAGGAGTTTGCTGTCATGTTGCAGCTACTTTATGGTTCATCCAGGACTGTGTTTTAGAAGGTTTAAAATTTATACCGAGTGATATTGCTCCAACGGATGTAGCCCAAAAATGGCGAAAATTGAATGTGAAAAGAAATTTAACCACATCAAAATTTAGTACTTTAGATTTTCTTAAATTTACTCCGGGAACGAAGGATAGCAATAAGAAACCAAGAAAAATTTGCCTTGGAAATTATTTTTCTTTACCTAAAGAATCACCATCTTCGGTGAAGACCTAAAAGCTGTAGGAAAACGTAAAATGTGGCAACAAATTTTACAGGAAGAGAACTACTCGGCTTTCGAATTGAAACCTATTTGTTTTAACAAGAGTAATGATATTTGCAAAATACAAGAGAACAATCTGCGTCACAACTCTGGACAACAAGGAAGGTTGACTGCATCTAAATTTGGACAAATTGTGAAAAGACGGGCTAAAGTCACGTCAAAATTTATACAAAGTTTGAAAGGTACGTGCTGTAGACATCAGCAGAATGAAGTATGTCAGAGAGGGGCTTGAAAAGGAAGCTGCTGCATTACAAAAATATTGCTCACTAGTCAAATTGAACAAGGTGCATGCGTTTAAAGTGGGATTAGTGATAAATCCTGGCTTTCCAATAAAAGGAGCATCTCCGGATAGCCTTATCTATGACGAAGAGACTCGAGATTATGGTCTTTTAGAAATTAAAACACTTGCAGATGTAAAGGAGTTACATCTAACAATTGATGAAGCAATTACTAGGAAAGATCTGAAACTTAACATGTTTGAAAAAAGATGCTTCCGGAAACATTCATTTAAACCGTACACATAATTACTACTACCAGGTCCAAGGCCAGTTAGGAGTAACTGGATTACCATGGTGCGACTTTCTAGTTGATGCGGGTGAAAATATATTCTGTGAACGGATAAATTTTGACAGTGATATGTTTTTTAAAACCATGATGCCTAAATTAGATGAATTTTACTTTAGTCATATCATGGCTAGTGATACTACATAGTTCCTAAAATATTTATGTTTAAACCAGTTTTGGTGTGATAACTTTATGAATGGAATGCCAAATATTTAGAAATATAATGTGATAAGTTCATTTTAATAACATGCTTTAAAATTGTTAGAAATGTTCATATATTTACTTAAAAGAATAAAAAAATGGATTTTGCAATTTAATTTTCTTCTCTAATATCATCTGAACTCTTCCTGTCTAGTAGAGGCTCGTTAATGAAATTTAAAAGATAGCAGCAAATGAACCAAATTTTTTCTAAATTTGAATGCGAAGAATTTGAGACAGTGTATTTCATAATGTGAAAAGTCTTAAGTTCTTTAATGACTCTTTCAACATGTATTCCCACACTAGCTATATCTCTAGTGTGTTGCTCATCAGTTTCTTATAATTGTGTCCGGTCGCCTAAGAAAGGAGGAATATTCAAATTCACTCCTTTGGCAGCGACAATATCATGGATTAAGAAACCACGGTCAGCCATACAAGAATCTCCTTCATCCAACAGTTCGATAAGTCCACTTTTGGCTGCTAATTCAGTGTCAGACTCTCTTCCAGGAGCTAATGGCGCAACAAATGAGACAAATCCATTTGGAGCAATGCCTATGAGACCCTTCGCTGTTGTGTGTCGCTTGTAGTTTGAATAAGTGTCGCACTGAGTACTGTAATCAGATAGTCTTTCTATAAAACAAGATGGCCCCGGCCAGATTATGCTTTCGCTGCGCCCTCTAGCGGCTAAAACTGATACGACCCCGGAAAATTTATTTTGCGGTACTCTTTTCTTATTTATTAACTATCCTTTCGATTATGAATGAAATTAATTTAGTGTGATTTTGTTTTCACATAAACATTAATGATAACTTTGTTTTTAAAACAAATGTTTTAAGAAAAATAACTAAGTACAGTTATTTGTTTTTATATTCTCACTAGATTTTATTGTCGTTTGAAAAACTTAATGATAATTTTGACCAAACACTTTCCAACATTACTTTCAGTTACAATTTTGGATAAACAAAAAGATAATTATAAGTATACGCTATAAAATATTTCTATTATCGTTTAATTACTCAAATAACCCATGATAACAAATTTTACCAAGCACTTTTTAAGGTTATTTTCAGTTACAATTTTTGACAAAAACGATAAAAATAATTGGTTTACCTCTTAATTTTAACTTATAATAAGAGTAATCAATTACTAATCATCACAAATCTTAAGAGTTTCTTAAATAACTAAAACACAGTGGAGGTTGCAAAGCCACCTAGGTATGTTTCTAGGTACTATTTGTAAATTTCAATGCGATTCCGCACGCGAATAAAAAGGGGAAAAGGCACCCAGCCAGAAAGGGTCAGACAAATGCTTTTGCAACTCGAAGCGCAAAAGCAAAACAAAATTTGCTGGAAGACAAATATTTAAATCATGAATTAATCAGAGTAATCAGAAAATCTCGCTTGTCGCACAGACGCACAACCACAGAGGTGAGAGGTTTGGAAAACCGTTTTTTTTTATTTTTGAAAAAGTACATCCCAGTGCAGGGAAGTAAGGTGTAACATGTTTCTTCGTAAAGGACTCCCCGGGCCAGGATGGGAAATAAGGAAATTTTTTAAATGGACATTAGGCCAGCGACCTCCCACCCCTGGCCCGTGTAGGGGCTGCGCGAGGTACAATGGGCGATTAACGATGGCGCTGCTGGCGCAGGTCGCCCATCATCATTTCCAATCAATCTCACCCTGGTTCAATACTCCCGTAGCCCACTCGGTCCGTGCTCACGGAAGCTGCGTCGTGTTGCACGTGATCGAGTGGGCTATGCTACTCCATAGTCCTCGCGGAGCGCTTCTATGGAGCAATAAAAATGGTATCTGATTTTAGGAAATCTGGGTCTCCTAGTACATTCTCAAGGACATTAAGAAATAACAACTTTATCAAGTTGCTTACATGTTTGCGGGATTCATACCAATTTATGACGCCACACACTACCGTTAAGTTCCAGTTACATCTGCGAAGTTGAAAAATAAATCTCGACGTGATCATCGTGGTCGAGTGGCGTGGGCCTCTCTTTGCTCGATTCAAGCATAGCCTCCTGGATCACGCGACTTCAGGCTATAGCGCGATGCGCTAGCAGCTTATTTAAAATTATTAAAATTATGGTATTATTTAAAATGATTTCTATTAACGGGCTTCTATAGCGCGAGTAACTTGCGTCGTAATGCGCCTGATCGAGTGGGCTATGGCTGTGTGCGAGCTCAAAACGACATGGGTGATGGGGGAATAGTAATAAGCAAAAATGAGGGTGGAATACTCGGAAATAAAGGTGGGTAGTCTACGTCAGATCTAGGCTATATTTAGCGCCATCATGTCGGCCTAATTTTAAATGCATATGGCAATGTTAATTTAATCTTTTTTGCTCATACATAAAATTTACAATTAAAAAAACTAAATTTAATATAGAGTTAGCAATTAATAATTATTGCTTCGAAATTATTGCTAAAATAGTAGTGTACGTACGTAGATGACGCAACGGCGTAATTATTTTATTACCAATGGTTATTTTTATAGAGATAAGATTATTTATAAAAATAATATTGAACTTTTTTCTGAAATTAGTGATGATTAGTAATTGATTACTCTTATTAGTTAATAAAATTAAGAGTTAATTGAATAAAATATCATTAACGTTTATAGGCAAATTTAAACTTGAAATGATAATTTTTCTTTGTCCGAACTTGTTACTGAAATGTGAAAAGAACCTTAGAAAGTGCTTGTGCTTGGTAAAATTTATTATTAGGATTATTTGAGTAATCAAACTTTAATAGAAAGATTTTATTGCGAATGCCAATACTTAAAATTAAACATCAAATTATCATTTTTGTGTGTCCGAATCTGTAACGTGCTTATCTAATCCCAACACCCAAATTCCCAAATTAAATGTACAGGTATAGTTAACCCCAAAAATGTGTCTATCTAAGTAACTTAAAATATAAACACTTACATAGATGGTAATATCATAAACTTGCTTAGTTACAGAAGTTACCCTGATACACTCTCTAGAGACTACGGTATGAACTTCGTTTGGTTTACAAATCAAATATCTCTTACGTTAAAAGTGTGTTTAGTTTTCATTAGATTTAGACTTTTCGACGAGTAGAATTAACTTAAAATATAAACACTTACATAGATGGTAATATCATAAACTTGGTTAGTTACAGAAGATTCCCTGATACACGCTCTAGAGACTACGGTATAAACTTTGTTTGGTTTACAAATCAAATATCTCTTACGTTTAAAATGTGTTTAGTTATTATTAGATTTTAGACTTTTCGACGATTAGTATCCCTAAAATAATTTTGTAAGCCTTTTAATCCTAAAAACGCGACATACTTTACTGCCAATCTACCATTCGCGAATTTCCCGCCAAGAGTTTATAATTCAGTGGCGCTGCGTGTTAGTTTACCTCCTGCATACGCGCGCTACCATGGAAACGGCCCACCCCTAACTTAACGAGAGGCGAGAGTAACGCGCCCGCCGCTCTAGTAACGAGAGTCACGTGGCCCCCCTCCTCTCTTTCTTTCTCTCTGGCAAAAAAATAGCTAGCCCGTCGAGGGATGAGTGAGATACTGTTGGTGAAAATCGCTACTAGGTACTAAGCCTCAATAGCTCAGTCTGTAAGGCGTTGTACTCTGGTGCCTGTGTGGATACAGACGTGGCGGGTTCAAATCCCGGTCGTGCCAAAAAATTAATTCTTCAATAGTGAGTAATTAACGGGACTTCGTATAGATGTCGCTGAAGTTCGTATTTCTAGCGGGAAGTTTGAAATGAAAGTAACTTTGTTTATGATGGATTCTCCCAGGTCACATGAAAAATTGGGGGCAGAAAGGGGGGAGATGACGCCCAGCCGTAGGAGGTAATTGCAATGCTTCCGCAGTCTATAGACAGCGAAAGCAAAAAACAGTGCAGTCGATAATGACTCTCGAAGAAGGGAATTTTTCTTTGAATTCCGGTGGAATGTTTTGATCCACAACTTGCCTTGATGGCCAAATAGGTATTATTGTTAACTTTGCATATAGTAAATCTAACCACGTAGTGATGTAGTTGCTAATTGTAGACAGACTAACTTCAAAACGAAACGCCAAATCTCGGTTTAATAACCCTACTCGTAGCTTACAAAGATTCATAAAAAGTTGATCCTTGAATTCTAACGCCATTGGCCTTCCACGAGAGGATTCATTACGATCATTACCTCTTTCGTTGCCTTTCCCATTATAGTACAATGAAACTTTCGGTAGGGCTGATTCAACATGTCTGTATAACAAGTTGAAATCTTCGATGGATGCAAAACCAGTGTAAAATCTCAGATTTTCTGGGTTTCGTGACACGTTTTCAAGTGTAAATTTATGTTTTTTCATTTCCTCGTCTTTTCCTTTCTTTTCCTTTCGATGATGTTGAATTTCATTCTTCAACTGAATGTTTTCAGTTTGCAAACACTTAATGGTGTTGTGAGCTTCCAATAACCCTCTTTCTAATTTCTTCTCTTGCAACTTCATTAGCTCTATCTTCTTTAGAAATTGTTCAGCGCGGTTCTTTGTATTCGAACAATATGTGTGATCTTTCAAGAAACATATTATTTAATATTGATTAAAAGTGTGTATGTTTGATAACTCACCTAAATGTGGCCCCACTGCTTTGCATGTATACACTTGGGGGTTTGGCAACTCCTCAACAACACCTACTTCAACTTCTGCTCCAATATTTAATAAAAATGTATCGTTCCTTGGATCAAGAAACTTGGTAGTTGAACAAAAGATACTTTTCGACAACTCATGACAGCCAATGTGTATGGGAACCTTATCAAGAGGCTCTTTTTTACCATTCTTATTAAAATGAAGCTCACAAACAAGGCTGTATTTCTTTGGTTCAAATTTTCTTCTCTTTGAGTTTGAACCATCACGGCTATCACCATCGTTATAACTTAACTGTATTCGGGCTATCCATTCATTACGAAGAGCAGTCTTTGGAGAAAGTATGAAAGCTGATTTTCTTGTTTATCAAGTCACGATGAGTCCTCGTAAAACTTTTGCAATTATTTACGCAACAAACGTATCCTCCTTGTAAACTCATTTTTAAAATTACTTATCAGTTTATCACAAAAAAGGAAATCCAGTTACAGCCGTTCCTCGTTCGTTAGTCGTTACCCAGACCCAGTTCGTAAGCTAAGCCTTGGCTTGTTCCGCGGTTCATAGTGAGCCTAACAGACTAAACCAATCAGAAAAAAAGAGATTTATTTTCGTCGCTCAACAACAGATGGTACTACACTCAACTTCCTTAGTCACGTGATTGTATCCCTTAAATCGAGTCGAGACCAAGCCAACTTGTTTATTTGTTGGTTGGGTCTATTGGTGATTGTTCATGAAGGGCTACAGGTGGACCAATTACAACTGATTCTTCAATTCCTCCTCCATTTTTGGCGTCCCACCCAACCTGAGTCGTTCCACAGTTAACGCGCCTATTTCGCATCCTCCCCCATCATCCTTGGTTTTATTTACTCCTAAGACTAATAGATAGTTACATTACTGACGTTAAACAGGCAAGAAAGAAAAGTTTCTATAGAACGTTTTTAATGTTTGAAAAGGATACTTTTAGTATAAAAAAACCTAAGTAGAAATTAGGTAATGAACACGTTGCTCTTCTTAACAACAACAAAATGTGGTAATATCCTGTAACAAGAATACGAGAAAAGGCTCCTAAAAATGCAGGTTCTTTATGTGTTTGATTGCGATCAAAATCCTAACCGGGTGAAGTTAAGCGAACAGGAAAGGGAATATTCTACTTATTATCAGGCAGTTGCCAACATGAATAAAACTCTACGTATTTCTGCTGGAATGGTAAAAAGCCTAGTTATCAGTTCCTGTTCTTACGCTTTTCGCGAGTGCAACTGGAGGTATATAACAATCAAAACTTAATGTTATGGAACAATTAAATAAGAAATGAATTGTTACAGTTCAATTATTGAGCTGAATAGTCTAGAGCTAGGAACCTGTCTGAAATGGATCCCGAACAAAAAAAATAATCCTTCAGTCGGAATTAATTCAGGTTTTATTAACTATTTTATATTTATTGGCGTTCAATCGCCATTATTTAACTACCACCTTTGTAATTATGTTTTGGTACAGCGCTAACAATCAATTTCAATCTCCATCGAATTGAATATCATTTGACCAAATATATTACAAAGGAGTTTGGCATGCGAATTTCAGTCGGACCCCCTCATCCTTATCTCGATTTAGAAAAAGAAAACAATGTGTTTTTAAGGGACAAAACTACTACCATCATATCCATGAAACAAGTTCGCTTTGTCGGCACAATTTGGAAGGGTGAAAATTAATACTTGGTTTTTTTATTTTAGACTACTATTCGCCGTTTGAAATCGCCTTACAGAGATGATTGTATGGACTACAAAGACCAAACCCGAACGGTAGGCTTATACGTCGTTTGCAATATCCAGGTAAAATGTGGATCAGCCAATGGTTTTAAACGGTGAATCTCTATTAAATTAAGTTTAGGGAACCTGACTCATTTATAAGACACAACGAAGCCATCGTATACTTGATTAAGTTAATTGCATATTTTAGAACTTAGGGTTTTAGGTCAACGTAATAAATTGGTCTAACATATGGAATAAAATTACGAACTTCCATAAACGGTAATTTCTAGAGATGGAGGTTACAAACTTATCAATACAGGGCAATTAATTATTAGCCATATACAAAACTCAGCGGTAGATATTCAATTTGGCTTTTTAATGGAAGCTTCCGGTAGAATATCTGTATCAGAATTCACAATTGCTATAGGCTAACTCTAGCAATTTCAAAAATACCAAAACTCAAATGTAACTTTCTTGCTTTTAATTTTCTGTCGATTACAAATGTTCAACCTCTCCTTCACGCTTGGTCTGCTAAACTTCGATTGGGCCTAGGAATGCATTAATGCGTGCATTCAGAGAGTCAACCTGAAGAGATGCGGTTGCTTTGACCCAATTATCAAAGAAATGGGAAATTTTCCACCTTGTAATATATCTAATTTGAAAACTGGTATGCGAAATACACTTATTTCTCATCGATGTATTTATTGGACATTTATTTGAAATAATTATTTTCAGTATGTTGTCTCCAAAGCTCGAGTCAGTTAATTATCGAAAGAATAGAGGATTGTCGTTGCAACGGTCCATGTGTGTAAGTACCTTATTTTATGAGCAAAAGTCGATTGACTTTGCCTTTTGCGAAAATAATAAACCAGTTAAATATTATTGGAACATTTTCCCGAAGCGATACCAAATATGAAATTTCTCTATCCTATCTCGAACCTGTTGATGAGGATGGATCGGTGAGTGCTCATTATTCGATTCAGCATGAAGTGAAAAGTCAAATGACGAAATAAATTACTATATTAAGTTTAACAATTATAAAAATACTTTCTTACATAGTAATATTTAATTTTTTTTCCTAAGAGTGCTGACTTTGGAAGGTAAAGAAATTTTCGTTACTCAATTCATGCTTATTTTTTGAACGTAAATTTTAAAATTCGAGGTTCAAGATTTATTTTTCGACACTTGATCAAGTTGTATACTCGACTCACCCAAAGTACACGGTGAGACATTTACTTTTAAATTAAATGAATTAACAATCTATACAGGATAGCTTCGTTATTGTTGACTATAGCTTCTATGGTGTAGTATTATCGTACTCAAAATACTATTTTTCCTACTATTTCTTGTATGATAGGTGAAAAATAGGTATGAAATGCCATAGATTGCTATAATCGACATCATTTGTAACGTACATTTATAGAATGTTTCTTCCATGATATCGTAATGAAATCAATTATAGTATTCTTTTAACGAATATTCGAAGAAATTTTGGAATTTCCAAAAATTTATTCGTAGTACTGTAGAGGAAAACATTAACAACGAAATTTTAAATATTTTACAGATGCAAGACGTTTTAGGTGCAGTTGGTGGACACTTGGGACTTTGGCTTGGAGCTTCTATCTTAGCCTCATTTTCCAGCATAGTCAGTTACGCACAAAGAATATTTTAAAAATTTTGCTGTTAATTCTCTATAATAAGTATACTATATGTTTCGTTAACACCCACAACCAGCACGTTATTCGAAAAAAAGGTTCAATACAAAAACTTTAATTGCACATTCAAAATATAACGTTAAAGCTGGGATTTTTAAAAGTATATATATGTAAACAAAACGACTCAATCAAGCAGTCCAAAGGGTGCCTGGCCATAGCCATTTCACCAATTTCCTGACCCCTTTTAAGAATTGCTACTTCGAGTGTCGAGAAGTGGCCAAAATCACAAAAGCTACGTCCACGCATATTTACTGTGCACACAGCTTCTTGTAATATATTCATACATACTAATGCTATAACAGAACTGCGAAACGAATACGCGACTTTAACATACAAACGTATAAATTAAAGTACCAAACTTTAACCACATTCATTCATCGCGGGTTTTTCTTAATATTTTGAAAAATATTTCAAAAGAATGAAAAATTTTCTAAGCTAAAAAATGCAAAGAAACGTTCTAACTATTAAATTTTTAGTGTTAAAGTATTCTTATAGATCGAAAATATTTCGGAAATATTTATGCGGTTCAATTTTTAATCCTATAAGGTGAAATTTTATTTTTAGTTGATTATGAATTTTGACAGAGAACTCATGACTCTACGTAAATTTCAAAAATAGCACCAAATGTTTAGAGAAATCACTTCGATAAAATCGTGTCAACATGGGTTCAAGCTTTGATCCAGACAGACAGAGGTTAAAAGCTAAAAAAGTGTAAATGAAAGATAAAATATATATTCAAGCCAGTTTAACATATTATCTAGTTTTGACACGTTTCCAATAAATTTTCCGTACATGTTTTATTCTAAAAATGATATTTTTCAAGATTACAGAAATATCCTCGTTCCGACTAATATTTTTCGTGTCCAATTCTGAAATAATTATTTCTTGAACTTGGTGTAAAAATAAATAATAAAACGTTACATATCGAAAATTCTCAATGGATTTTCTCGTTTTAAAATAAGGTCAATTCTGTTTTGAATTGTCCAATAGTGTGCAATTTTTTTAAACACCGTTGGGAAAGCATTCCATTGTTTAATTCCGGTGTATTTGACACACTTTTTCTAAATTAAGATGTAAATTCCTCTTCCACAAAGTCAGTTTTATGATTTCTAGTGTTTTTAAAAGAATTTTGAGCAGGGAATCTTTCACCAATGTATGGGGGTACCTTCTCATTTCTAACCTTAACATCAAAATTAGTACATTTTTTAATATAAATATGATATAGCTTATTGATTTGCGCCTAATTTCGTGCTAATGAGGCTGAAGATCTCTTTGGCATTTTCGTTATTAATCTAGCGCAATGGTTTTGCAATATCTGTATTCATTTTAAGTTAGTACTAAAAGAATAAAAGATATCACCATATTCAAAGGTAGGTCTAAGAATCGTCTTATACACTAATTTCAATGCGTAAAAATTTAGGTGGGACTGGAGCATTGTTTTAATAGCTATATACGTGTCTCAATGACAAAATCAATGTGACAATTCAATGTTAACATTTTATTCAGCCATACTCCTACACTGTTAGAGAAACATCTATATTGAACAAAGTGGTGTTCTTTGGACTGTTTCCTTACGAGCACAGCGTTTTGTTCGATACAGAACACTAAACGAGTGTTCAAAACAGAACACTAAACGAGTATTCAAAACTTAACGCAAAAAGAGTGTTCAAAACTGAACGAAAAACAAAATTCAAAACTGAACGTTCAACAAGTGTTCAAAACTGAAATTGTTCTTAGTTCTAAGACGCACGTTAAGTTGTTCAATAAAGAAATCGTGTTTGATACATCTGTTCTATTGCGCGCGGATATTCGTTCATAAAAGAATTGGTGCTTTTTCGATGACTTACTGGGTTTCATTTTGAAAGAACTCGTGTTAAAAAAATAAATTATTAGATAATTCGACCATGTAAAAATGAAATAATAGGTCAGGCAAGATTAGCGTATAAAAATATATTAGCCTACTGATAAGAGGTCTTCTCGCACGTAAGGTTTTTAAGTTAAAGCAGTTCAGTTTTAGGGCTCGCATGTAAGATCCGGTATTGACGATGACGTCACGGAGAGGTATTATACTGTGTCTGTCACTGCGTTCTCAGTTGACAAATAGGAGGAAACGTTTTCGCAGAGAGATATTTTTGGCTTCTACTCCCATCCTTATGTTTAAGATGTACGCGGCGTGTAACGTGGTTTTTATGCAACTTGAGTATTTTAGGGTAAGTGGGGCAGTTAGGTGAAATTACGTGAAATATTCATAACCATATTCCTTTAGACTAAAATAAATATAGGGCAATATAGCTTTAAAATAAATTCAGTAACCTTGCATACCGCCATATTGGCTTATGATTTAGAGTTTAATATGAAATTTACGTCCCCCGGGACTTGAAGGGTTGGTTAGCGGGAACCTAGCGCTGGACGCTGGATGAACGCTGGTAATCCTTTTGGCTCCACGGCGGCAACGAGGGGCTCGGGATTGCTTTGTGCGCACATCGTGGCCGTCCCCTCTGAGCTGTTATCTTATTAAGTTATCTGAGTTGTTTAGCAGTAGAAATCGTTTCGCACATACACTTTTGAGAAATAAAAGTCCCCCTGTCCTATTGACCCCAAAAACACCGAAGGTTACCTATCGTTCTTTTTGTCAAACATCTTAGACTTTATCACTGTCAAGGGATTATTGATACTGTATTATGAGATAGGAAACAGTAGGCAACCCTGTTGAACGTTTTAAAAGAAGCGACATTTAGTCGCGACACCAAGGTGCCCTGGCACCGACAATGACCCCAGAGGTAATATAATTAACACAGTAAAAGGCTACGAATATTTTTACTGGACCGAGTTTTCCCGCGCTTCTCGGGTTAAATGCTCATTGGTCAAAAGGTATGCGAAATTCATGACGATAAAAAGACTTGGGAAAAGAGAAGAGGAACAGAAGTGATAGAGGAGAGATCTCGAGGTCCTGTCTCCGGGATAAGAACTTTAGCAAGCGAGGCCATGGATTCAGTCCGATAAAAACGGAAGGACCCCCTCTGCCCGGAACAGAAGAGCTGTAATCAAGCCAAATCTATCTGAAGAATGGGCTTACACCATACAAGCAGCCAAGGAAACAACTCCCACCGCGCGATAATCGCGCCCGAAAAAAAAACGCGTATTCGTGACACCGCCACGCGATAAACAAAAGATTCCTGGGTTTCCGAAAGACGGACCAAATGTATATAAGTGTTAAGTGACTGTTTTTGTTTTGTTTTATATTATTATTATTTTGGAGGGGTTAGTAATAGGGTTGTATTTTTAGGAATTTTATGAATGTACAGAATTAATATTTAGGATCACTGATTATTGTTTTAAGTTGTTTTAGGTTAAGTTAATGCATGCATAAGATTGTAAGTTTAAGTTGCAGTTCAATGTGTTGCAAATAATGCATAGTAGAGTCATAGATTACATGGTAACCTTCCGTATCATTCATTGAAATTAGGCATATCCCTAGTTAATACCAATGGTAGATTCGCACCTCCCTAATAGTGTAGAGGTATGCGGAAGAACCCGGATGACATAAAATAAGGTAAGTTATTTTAGCGCAGGAATTAGCCGGATGCGATGAACCAAGGTTTGGTAAAGGTTCAAGGACACTGAATTAAAGGTTTATACTCGTTGCTACGAAAGCTAGTTCCTGAAGAAAAAGACATCTCAAATTGGGGGCCCAGCCGGGATATGTTTAGTTCAAAGATTTTGCAGGTTTTATCGAATTCATAGAGGAAAGATTAACAGATTATTAGTTTTATGGGTTAGGTAATTGCTCTTATGGTATATAAGCGTTAAGTATATAAAAGGACGATCGTATCAATTTCTACGAGGTGAAATTCGCTATATTTTTTTTAACATTGTGTATTAGTTATAGTATGGAAAGTTAATTTGGTTAGCGTGATACCATATGAACCAGAATATTTACTCTCGGTTCGATTCAGAATTAGTTCACGCTCAAAGACGGTCGCGAAGTGAGCGGTACCTTAATCGGGATAAAGTGTTTCGCACTCACACCCCTATTGTTAGCCCTACAGGGGGTTCCTCACCTGTGTATGCTAGTTCACAAACGTCGCGGAGTAATTCCCCGAGCAGAGTTGCTAGTTAAAGTAGTCAAGGTAATGTAAACCTCGGTAATCAAGCGTTACCACCTCAAAATATAGCAATGAATGTAGTTAAGGGTCAAATGGGGGTTCAGAATATTTCCCAAGGGGGGAGCAACCAAACTCTACCACCCCCAAACATAGCGCCGCAAAATGTAAGCCAAGTTGGGAATGCGGCCAATCAAGGTGTTGTTAGTATGGCCCTTTTTAATCAGTTGATGATAAAACTAGATTATCTGGCTAATCAGCAGATTATTTGACAAAATGCGATTAAAGCGCTTACTGGTTAGCTAGCGCAAAATAATCCGACGTCAAGTTCGGTCACCACTCCTTCCCCAGTGATAACACTTACAATAGCTACCCCCGTCACTTCTTCCAGTATGACGAATTCCTTTCCAAATATGGTTACGCCGACAATAAGCGTACCTCCGGCCACGACTGGTAGCTCCGCCGCGGCCCAAGTTTTTCAATCAAACCCTTTAGGTAACGTCCCTATGGTTTTATTCTCATCGCCGGTAGCTTCCCCCGATTTTCACGGTAATCCTACGGATGCCGGGCCTAAAGACTTCCTACGGCGCGCTAGACAACTGGTGGCTACGTATAGTGTAGACGAGGCCACGTTTGTTCAAAAGTGGGTCCTCAGCATGCTCTTGGGTCCCCAGCATGCTCATGGGTCCCGCCTCGGATTGGTTTTATAGCGAGACTTTCGAATAAGGAAACGGGTTCAACACTTGGTGTGATTTCCAGACTAGACTGAGAAAGGAATTTGAAAGAGAAGGTGGGGACGATATTGTTAAAGATATATTGCGTTGAGAGTTCAGAAACCCCAAGAGTTAGTCGCGGAGTACACTGCTATTTTGAAGCTGTTTGGCCAGTTAAATAAGCCACTAGATACGATGGAACAAATAAGATTAATTTATCGAAATTTGAGATTTGAGCTTCAAGGGTATATAAAGTAAAAATTTATAGACAGTGTGCGCGAACTTACTGATGACGCCTCAAATGTAGAAAGATGTGTAGGAAGACGCCTCAAATGTAGAAAGATGTGTAGGAAGAAGCCTCAAATGTAGAAAGATGTGTAGGAAAAGCCAAATTTGGTACGGTAGTTAGCCAAATTAAAAACGAAACTAGCGGGGGGAACAAGGTTTTAAATCCTCAAAGCCCAAAGTTTGTTCCGACTTGTCAATCGTGTGGCAAAAACGGGCATACGGCGAACGTGTGCAGGAGTAATAAGCCAAGGGTTGAGACTATTAGCAAACCACAGGGGGGAGGAACTTACTATTACCCCGAAATTATTTGTTACAATTGCCATCAAGTGGGTCACAAAGCCCCGTGGTATAACAATCCTAGGGTAGAACGAAAACCGAGGACGGGAAACGAGCAATCGGAGGCTCTAAATACTCCTGACACAAAGTTGAATCAGTGCAAATCGCTGGTGTCAGATGACCCAATTAAGAGTATAACATTTAATATAAGTCCAAGCATTAATTTGAACCCCGATGATTGTTTGAACACAATGGATGAAAATCATCCAAGTCCTCAAGCTACTGAGGAAAATTCACACACTGATCTTGTAACCCAGTTCAGTAATCAGCTTGATTTTGAAAGTTTTATGGACTTAATTTTTTGTGAGGAAAAACTTAGGGATATAGAAAAGGTCAGAAACAGCAAATGAGTTTTTGTTAATTATTCTTTTTTTTTGTCAATTGAACACGATTTAAAAAAATTAATGATTTTTCATTCTATTTAATTTTTCAACTGATCAGTTTGCTCATAACTCTATTACAATTTGATTAAAATGTATTTTCAAACAATCGAACTATGACTACAATTTATTTAACAACAATTAGTTGATTTGGGTCATTTGACTGAAACAGGATTAAATAATGCTAATTCCTAATGTTGATAGTTAAGAGTATAATATAATAAATTTTAGGCCCATGAAAGAAAAAAAAATAATTAAATTTTGGCAGGGAAATTCCAAAGATTTAAGCAGTGAATGATCTTCTAAAGAATAATTGGTTCCTTAATAACTGCTCCAAAAATTCCTTAACGGATGTTGAAATTCCTTCATCATATCTCGCAGAGAGAGGGGATTGTCTATAGCACCCGTCTCATAGTCCATTTCGATGGGAAAAGGTTCAAACTGTTTGTCTCACGGAAGCCCGCGTGATTCAGCGCAGGCTATTAAGATTTAAAAGGCTTATCTGTAGCATTATTGGCTGTCAGTGTTATAATGGTAATAGTACGAGTAATAATAAATTCGTATTTCTGCACGAAAACTTATTGCTAACAAGAAACTTTCACATGCATACTGCGGACGGTTTTATTGTTAAGCCCTCCAACACACAGACGCACTTACTAACGTCAGCGATTAGAGTTGGGTCTGATTTTTCTAATGGCGTTGATACCATAGCTGCCGGTACTCGCTCGAACCGTTCAACTTATGTTTGTGAATTAAGGTGGAAGTTCCCAATTGTATTCGAAAAAAGAGTAAACTAGTTCCCATTTTATTTCAAAAGTAAAGAAGCTATCGACAAACCGTTTTCTCGACAATTTTTAGTGAAACCTTACCTTGTTCCCAATATAAAACTGAGAATTTGACTTGCTTCAGTTAATTAATTAAAATTACTTTATTAACTTTAATAAAATGAGGCTCAGTTCCCGTTTAATTTCGTTTCCAGTGAACCAATTTTCAAAATTTGAATTTTCAGATAATCTAGCCTAAATACATTCGTTTCTTGCAACAAAAACCATAAATTTGTTTTAATACTTAATTAGTTATTCACTAAAAACCACTTTTTTGTGATGAAATAATAGGTGGCACCATGGTCGCGATTTTATATTTTGGTTTAGGAATATTTTTTGGGGCGTGGACTTCGGTCCAGGCCCAACCCCACCCTTTTATAGACCCTCGCTGGTGGTTCCTGTCAGTGCAAGTGTACCAAAGACCTTTTTCTTGAAACGAATAAAGAATAGGCCAAACCGAGACCTTTCCCGGTTTGCCGTATTCTTTTCCACTGAAAAGAGATATGGTTTGAAGTTTCCCCCCTCAATTAGAAGAAGTTCAGGTGTTCGCCGTTAACTTGAAACGTCGCTGACTCCAAAATGACGTCAAGAAAATAAAAAATAGGAGTAGTTTCAAGATCAGTGGCACCGTTCGGACCCCATTCCCAATTACGAAACCCCTTACCACCCCAGACTATAGGGTCCGCGCCCCGCGGCACAAGAAAAATTCATTGACAGGTCGTAAAGCTATTGCCGTCTCTGTATGTTTAGGCTGCATACATGCTTTTGCTATATTGAGATAGCAGTTCTATGGGGTATATATCATGGCCGTTGCTATTTCTGCCCGGGACCCGGGCAGAAATAGCCGCCCATTTATAGCAGACTAAAACTGCCCGGGTTCAGGGCAGAAATAGCACTTTAACTAAGGACCACTATTTCTGCCCAAAGGCATAAATAAGGATTAACCTATATACAGCTATATATATATAAGGTTCGGTAAACATAAGCGGGTGGGGAGGATTTAACTTAAATAAAAAATGATATAAAAAACAATATAAAAAAGGGGCAATAAAAAAACAATATAAAAAAGGGGGCAATGTCACCTTCAATCTATGTAAAAAAATGAAAATTGGTTACTCGTAAAATTAAATTATTTTAGTTCATTTTTAAAACTGGCTGAGGAAGGACCGCGGTCCGAAAGCTCCCAAATTTGTAAAATTTTAAACTTCTAATAAACTTATAAAAATTTACTCCATGAAGTAGCAGTTCTGATTAAATAAACAACATTCGATATATATGCCCGGGTTTCAGAAATTTAGAAACCCGGGCAGTAATAGACGGCCCACAGTGGAGTGGCTATTTTTGCCCGGGTTAAAAATCCGGGCAGTAATAGACGGCCCACAGTGGAGTGGCTATTTTTGCCTGGGTTAAAAATCCGGGCAGAAATAGCCCTGAAACATTAGTCGACTATTTATGCCCGGGTAGCCAAAAATTAATTCAAGCCCGGGCAGAAATAGACGGTCCACAGTGGGCCGTCTATTTCTGCCCGGGTGAACAAGTGTTCTTTCCAACCCGGGCAGAAATAGTCTCCCTTTTATGGATGGCTATTTCTGCCCGGGTGAACAAGTGTTCTTTCCAACCCGGGCAGAAATAGTCGCCCATTTATGGATGGCTATTTCTGCCCGGGTGCTCGAGTGTTCTTTCCAATCCGGGCAGAAATAGTGACCCATTGATGGATGGCTATTTCTGCCCCGGTGCTCAATTATTATCATATTTTTTGCGATGACAACAACCCTTTCTATAAGCAAAATAAAGCAAACTCCATTTATTTTTTATAAATTTTTAGTCTTTATAATATAGGCCAGCTATATATTTTTTCTCTAGAATTTAAATTTGAATGGAAGGGAGCGAGATCAACTTTCAATAGAACCGAACGTTCATAGATAACTTTTGATAATTGCTAGTGCAATTATGATATCCTTGTTAAAGCGATATTATATTGTCCATTTATTCCAAAATCAATTTATTTTAACAATAAATATTCTTCAAAATGTTTGCGTATCAGTTTGGCTTCGTTATGCTTTTCGCCTTTTTCCCCATACCGGATTTTTCAAAGTTTATGAGGTTTGTCCCCCACCCCCAAGTTGACTTGAGCTTTGGAAAAAGTAATAAAATAATCATAAGCCAGGCCTTGAGATTTTCGTGGGCCACGGTTACGATATTGTATCAATAGCCTGCACTGTACCTTTCGTTGAATTTAATTGATTGTTCGTGCAAACATAAGAAATGCATCAATATTAGTGAAGTTTTCAGCAATTATAATACGCACCTAATTCCAACAAAACACATCATTTTGTTATTGGCTCAACCATCGCCCACTAAATTCTTAAAAATAGCGTATATTTGTTACATTTTAACGAGGGGAGGGTCAAAAGCCAAAAAAAACAAAAACATTATAGTTATTTCAAATATGAAGCACTCTGTCGCGAAGTGATTGGCTCCTCGGTTTAGACCTCGAAAAGTCACCGTGGGAAACATTTTTCGTTTAAAAGCTGTAGAGAGGTTGAGCAAGATTTTATAAACCTCGACATCTATCAAAATAAAGCATAAATAGCAATCAAACCCAGAAGGTCCAAACTGTTTTCCAAGCATAGATCAACTAAAATTATCCATAAAACACGATTTAACGTTATAACCATTCTAAAAACTTTAGACTTGTATATTCTAATTAAGGCGGAGTTGCCATTTCGAGTAAAGTTAACCTCTCTATAGAGATGAATCAGCTACAATAAAGTTTTTATCCGCTGCGCAATTTCGAGTTGGTTTCCCAGTTACAGCCCGGACTCCTTTTCACAACGCGAATCTTTCAGTTTCGGATTGAAAGTGTAGCTTTCCCACCTAACACGTAGTGAGCGAGAATCGAATGAGCTTTTTTGTCAAATTAAAATGACGTTAAAAGTGAATATGCTTTTTGAGGACTGGGAATCCCTCATTAAGAACCATCGTGATTATTGTGACGCTAATAATTTCCCCATCTTATCGAAAGCACCGCATTCAACAACAATTGAATCAGAAAACCAAAGATCATATCGAAAGAAACCATTACCTAAGAAGCTCAAGTATGCAAAGGTGAAATATACATGCGTGAACTATGGTTTTTATGATTCGAAAGCATCGGGAAAACGCCAATCATCAACATACAAGAGCGGATGCCCAGCTTTTGTGAGTTATTCCGTAAACACTAAGTTTGAAAGATTGTTCATTCATTCGTTGAATTTGGAGCATAATCATGAAACGGGACCATCACTCTACCCAAACTATCCTCAAAACCGTGCTTTTCGACGCATGAATGAAGAATCGAAAGACTTTTTTGCTGAACTAGTCCAAGTCGGAGCGGATAACAAAAAATTGTTACACAAAGTCATAGCATCAGAACAACGAGTTGACTTTCCAAAGTCATTACACAATTTTAAATCTAAATTATTATCAAAAAGCAAGGAGGATAACGCAAAAAACTCTACTCAAAGGCTTTTGGATAAGCTTGCAAGAGACAAAGAAGCAGATACGAACATTGTAAATATTTTTGTTTTATTGATATTGTTTTCAAAATATCTTCAGATGGTTTTATTTTGTTTACAAAAAAGAGGGTCAATGTCGAAGAGTGGTTATATCTAGATTGCTCTCACAAGCTTTATTATTTATTTGATACCGTATAAGCAGCGTAGTATTTGCTTCCCTGTAAGTCATTACTAGTATTTAAAAGTAATAATATACAATGCATACTATGTGCTCCTTTTATTCACGGTGTACGAATATTTTCGCGGTAATATCTATTATAGAACGTGCAAATTTTCAATTTTAAAAGCCCTTTTTCAACAAAATATAATCAAGAGTACTTGTTTCAAATGTTTTGGTTGCCGATTGTAGATCAGAAGTAAATTATATAGTGTACTTATGTAGTGTTGGAATTGAAATTAATGGATATTAAATTCGATACAAAATTAGGTAGTTTATGAATTTAAACTCATCTGATAGATGACAGTGATCGTTTACACCCCAGTCCGAGTCGGTTAATATTTTAGTACAAATATAACAGTGGGTCGCCTTCTTACTGGCTTCCAATTCATCCCGAGTTAGATTCATTGGAATGTTTTCCTCAAGGGCTTCCTTATTATCTCTGCTTCTACCATTAAACTATCTAGAAATATTTCGCCGGCGTCTAACCCGCGATATGTAACGGGTGGCTTGGGATCCCCTAGATAAAATTATTAGAATTCAAAAGAAACAGCGATAAGACCTTAGAAACGTACCATCCGGTCCAATCACTACGTAGCTAAAACCACTGGCAACGTGTTCCGAAAGCTTCGTGGTGGAGGAGAGAATTTCGTTGTTCGCGCAAGTTTGATAACGATTTAAAATGCTTTCAAAATCAGCGTAAATAACGAAGGGACACTATAGGAAATAAATTAAACATTTAACAATTTTTATGTGAAATTGTACTAACTCACCTTTTGCATCCATTCAAATTTATCAAAAGATAGAACGGGGTTTTTGTGTGGCATTTTAATTCGTTGAGGTTTATGTATAGAGCAATGTTTAACGTGCTCTGAATGATTATTTTTACCTCTCCGTGTGACGTAGTCCAGGAGAGGTTCTGTAACGGCCGTGTCTGTGTGTGTGTGTGTGTGTGTGTGTGTGGGTGTGGGTGTGTGGGTGTGTCTGGGTGTGTGTGGGTGTGTGTCTGTTGTTACACCCACGTGACCGCGTTCGCAGTTTCCAAATCGGAGCAAACGTGTTCGCCATTTCCGAACTGCTTTCACAGTCACGGAAATGGCTACTCTACTTGAGTTCTCACACAACCATCTTCTGGTCTTTGTCCATCCCACACGGACACCAGTCTTTACTTACTGGCTTCTAATCACCACCATCTTACGGCCTTCGTCCATCCCACATGGACACCAGTCTGTACATACTGGCTTCTAACCACCACCATCTTCTGGTCATTGTCCATCCCACATGGACACCAGTCTGTACACACTGGCTTCTAACACCACCATCTTCTGGTCTTTGTTTTTGTCCATCCCACATGGACACCAGTCTGCACACCTGGCTTCTACTCCATCGTCATCGTTGGGTTTAAGACATTCGCGGCGATCAGCTAGGGTTACGAGAAACGTCTAGCCTCCCTAGGGTGGGTTGTCCACAATAGGTTTTCGCAATTGCGGTTGTTCTTGCTTTCAATTGTAGTTCGACACCCTTATATACTACCTATTTGATTAAGGCGAAGCAACCGGCGTATGCTTCATTTCAAACGCCAATATTAGTCAAGTCTCTCAAGAATGTTTAATTGTTCTTTTTTAAAACGATGTAACGTTCAATAAGGCGAATAACTAACGAAGAAAATATTAAATATTAATTATATTTATTTTAATATTTAAGATAATCTTGTTTCTCAATTCAAAATTAATACGGAAAGAGTTACAAAGCAGTCTATGTTTTTGTCTGTGTGTGTCCGTCCGTTGTTACACTAGTGCGCTGCGTTAGAAGTTCGTTTTGTTTTGATGTGTAAAGGAATCCTACAGAACCACAATATTCCCTTTATCCTTAATATAAAGTGAATATGTGGAAATATTTTTCGTAATTATGATGTATTTAGTACTTTTGTAGCTTTAAAGCTCTATTTCATTTTGATATTCCAAAGACTTTTTTTAATATTATTATTTAAAATGGATGTTTATATATTACTTAAGCTATACTAGATCTGTTTATAGCATAATCCTTTCTAAAGTGAATACAAGCACAACGCTACTTTGTTGGTCAAATGAACTTTTTTTGTCAATAGGCCTAGTGAACCAAAAAGTAAACGCTTGGTTTTCGTTTCTGTAATGCAGAGACATTAACGGTTCAGAGTGAGCCGAAAGTTAAATAAACTTTAAAATAATTAGGCTTAAATTTTATAATCATGTTGGAAATCTGGGCCGCGTTCAGCATAGCCCAGCGCTGTGAACAGTGTCCTACAAAACGGGATTTTGTTTATGAATTTTGACGTCATGGTGCTCAGCGCTGAGCTAGCGCGGTCTTCAAAGAAAATAGTCGGCTTTTTGGATAACGTGACGTAAAACGCGTAGTTCTCAGCTTGTCGAAGAAACCATGGAGGAATTAATACAAATAGCTTGATGATTCTGATGGGACTATAGCTATTTAATTGGCGTGAAATCAGTTGATCACGCGAGAATTTTAAGAGATATGTTAGTTTCTAATTTTAATTATAAAAGTTGTTATCTATCTCTATAAATATGTTATCATACAATTTTTGTTAAGCCTTGGTACCTTGCACGCTTTATTGCGCTAGCGTCATTTATAAAACGCGGACGACCGGAGAAAAGCTATGACGACAGAGCTCACCGGTAAACATTTCCAAAATCCGCTGTCTTTTTTGGTGAGCTTTGCTGAACGCAGCCCAGACCAGTGAAAGGCCTGATCGTATTCGGATTATAGCTTCGTGTTTTCATGCTTTTTATGATGCGCATTTACTTTCAGTGTGTGTAGCCACAAATAAGCTTTGGTGTTATGTAACGTTAACAGTCATGTTGACAAAACTAAGAAAATTGTTGAGGTGAAACGAGAGGATAGTGTTTACATGGCAACCCTGTTGTGAATATGGCTTGGAACATAGAGGGCATGCAGTTGAGGAGTAGAAAATTGGGCCTTTACCAACACGTAAAGGTAATATCCCTCCAAAGTTTTATCTCTTCATTTCCCGTTTTTCCCCCATCGGATGATTTTAATGTGTACAAGTATATCATTATTGGATGTAAAATGTCGTCTGATTTACAGTATATTTGCTATGCTTTGTATACTGCTTTAATATTTCATAAATTTTAACTTAAGAAACATTTCCATATCTGGGTAAATAAATTTGTAAGTAGTCGTCTTGACTCGGAGAGGTAATATTTTGGTTTTCCCAACTTGTTGATACATGTTTTGACCATCGTGATTAGACATAATAATAAGGTAGTTCTATTCGAAAAGTCAGAAAAACCAAGTGTCAATGGTGTAGTGGTTATCGAGTCCGCTTCACACGTGGAAGGAAACAGGTTCGAACCCTGGTAGATACATGTTTTGACCATCGTGATTGGACATTATAATAAGCTAGATCACTTGGCTAACTCTGTAAGACAAAGTATCTATGCTGTAGTGGTTATCACGTCCGCTTAACACGCGGAAGGTCCCAGGTTCGAGCCCTGGTAGATACATGTTTTGACCATCGTGATATGACATAATAATAAGCTAGATCTCTTCGAAAACTTTATATTACCAAGTATCTATGGTATAGTGGTTATCGAGGCCGCTTCACACGTGGAAGGAAGCAGGGTCGAGACCTGGTAGAGACATGTTTTGACCATCGTGATTGGACATAATGATAAGCTACATCTCTTGGAAAACTCTGTTCGACAACGTATCTATGGTGTAGTGGTTATCACGTCCACCTAACACGCGGAAGGCCTCAGGTTCGAGCCCCGGTAGATACATGTTTTGACCATCGTGATTGGACATAATAATAAGCTAGATCACTTTGCAAACTTTGTACGACACAGTATCTATGGTGTAGCGGTTATCACGTCCGCCTAACACGCGGAAGGTCCCAGGTTCGAGCCCTAATAGATACATGTTTTGACCATCGTGATTAGACATAATAATAAGCTACATCTCTTGGAAAACTGTTCGACAACGTATCAATGGTTTAGTGGTTGTCACGTCCGCCTATCAAGCGGAAGGTCCCAGGTTCTAGCCCTGGTAGATACGTGTTTTGACCATCGTGACACGACATAATAATAATCTAGATCTCTTCGAAAACTCACAATAACCGGGTATCTATGGTGTATTGTATATCACGACCGCTTTACACGCGGAAGGCCTCAGGTTCGAGCCCTGGTAGTTGCAGGTTTTGACCATCGTGATTGGACTTAATGATAAGCTACATCTCTTGGAAAACTCTGTACGACAACGTATCTATGGTGTAGTGCTTATCACGTCCGCCTAACACGCGGAAGGTGCCAGGTTCGAGCCCTGGTAGATGCATGTTTAGACTATCGTGATTAGACATGATAATAAGCTACATCTCTTGGAAAACTCTGTTCGACAACGTATCCATGGTATAGTGGTTATCACGTCCGCCTAACACGCGGAAGGTCCCAGGTTCGAGCCCTAGTAGATACATGTTTTGACCATCAAGATTGGACATAATAATAAGCTAGATCACTTGGCAAACTGCGTACGACAAAGTATCTATGCTGTAGTGGTTATCACGTCCGCTTAACATGCGGAAGGTCCCAGGTTCGAGCCCTAGTAGATACATGTTTTGACCATCGTGATTGGACATAATAATAAGCTAGATCTCTTGGAAAACCCTATAGGGCAAGGTATCTATGGTGTAGTGGTTATCACGTCCGCCTAACACGCGGAAGGTCCCAGGTTCGAGCCCTGGTAGATACATATTTTGACCATCAAGATTGACATAATAGTAAGCTAGATCTCTTGGAAAACTCTGTACGACAACGTATCTATGGTGTATTGGTTATCACGTCCGCTTAACACGCGGAAGGTCCCAGGTTCGAGCCGTGGTTGATCCATGTTTTGACCATCGTGATTAGACATAATAATAAGCTACATCTCTTTTAAAACTCTGTACGACAACTTATCTATGGTGTAGTGGTTATCACGTCCGCCTAACACGCGGAAGGTCCCAGGTTCGAGCCCTGGTAGATACATGTTTAGACTATCGTGATTAGACATAATAATAAGCTACATCTCTTGGAACACTCTGTTCGACAACGTATCCATGGTGTAGTGGTTATCACGTCCGCCTAACACGCGGAAGGTCCCAGGTTTGAGCCCTGGTAGATACAAATTTTGACCTTCGTGATTGACATAATAATAAGCTACATCTCTTGGAAAACTCTGTTCGACAACGTATCTATGGTGTAGTGGTTATCACGTCCGCCTATCACGCGGAAGGTCGCAGGTTCTAGCCCTGGTAGATACGTGTTTTGACCATCGTGACACGACATAATAATAATCTAGATCTCTTCGAAAACTCACAATAACCAGGTATCTATGGTGTAGTGTATATCACGACCGCTTTACACGCGGAAGGCCTCAGGTTCGAGCCCTGGTAGTTGCATGTTTTGACCATCGTGATTGGACATAATGATAAGCTACATCTCTTGGAAAACTCTGTTCGAGAACGTATCTATGGTGTTGTGGTTATCACGTCCGCCTAACACGCGGAAGGTCCCAGGTTCGAGCCCTGGTAGATACATATATTGACCATCGTGATTGACATAATAATAAGCTAGTTCTTTTGGAAAACTCTGTACGACAACGTATCTTTGGTGTAGTTGGTTATCACGTCCACCTAACACGCGGAAGGTCCCAGGTTCGAGACCTGGTAGATACAAATTTTGACCATCGTGATTGACATAATAATAAGCTAGATCTCTTGGAAAACTCACAATAACCAGGTATCTATGGTGTAGTGTATATCACGACCGCTTTACACGCGGAAGGCCTCAGGTTCGAGCCCTGGTAGTTGCATGTTTTGACCATCGTGATTGGACATAATGATAAGCTACATCTCTTGGAAAACTCTGTTCGAGAACGTATCTATGGTGTAGTGGTTATCACGTCCGCCTAACACGCGGAAGGCCTCAGGTTCGAGCCCTGGTAGATGCATGTTTTGACCATCGTGATTGGACATAATGTTACGCGGGTTTTTAAAATTTAGAGAGAGATTGTAACTTTTGAGAACACGATTTATTTTCTGACCATCTTTCTTAAAATCAAAAATACAAGTGAAGTTGTTTACCCCATTTCGGTACAGTTGGGTATTTTTGTAGTCTCCTGTGGGGCCCAGGTTATTTTCCACTCCAGAGGGAAAGAGTTTAGGTGTCAATAAAAAAGGGGGAGGGGATACCGACCCCTGTTAAAAAAAAGGAACACTTGTGTCAATAAAAAAAAAGGGGGAAAAAAGGAAAGCTTAAAAAGTGAGCGTGACAACTCTTCCCCACCAGAAAAGAAAACTGGCTGTCCTCAGACACGAAAAATTAAACAATGGATAAAATAAAGTAAAAAGATAATCAAGAACAATGTGGCCATGGTGGCATTTTACCAGTATCAATGGTACTTAAAATTCGCGACAGCAACATCAATTTATAGTTATTATTCTTAGAATCCAAAGGAAATTACAGGATTAAATTACATTTGAAAAACCAATACAGTGGGAGTTAATTTCTAGCGTAACCGTTCTAACTATGCTAGTTCTAAACAATTCACCCCTCAAAAAATATAAATAATAATAACAATAACAAAAATAAAAATGAGCAAAATTCAAAACGAAGGGATAAGAAAACTAATTAAAAATATAAATATGCATTGTACTAGTTAGGTTAAACGTGAATTCCATATCGTTCTGGTGCTTTTGTATTTCTTAAACTGCGTCTAAGACTCTGTTGGTGTTCTGAAGTAGTAATTGCGAGTTCGTCTTCGGTTTTTTGAGCTGGAAAGTTCGCTTCATCCTCGCTGATCTGGGTATCTGAGTCGGAGTACCACTCTGTATCAGAATCGTTATCGGAACCGCTATCCAGGTTGGAGAAATTGTCATCGTATTCGTCTAGGTCATGAGTGTCTCGGAGGAGATAAGGGGTTGGGTCTTTTCTGCTAAACCTTGGAACTGATAATGGATTGTGGGTAAAATCTTGGGGTCTTGCGTGACGTCTATTGGGCTCGGCCTTGCCCCTGGGGGCCTGCCCTGTAGTTTCCCGAATGAGGAAGCGGGTTAGTTGGCATCGGTGGTCGAGGGTGACCAAAAGAGTTCCTCGGGGCACGTGGCGCCACCTGCGGTTGACCAGGGCCCATCATTAATCTGGGATTCGCTTGATAATTTTGGAGTGCCGCGTACGGTTGAGGGTTATAAGCCGTTTGATGAGCTTGATAATCTTGTTGAGCCGCGGGGTTATAGGTCGCTTGATTATTTTGATAATGAGGTTGTCCCGCGTAGGGCGGAGGGTTATAAGCCGGTTGATAGTTTTGGTATTGCGGTAAAACTTGTGGGTAGGACGAAAAATTGGCGGAATAATGGGGAAAGTTTTGATATTGTGGGGGATTGTTTTGAGGTTGAGGACCGTACATGGCAGCCCTTGCGGCTTGGTTGTTACAGGCGTGCGTCGCGTGTCCATATTTTCCGCAACATCGGCATGTTACTGGTTGAAAATCAGTTCTTTGGGGTCGTGTGGTCCGCGGGCCGAGAGTATCTTCATGGTTTTGACGACCTTTTGATCCTTCTAGCTCTAATTTTGTGAGTTTATCCACAATTAAATCCATTTTAGAGGTTAAATCTTTAATTATTTTTGCGTTAACGGGCGAAATATCGCTAGGTTCGGCTTTTGTTGAGGGAGGGGCGTAGTGGAACGTGGCCACGGGGGTTTGTGCCTCTACCGTGCTACGATCCCGGTCATTCTCTTCGAAAGCCCGAGCCATTTTCAGTAGCTCGTCCGCAGTTTTTACTCCCGCCGATTTAAGGGACGCAGCGTGCGATCTATTAGCGAGGCCTCGTAAGATATAATCAATTGTTTCTGGTTGATCCGGCATTAAATTACATTTTTGACACAAATCAAGCTTGCCGTAGAAGTAAGTTTCGATTCTTTCTCCTGGCTGTTGCAATCGCGCTTTCATTCGAAAAAGCCAAAAATCGCGGTCCTTATTATCGGGGAAAGCGGCTAAAAAATCATTGTTCCAAGTCAACCAATCGGTAGCCTTGTCTCCCTTAACTTTTTGCCAGTGGTATGCCGTGCTGTTTAGGGGAAAATAGCCCTGAGCTTGGGTCCGTTTCGCCTCATCAGTCCAGCCTAATTGTTTCGCAAAACGCTCAAAAATAATAACCCATTCCTTTGCGCTTTCCCCATGTTCACCACTGAAGGTTGGGACATTCCAAACTTGGTTAGCAGGAATCGCGATTGAAGCTGCAGGAGTTGGCTTATTGTTGAGAATGTCTACTGCCTGTTTAACTTGCGTTAATAAGCCTTGGAGGTCTTCGGCCGACATTTTAGTTTTGGCGGGAGCAGGCTTTGTCTTGTTTTGATTTGGGTTAATTGAAATTTTCTTACCGTTGCGTAGGCTTGTATTATCGAGGTTATCCGTTAAAGTGTCCTCCACCGATGGTAATTGCCGTAAAATGTTGTCACGTGAAGCTACCGCACTCTGAGAACTAGCGGGAGTCGCCAGGATGATTTGTTTGATTATGATATAGTTTAACCACAATTAATTATAACTGCGTATCGGAGCACAGTCACAAAAATCCCACTTCTGCCACCATTTGTTACGCGGGTTTTTAAAATTTAGAGAGAGATTGTAACTTTTGAGAACACGATTTATTTTCTGACCATCTTTCTTAAAATCAAAAATACAAGTGAAGTTGTTTACCCCATTTCGGTACATTTGGGTATTTTTGTAGTCTCCTGTGGGGCCCAGGTTATTTTCCACTCCAGAGGGAAAGAGTTTAGGTGTCAATAAAAAAGGGGGAGGGGATACCGACCCCTGTTAAAAAAAGGAACACTTGTGTCAATAAAAAAAAGGGGGAAAAAAGGAAAGCTTAAAAAGTGAGCGTGACAATAATAATAGATCCCTTGGATAACTCTGTAAGACAACGTATCTATGGTGTAGTGGTTATCACGTCCGCCTAACACGCGGAAGGTCCCAGGTTCGAGCCCTGGTAGATACATGTTTTGACCATCGTGATTAGACATAATAATAAGCTACATCTCTTGGAAAACTCTGTACGACAACGTATCTATGGTGAAGTGGTTATCACGTCGACCTAACACGCGGAAGGTCCCAGGTTCGAGCCCTGGTAGATACATATACTGACCATCGTGATTGATATAATAATAAGCTAGATCTTTTGGAAAACTCTGTACGACAACGTATCTTTGGTGTAGTGGCTATCACGTCCACCTAACACGCGGAAGGTCCCAGGTTCTAGCCCTGGTAAATACATGTTTTGACCATCGTGATTGGACATAATAATAAGCTAGATCACTTGGCAAACTCTGTTCGACAACGTATCTTTGGTGTAGTGGTTATCACGTCCGCCTAGCACGCGGAAGGTCTCAGGTTCGAGCACTTTTTGATACATGTTTTGACCATCGTGATTAGACATAATAATAAAGTAGATATCTTCGAAAACTCAGAATAACAAAGTATCTATGGTGTTGTGGTTATCACGTCCGCCTAACACGTGGAAGGTCCCAGGTTCGAGCCCTGGTAGATACATGTTTTGACCATCGTGATTAGACATAATAATAAGCTACACCTCTTGGAAAACTCTGTTCGACAACGTATCTATGGTGTAGCGGTTATCGCGTCCGCCTAACACGCGGAAGGTCCCAGATTCGAGCCCTGGTAGATACATGTTTAGACTATCGTGATTAGACATAATAATAATCTAGATCTCTTCGAAAACTCACAATAACCAGGTATCTATGGTGTAGTGTATATCACGACCGCTTTACACGCGGAAGGCCTCAGGTTCGAGCCCTGGTAGTTGCATGTTTTGACCATCGTGATTGGACATAATGATAAGCTACATCTCTTGGAAAACTCTGTTCGAGAACGTATCTATGGTGTAGTGGTTATCACGTCCGCCTAACACGCGGAAGGCCTCAGGTTCGAGCCCTGGTAGATGCATGTTTTGACCATCGTGATTGGACATAATAATAAGCAAGATCCCTTGGATAACTCTGTACGACAACGTATCTTTGGTGTAGTGGTTATCACGTCCACCTAACACGCGGAAGGTCCCAGGTTCGAGCCCTGGTAGATACATGTTTAGACTATCGTGATTAGACATAATAATAAGCTACATCTCTTGGAACACTCTGTTCGACAACGTATCCATGGTGTAGTGGTTATCACGTCCGCCTAACACGCGAAAGGTCCCAGGTTCGAGCCCTGGTAGATACATGTTTTGACCATCGTGATTGGACATAAAAATAAGCTAGATCACTTGGCAAACTCGGTACGACAAAGTATCTAAGGTGTAGTGGTTATCACGTCCGCCTAACACGCGGAAGGTCCCAGGTTCGAGCCCTGGTAGATACAAATTTTGACCATCGTGATTGACATAATAATAAGCTAGATCTCTTGGAAAACTCCGTACGACAACGTATCTTTGGTGTAGTGGTTATCACGTCCGCCTAACACGCGGAAGGTCTCAGGTTCGAGCACTTTTTGATACATGTTTTGACCATCGTGATTAGACATAATAATAAAGTAGATATCTTCGAAAACTCAGAATAACAAAGTATCTATGGTGTTGTGGTTATCACGTCCGCCTAACACGTGGAAGGTCCCAGGTTCGAGCCCTGGTAGATACATGTTTTGACCATCGTGATTAGACATAATAATAAGCTACATCTCTTGGAAAACTCTGTTCGACAACGTATCTATGGTGTAGTGGTTATCACGTCCGCCTAACACGCGGAAGGTCTCAGGTTCGAGACCTTTTTGATATATGTTTTGACCATCTTGATTAGACATAATAATAAAGTTAATATCTTCGAAAACTCAGAATAACAAAGTATCTGTGTTGTTGTGTATATCACGACTGCTTTACACGCGAAAAGTGTCAGGTTCGAGCCGTTTTTACCTCTCCGAGTGACGATGACGTCACGGAGAGGTATTGCGCTGGACGTGTCTGTCTGTGTGTCTGTGTGTCTGTCTGTCTGTCTGTGTGTCTGTCTGTCTGTCAGACCTCACGTGACCGCGTTCGCAGTTTACAAATCGGAGCAAACAAATACCCGATTTCGGAAACGCGTTTGCGGTTCACGGAAATTTGGCCATTCATCCGCCAACACCAGTCTTTACTAACTGGCTTCTAAGGACCACAATCTGCTAGTCTTTGTTCATCCCACATGGACACTAGCCTGTACTTGCTGGCTCGTAAGCACCACCATCTTCTGTTCTTGGTCAATCACACATTGACACCAGCTGCACCACCATCCATCGTTATCGTTTGGTTTTAAGATATACGCGGCGATCGGCTAGGGTTACGAGAAACGTCTAGCCTCCCCAGGGCAGGGCTTCCACCAAGGGTTCACGCGAATGCGTTTTTATCTATTATTTTAATGGAAACGAGTCGTATATATACCCCAAAATTTGAAGAAAGCGGGCAATAGGGGTACCTTTCACTTCAAACGTCAATATTAGAAAAGTTTCAAAAGATAATAGGAATAACTTTATTTTAAACGATTTAACTATTATTAATGTTAATTATTGAAGATTAAAATAATTAAAAATAATTATATTTATTTAAATATTAAAGATAAACCTCTCAAGTACCGAAGTCGATTAAATCATTGCCTCCTATATCTATCAAGGCCCGTGCATTGCGTTATATTTCCTACATTGCCTCCTCTATCTATCAAGGCCCGTGCATTGCGTTATATTTTTCAAAACAACAACGAAAATGAGAAGCTCCTCTCAAAACCATAATAATTTCTATTTCTCTGTGTATGAAATGAAAATAGGGATAATATTTTCGGCAATTCGATTATTTTAGTTGTTTAGAAGCTATTTAGCTCGGTTTTAGTTCGATAATCGAAGAAAGTCTTTTGTTATTATATTTGAAATGCGCGTTCATCCCTACTTGTTGCTATACTACATTTATTTATAGCGTTCTGCGAGAACACTGTATTTGACAATGTAGCTTCAATGAAGCAATCACTTTGAATTGCCACTCTCTCGGCACAGTTCATAATGGATAGAAACATAGAGATTCGTGACAATATGAATTACGTAGTGTTTCATACCCTCTGTAAAGAGAGCCTAACGGCTTTGAGTGGGCCGAAAATTAAATACAAATTTTGTTTTTTAGTTGTACCATGTGTACCATAACGTTGTCAGGCGTTTATGGAAGGGTGTTTGGGTACGGTGAATGAATTCTGCATAAGCTTTGGTTACAGGAGTAGCAAAATTTCCAATTTAAATTTATGGTAGCAGACGACGTTCTTACATATAACAGGCAGGGATTGTAGAATCTTCAATCTATAATAGGTTTTCACAAGCCCAAGGCTGAGGGAACATTAAATGCTTTTCTTCCATGGTACTACTATTCCGAAGATTTTCATCCCCCACTTAACCTAGGAAAAAATCTCAAACTAGGACTTAGATACAGCCGGGCTGCCAGACGTTCAGTGCGAATAAACCAACAAAACCAATGCATGTGGTTTGCGCACTGAACGCATTTCGACTTGTAGCGCAGGCTCTTATTATTTGAAAGCATGCAGGGCCGGAAATAAGCACAGGACACTGGACATTGTCCGAAAATTTTAAAATGTCGCATAATTGTTTTAAAAACGAAGGGGGTCACTGGACAACGTATCCAATAAATATTTCCGGAATTTTCATAGCTTGAGCATGAAGATGCGATAGTATTTTGGCAGTAAAATAGAAAAAACGTTTTAGTAAAATATTTAGTCTCCTGCTCCATGGTGGCAGATTGCTAGAAGCCGATGGGGTAATGGAAACAGGGATAAGGGAGTTGAGATGGATTGGGAATGATAATGGGCGACCTGCAGCACCGTATCTCTCCCAATGTACCTCGCGCACGCCCCTACCCTTCGGTAGGCGATTGCTTAGTGCAGCCGCGTAGCGAAATTTTATTTGTTTGAGAACTAGCTTCTGTTTTTAAGATATGGAGCGCCCTTTACAATTTTGTCCAGTACGACCCTACCAAAAAGCTGAGGATGCTGGAAGGACTACGGTGCCGTAGGTGGGGGTACACAGGCAACGCTATAGGTATGGGGATTTCCACTCCATTCCTCTCTCCTTCAAGATGGAAAACCCATACGCCGATTCGCGGTGCAAGTTTCAGTGTTGCCAAGCTATGCATTTTCAAAACCACAAAATAGTGAAACGTTGCTTGTCCACTTAAGGTAAATATAATTAGTCTTTGTCAACTGTTACCGTTTTTCTACCCCCATATATGGAAATTATTCTATGAATAATGTTGAACTGTTTTTCTTACGCCCCCCCCCCTAGTTTGAAAGAGACCTTTTTTACAAGCTGGTGTTAAAAAAATTCAACGGCGAAAAAAGGATTTGAAAATCTAAGAATATTTTTTAAATATAAAAAAATGCTGTTTAGTTTATACGCCCCCTATTTGTGAAAGACCTTTTTAACGCACTTTTATCATTCTTTATTTGAATTTCAAAGGTAGTACTTCATAACTCAATCTTCTGTAATAACTTTCTTCGGAAAATAATATTTCAAACGTTACAGAGTCTTGCAAGGGGATTGCTTTTGCGGATCTTTGTGAGTATTTAAATGAATTATAAAATGGAGGAAGATAATAATTTAAGTAAAGAGGAAATCAGAAAACGAAAGGCAAGGGAAAGAATGAGGGCAAAAAGGTCAGATCCCGAATTTAGGAAACGCGGAAATGAAAGGAGAAGAGCGTTAGCCGCGGAAAAAAAGTCTGTTTTGGGAACAGGTTCTAGCACACAAAATGATGGTCCTACCGCGAGGCCAGTTGGCCATGATCGTACGAAAGATAATGTATTAAATAAATGTTCTATTGAAAGTACTGTGGGCGTAGGCATATCTATTAATAAGGAACCCAATAATGTACGAAATGTTAATGCTAATATTAGTGAAATCATCGAAAGCGATGAACAAGTACCTTGTACGTCCCATGGTAATGTCTATCCGTTAGAGAGATTAAGAATCTTGAGACAAAATGAAGAATTCAGTAAGAGGGAGTCGCTAACTAAAGGGAAAAAGCGAGAGAATGAGTCAAATTGTGAAATTGAAGATCAGGGTGGTATATTTAACAAGAAATTAAAAAGGGTTGATGAATGGTATAGATCAAGCGAACGTGTAAGAAATCAGTTAAGTAAGGCTACTGAACGCCAAGATCCAAAGTATAGGGAACGTGAACGTGATAGAAACCAAGCGGCTAAGGCGGCTAAACGCCAAGATCCCGAATTTAGAGATAAAGAACGTGATAGAAACCAAACGGCTAAGGCGGCTAAACGCCAAGATCCCGAATTTAGAGATACAGAACGTGATAGAAACCAAACGGCTAAGGCGGCTAAACGCCAAGATCCCGAATTTAGAGATAAAGAACGTGATAGAAACCAAACGGCTAAGGCGGCTAAACGCCAAGATCCCGAATTTAGAGATAAAGAACGTGATAGAAACCAAACGGCTAAGGCGGCTAAACGCCAAGATCCCGAGTATAGAGACACTGAACGTGATAGAAACCAAGCGGGTATGGCGGCTAAACGCCAAGATCCCGAGTATAGAGACACTGAACGTGTTAGAAACCAGGCGGCTAAGGCGGCTAAACGCCAAGATCCCGAGTATAGAGACACTGAACGTGATAGAAACCAGGCGGCTAAGGCGGCTAAACGCCAAGATCCCGAGTATAGAGACACTGAACGTGATAGAAACCAGGCGACTAAGGCGGCTAAACGCCAAGATCCCGAGTATAGAGACACTGAACGTGATAGAAACCAGGCGGCTAAGGCGGCTAAACGCCAAGATCCCGAGTATAGAGAGAATGAACGTGATAGAAACCAAGCGGGTATGGCGGCTAAACGCCAAGATCCCGAGTATAGAGACACTGAACGTGATAGAAACCAGGCGGCTAAGGCGGCTAAACGCCAAGATCCCGAGTATAGAGACACTGAACGTGATAGAAACCAAGCGGGTATGGCGGCTAAACGCCAAGATCCCGAGTATAGAGACACTGAACGTGATAGAAACCAGGCGGCTAAGGCTGCCAGGCGTGAAGATTCTGGTTTTAGAACGTCTGATCGTTCTAGAAATAGATCTTCAGCCGCAGATAGGCGAGCAAACCCTTCGCTTATAGAGCAGACCTATTTTAATAGCATAAAAGACGGCCCAACGTGGCCGTGTGAAGGATGTTCAAATCTTTTTTTTAAGTCATCTGGCACGGATACTGTTCAAATTGAGTTTATGAGAAGAATGCAGTATAACACACCCTATTTGTACGAAACTGTGAGACCAAAAGTCATTTTAGAGGCCCTTAACGTTCTGGTAAAAACGCCTTTGTATGTTAAACATGGAATTACCGTTAAGAGTGACATATTAGACCCCATTCCTGAAGAACTTGAATTTATTGTTGACGAAAATGACCGTCAGGTAAATCAAGTTGATGTATCAGGAGATAATCCAGTAGCGCCAATAAACGCAGAGAATGATAGCGATGATATGTGGAATGAACCCAACGAAAGTAGTTCGTTAACAGTTGGGAATCAAGACACATTATTAGTTTCTTTAAGTAATTTTTTGCCAAGTAATACCATGCATGTTAAGTTTGCTCCTGGTGAAGGTCAAACCCCAATGTCTTTACTCTTTGACGAGGATGCGGAAGAATTGTCATTCCCGAGCATTTACGTGGGTCAAAAAATGAACCTTAAGGTTAAGGGAAGTTTTGGTGATATTTTTAAATGGGAGCTTCGTAATATTGATAGGCGCTGTGCTATAAATCCTTCGAAATTGTTTTACTCTTTTGTCAAATTGGAAACCTTGAAAGTTAGTCAATCTATACAGGTTTGCATGAGGAAAACTAAAAGAACAGATGGGTCGAATTATACTGCTGGACTTTTAGCTTCTGCAGGTTCTCTTGATGCTTTAATTAAGCAGGATGATGGTTTTAGGGTTTTAGAAAGACTACAGAGCTCGCCTTCTTATTGGCAACACAGACAAAAGGAATTGATGGGTATGATTAGACAGCTTGGTACGGCTACCTTTTTCATAACGTTTTCGGCTGCCGAAAGTAAATGGCCTGAGCTACTGAATATTTTGAGACTAACCTCTGGGCAGGAGAGTTTACCTAACGATGATATTAACAATTTAAGTTTTTCTGAAAGAGCAAAACTGATTCAGGATGATCCTGTTACTTGCGCTAGATATTTTGACCACCGTTTTCGGGCTTTGCTTAAGGCTCTACAGAAATTAGGTCCTCTTGGCGTTATAGAAGACTATTATTTTAGAGTTGAAATACAGCAAAGAGGTTCGCCCCACCAACATGGTTTGATTTGGATAAAAGATGCTCCAAAACTTAGAAATGATCTCTCAAATGTTAAGGAAGTAGAGGAATTTATTGATAATGTTATTTCTTGTGCTGCTGAGCACAATGACGAACATTTAGATTTGTTAACACGATTACAAATTCACAAACACACAACGACTTGTAGAAAGAAGGTCGATAATAATTCCGTTTGTCGTTTTGGAATGCCGTTTCCACCTATGCCCAGAACCATAATTTACGACCCTTGTTTAAGAGAGCCTGGTAGCGTACAGGAAGAACTCAGATGTAAGGAAAGGTCAAAGAGATTGTATGAGATGTTGCAATCGAAAGAAAAAGAGTTTTGGGTAGATAGTTTTGAGGAGTTGCTAGCTAAGTTGGGTTGGTCAGAAGTGGAAAATATTTCTGCCGTTACTTATGACCTCAAAAGGAAAATAGTTTTGTTGAAAAGACACCCTAAAGATACTAGAGTTAATCCTTACAATCCGTACGCTTTGCGTCTTTGGCAGGCGAATATGGACATTCAATTCGTTCTTGATGCTTACGCACTGGTTATGTATATTGTATCATATATAGGAAAGTCTCAGAGGGGGATGTCTTTGCTTCTGCGCGAAGCTTCTAAACAGGCAAAAATGATAAATGTACAGTAAAACAAAAGTTGAAACTTATTGCTAATCAGTTCTTGAATGCCCACGAGGTAAGCGCTCAGGAAGCGGCTTACTGTGGTTTACAAATTCCTGTGTCCAGATGCAGTCGTGCCTGTGTTTTTATAAACACCAATGCCCCTGAAAATCGTGTACATTATTCTTAAGAGTCAATCTGAAATTGAAGAACTACCAGCAGACAGTAATGATGTTTTTGCCTCTGGGATGCTAGAACACTATGTTCAAAGGCCAGAGGAACTATAGGTAATAACGTTAGCTCAATTTGGTGCCTGGTACGAATATTCAAAAGCCCGTAGAGTGACTAAAGCCGCCCACGATCATGTTGATGAGGGAGAGAGCAATGAAGTTGAAGCTTGTGGTAAATGGCTGAAACTTAAAGATGAATCAGGGTTTATTAGGAAACGTGGCCATGCTAAAATTATTAGGTACAGAAGATTCAATTTAGAAAAAGATCCCGATAACTTTTATCGTGAACAATTAATGTTGTTTAAGCCTTGGCGCGATGAAAATAATGATATTTTGACAAAGGATATGAAATCAGAATATGAGCTTTGTCGCGAAACTATTAATGAAGTTAGGAAAGAATTTCACAATGAAATTGACGAAGAGGCCGTTGATCAGGCCGTAGCAGATTTTGAAAATGGGGAAATTGAAGTGGATATTACAAATATGTAGCCTGAATTAGAACATAGAAATGAAATCGATAGGTCTCTAGCTATGGATGATTCCGATTTTTTGATTAATACGGTTCAAGATTCTGTAGGAAATATCAATAGAGATATTGTGGATGGTAATGCCAGAAATACTGTTGCGCCTTCAATTACGTTAGTTAATGATTCAGAGTACAATGCACTTCTAAGAAAACTGAATTCAAAACAAAGAGAGATATACTACCATGTTTTGTATCATGTAAAAAGCAAAGGAACCCCGTTGCGCCTCTTTGTTACAGGGGGCGCTGGTGTTGGAAAAAGCCTTTTGATTAGTGCTATATTAGAATCTGTGTCAAGGTTTTACAACAAACAACCTGGAAGTAATCCATCGGAAGCGAAAGTTATCCGTTGCGCACCTACGGGCAAGGCTGCTTTTAATATATGTGGGGCAACTTTGCACAGTACGTTTAGTTTACCCGTTAGCCAATTTGCTGGAAATATATCGAGATTGGAAAGTGAAACTCTTCATAAATGTAGGCTGCTATATGGGCAAGTAAAATTAGTAATAATTGACGAAATTTCCATGGTTGGATCGAAAGTTTTTAATCGAGTAAACTCTAGATTGCAAGAGATTATGGGATGCCCTGATTATTTTGGTGGTGTGTCTGTCCTATTAGTTGGAGACTTTAACCAATTAAGGCCAGTCCGCGATTATTTTGCGTTTCAACCCCAAAGTGAGACAGATAATCCGTACGCATCGTTAATTGGTAACCCAATATGGGATCAATTTGAATTTGCTGAACTTGATGAAATAATGAGACAAAAAGATGACAAAAGATTTGCTGAAGCTTTGAATGGGATGGCTGTGGGAAATATGACTCAGAACGATATTAACTTTTTTAGTAGTTTGGAAGTAAACACTGAGCGTGTACCCCCGAAAGAGGCGATACACCTTTTCGCCACTAATGCGGAAGTAAACCAATTCAATCAAGTCAAGCTTTTAAACATGAATACGGAAAAGGCTGTTTCAGTTTCAGTGGATGTTGTAAATGGTGACCTTACTAGTGAAGTTAAAAAAAACATTCTGTCCCAAATTGGAACCTTTGCAACGTCTGATACGTATGGTCTACCCAAAGAATTGACTCTTGCGTGTGGTGCAAGGTATATGATGACCAATAATGTTGACACTTCTGACGGATTAACTAACGGTGCGACAGGTTGGTTAAAAAAGATAGAGTATGGTACTAATAGGCTCGGGGAGAAAATCCCGTTCAGGGTTTGGATTGAGTTTGACGATCCCAAAGTTGGGAAAATGTTGAGACAAAAGTGTCATGGTTTATATGTGAATAATAGTTTTAATGTTTCTTGGACGCCTGTTGAAAAGGTCATTAAAGCATTTAATAGAAAATGGAGACCGAACAATGTTTCAGTTTCGAGGAAACAATTTCCTTTGGTTATTTCTGAGGCGATTACGATACATAAAAGCCAGGGTGATACGTACTCATCGATAGTCGTGCATTGTAAGGCTACAAGGAAATTAGAAAGAGCGCATTTATATGTGGCATGTAGTAGAGCAAAGACCGCTTCTGGTTTATATATTGATGGTAAATTTCAAGTTCCAAATGCGCCCAAGAATAATATTGTTGACTTAGAACTCCAAAGGTTGCGTGAATGTAAATCTATTAGTTTCCCGTTCTTACAAAACGCTTTATGCATTTATGTACACAATGTGCAGTCCTTGAACGCACACTTACAAGACGTTCTTGCGGATGAAGTAATTTTAAATAGCCAATTATTATGCTTTGTTGAAACATGGAAAAAAGAAACTGATAATTTTTCTGTACCGTCTTTTACGGAAATAGGTGGTATTCTTCTACCCAGAACTGCTCGTAGAGTGGCGTTTGGATCATCTATATATTTAAAAGATTCGCCTGAAAATTCGGTTCAATTTATACAATGCAGAGTTTTACGCAGCGATATTCCTTTTAGAAATTCCCACATAGAACGTTGCTGGCTCAATGCTTACATAGAAAATGAACTTGTACCACTGGTACTGTTATACAAATCTCCCGGAGCAAGCCTCCGTTCTGTTTTTGAAGATTTTAACCCCTTGTTTGATGAAAGATATGACAGTAAAATTCCCACAGTCGCGGTCGGAGATTTTAATATAAATTTTTTAAAGTGCAAGACGGCACTGACAAGGTTTTTTGAATCATTTGATATGTGTTTGCTACCTGGTCTGGAGGAAAAATATTCAACAGATTATCATTGCCAATTAGATTTGGACTTTGGAAACAAAGCATTTCGAGAGCGATATGAAGCAACCTATAGGGAATCATATTATTCTTATCACAAAGCAATCTGTTTTGTAAGAAAAGCCTAGCTTTAACAAGCAAACTTGTTTTTAAAAATATTTGTCAAGCAATTAAACAATAGAACAATTTAATGTATACAAGTGGGTGGAGAGGGTGGATTTGTTTACTTTTCTGGCAAAAACCCAGAAAACTTTAGTATTTAACCTGTACGCAACTATATGCGCTTGCAAAAACAACAAAAAACATTAACTTGGGTTGTCCTTTAGCCAACTTGCTAAATTGTTTGGAATAACCCCTTTAACTTGGGTGTGCCTGTATCCAACTATATACATGGCTTGCAAAAACACCTTTAACTTGGGTGTGCCTGTATCCAACTATATACATGGCTTGCAAAAACACTAAGAGCAATAGTGTTTTAGCCTGTAGGTAAATTACAACATGACTTTGCAATGAACTACAAGATATTGTGGCTCTACTTGACAGATAGTTGATTCAGAACTGTTCATTATGGTGGAAATACGGTAAGCGTTTCATTTCTATAAGATATTCAATTGTGTTATATCAAAAGTACCAATTCAGTTCACCTTCCTATCACCATGTCCAACCTTTACTCGGGAAACTATTTAATAGATTTTGTTCCAGACATTTAAAGTGTGTGATCTTGACATGGAACATATATGTGACTGCTACGACGTAAATCACAGCCCTAGAGAGTCTTAGGATGGTCATCAGTGTAGATGAGTTCATTAAATTTGGTATGACCAAAAGAAGATTGGTAAAAGTGTAACCACCTTAGAGAAGGCTCTTAAATTTGGAATTACTAACATAGGTATAACTGGTTTTGCTTTTCATTGAACACGTTAAGCCACTAATGGAGGTTTAAATTGAAATCTAATTTCCCTTTCCATGAACTTCTCATATGGACATTATCTGGGAAACATTTATCGTTTGAACGGGTGGCATAGATGTAATATTGATTAATTGTGTTAATGGTTTTTTCCCATATGGGTTTTCCCAGAACCTGTTTTCCCAAATGTGATTTGGGTTTTTATGGTTCAAATTATGTAATGCTTTATGTCAAATTTCCAAACAAAATATTATATGTTTATTAACATTTGATGGTTTGTAATATGGAAATGTTAAGGGATTGTTATATAGATTGCTGTCTTAGCCTAATGTTATTTTAAAATGTTTTACGTAAACCATAATTTCAAAAATATGGTTTTAAACAAAATGAAAAATAAATTTCAAATAAAAACAAAGGTTTTTTTTAATCACGGGTTTCAATGAAAATGTGGGTCCTTATAAGGGCGTCGGCAAGGATACTATTAGTCGGGTTTTATGACGTGATAAATCACGGAGATATGAAGCTTACTTTGGAGGTGGCGGAAGGTCTGGTAGTCCAGCGTAGACGGGGTAGTCTAACACTCGACTCGGAGAGGTTATATTTTGGTTTTCCCAACTTGTTATCGTTTGTAGGGCCTCTCTCTCTTTTTTGCTCTTATGTTCCAAAAACAGCCATAATTTTCAAAAAAACAAAATTCTTAAGTAAAGTTTAAAGGGATAGTTATCACGTTTAAAATGCGCTGGGAATAAGAAAACTTGCAGAGTAAAGCCGAGAAAGCGAGAAATACGTTAAAATTATCCACGTCGTAAAATATTTTCATGTCATAAGAACTTGCGAATAATTTAACCTGTATATATAAATTATTATAATTCAAACCATTCTCATCCACTTTGAATTGAACAATGTCTTCTCAACAATCCTCATCCCACAATACTATTTTCAGAGCATTTCTCAACATCCAATTCTCAAGCGTCCAAACATTAATTACCGAACGTCAAATAAGTTCTGTTACACCTGTAATTTTGGTCATGCCACCTATTTTGCTCCATAAACTATCTCTGTTACACCTATATTCTAGTCATGCCACCTATTTTGCTCCATCAACTATCTCTGTTACACCTGTATTCTAGTCATGCCACCTATTTTGCTCCATAAACTATCTCTGTTAAACCTGTATTTTAGTCATGCCACCTATTCTGCTCCATAAACTATCTCTGTTACACCTGTATTTTAGTCATGCCACCCATTTTGCTCAATAAACCATCTCTGTTACACCTGTATTTTAGTCATGCCACCTCTTTTGCTCCTTAAACTTTCTGAAAGTATATTCTTGAAACACTGTCCATCATCCAATAACGCGGCTCGTCCAACTTTTAATAGCGATTCAACAGATAACGCCGTCTGCCGTAAATATCCTTCAAAAGAATTATCCCCAAATATCCACCCACTGTATTAGCAACTAGGAAATTATAAAAAATCATTAAACAAATCCAAATCTCTAAATATTTAGACGTTTACAAACCGCGACCAACAACCCTCCATTTCTGAAGACTGAGTCTAATTCATAAGTTCTCATTTCTCATATGTCAGTGTGGAACTAAAATTTCTCGGGTTGGAACATCTTGTTTTTCTGATCGTAATATTTATTACGGAGCTAAGTTGATATAGATAAAATTAATAATCGTTAGGCTTATTTGCTATTGTTTTGAACGTCACGTTTTTTGTCATAACCTTTGGTATTCTGAACCGATTTACAATTTGAAAACAGTTTCGGATTCTACGTGACAAGACGCGTGCACCGATAGCATTGTTGAGCCATTTGAAGCATTATTTCGTAACGTCATTATCGGGGGGCTTTACTATTTCCGCTATGGCTAACGCCCTATTAGCGCCACAGTGTCATTTGTACTTTTAAAATAATTTTGATAAGTAAACTATTTAGAAAGTCCTATTTTGTTACTCTAGCTCAAATAGGAACAAAATGGCAGCCAAATGAAAATGTCCAGAAACTTTTGGCCGGGACTGTACCTCTCTCGATTCGTCCGTTCTGGACATTTTGCAACGAAATTACGTATGCACAGTTACCTCTACAAAGGCTACCGCGTGATCATACCTACTGCTCTGCGGGACGAAGTTATCTCCCAACTGCATTCCAGCTACCCGGGAATACAGGCCTGCCAGCGAAAGGCAAGGGATTCGGTCATTTGGCTTGATATAACGAAAGACATACAAGCCACAGTATCCTCCTGTCATGCGTGTAACACGTATCACAGCTTACAACAGCGTGAACCCCTGCTTACCGTTTCTCTGCCGGACTTACCATGGCAAAAAATTGCTATGAATCTCTTCTACATCAAAGCACATCCCCAAAAATATCTTATTTTAGTAGACTATAATTCGGATTTTTGGTAGATCGAACAACTCCACTGCTCTACCGCCGCCACGATTATCCTTGGGTGTAACAAGCATTTTGCACGATATGGTATTCCCGAGACAGTCATTACCGACAACGCCCCCCCCCCATTTAATAGCTTCGAATTCCGCGAATTCTCGGATCTATGGGGTTTCACACACACAACATCTTCGCCATATCACTCACAGTGCAACGGAAAAGCGGAATCCGATGTAAAAATCGCTAAAACACTGTTAAAGAAACTACAGGGTACCAAGGAAGATTTTTACCTTGCTCTGCTGGATTGGCGAAACACCCCGACGGATTCCGTAAACGCTAACCCAACACAACGCCACATGGCACGCCGCACGCGTTCCATCTTACCAACCCCACCGAAACTACTTAACCCTCATCCATTCCCCTTGGATTATGGGCATCGTCGAGAAACGAGTCGCACCCAGATCGTTTCTCGTGCAAGCCAAGGGCACCGTGTATCGCCGCAATCGCATTGCGTTACGACCCGCCAATCGGTTTTACGTTCGACCCACAAACCCGGCACCATCATCGTCGTCACCAAAGACGTCACTTTCCTCGACTCCTCCCACTCTGCCCATTATTCCTCAACCACGTCCGGAAACGCCAACACCTCCGACTACACCTTTGACAACACCTACGAACTCGCGTTCAATCGCCGTACCTACTCTGGTCGCTGTCGGCTCGCCGCCTTACCGCGTACAAGATCTGGCCGTCTCGTCACTCGACCGCGTCGTCTTGCCGATTATGTCTAAGTTTTTTTATTATTTTTCGTTATTATTTTTTTGCTTTTGCTCTCGCAACCATTTGGACTCAACTCTAAAAATTACGGCATGTTATATTATCATACTGAACTGAACCCAACCCGAACAACACTCAGACATTAAACCATTCTCATAGACACATATACACTTGGTTATCTTTTACCCATATGTATCTGTATATCTCTCGCCAGTCGCTACTAGAATACAGTAGAGTAAAGAATAGCTAAACCATTTCTCCCGCTCTTAAACTTTAACTATAACTTTGTATTATTAATAAAGATTATTAATAATAGACATTTCGTCCCTACCTTCCTATATACCTTAAAGTAAGGAAGATATCAAAACAATATAGTGTAAACGTGGAATTAAACTTTCCCAGTTACACTGAATGTAACTTCTTAATATTTTTTTAAGTGTTGCTCGGATTGGTTCCATGTCGTCTTTGAGAAGGTTTTAACGGTTCACAGTGAGCCGAAAATTAAATACACATATGAATGATATAAATCAGGTCCTTAAATAGAACTATTGAGGATATCCAGCAAAGGTTTAACGTAACCATTTCGCACGCGCTTCAATTCTTACACGGTTGAATAACGCGTTTACCCTTAATCTACTGGTTTTGAGCAGAAGATTTCGAGCAGCTATGTTTAAAGACTAATGTAAGGTAACTCATGTGTTTTGATAAAATTAATTCCAAAAAACACCTTTTACACAGTCTATAGACACCTTTCTGGTATAATTATAAACCTCTATTAAAGTTGACGTTTTAAACCTAACAGGAATTAAAAACACCAAGGTCAGTGGAATTTAAAAATACCAAATTTGTCTCAAAAAGACCTTTTTTAAAGGGTTTATAAACACTTTTTCTGGTATTAATATACACCTCCATTCAAAGTGATTAAAACACCTAACATAATTTAAAAAGCAACTTCAGAGAAAGTATTATTTCGCACCGTTTTCAAAGGGGCGTATTGACATCCTCTCGAATGGTGCTTTTAAACATCAATAGGGGTGCTACTGAGGATGCATTAGAAAACACCACTAAAGGTATCAGACAGTTCCATTTTTTTAACAGTGCATAGTCCTTGAAAAAATTGCATCCATGTTTAAAGAAAGCGTTATTGAACTATTCTGTTTAAAAGCGGATGAAACTATGGACGCTAGCGGAATTGAAAACTTATCTGTCGTGGTAAGGTTCGTTAAAAATGCTAAAGCTGAAGTACATTTTTGACAAGTTTAAAAGCTATTGATATCGTCAATGTATTGTTAGAAATATTGAGGAAAGTAGGATTTCTTCCTGAGAAGCTTATATTCCAGTGTTATGATGGTGCCAATGATGTGTCGGGCAACGACGAGGGAGCTCAAAGGGTCATGAAAGAGTATCTAAATACAATTATACCATACATCCATTGTTATAATCACCAGCTTCATCTTGTAATAGCCCATGCTTGCGAAAAACTGTTACTTGTTAAACTGTACATGAATTTTTGAGGTTCCCTTTACAATTTCTTTCGTAAATTCCGCGTTGGTCAAACTTTTCAAGGTAATCGATTAAAAAGATTATTGGAACAGCGATAAACGGGTCATTTGGATACAACTCGCTTCATTTTAACCAATTTTTCTGATATATTCTCAGTTTTACAACATTTTTCATTGCCACCTACAGGGGCAAATGCTGCAGTTGAGATAAGTATCGAAGCTACATGGCTGCTGCACAGGTGTGGCAACCAAAAATTTGTTCTTCTTATGCTAATAATGAAAGAAATATTGTCAATTTTTGAGCCTGCGAACAAAGCACTACAAGCCGTAGCTGTGAAGCTGGTAATTTCTTGCATTCTGGTGTTGGAAGAAAAGAGAAGTTCTTCTACCGAGTTCGAAAAGCTTTACAAACGTGTCATAGACATTTGCAAAGAACAAAACACTGTTGAAAATATCACTCGAACTGTGCCCAAAAGAAAAGGGTGTAGATAATTGCCAGCTTAATGATTTTTTGTTGATAGACAAATCTTTACACCTAACGAATTTTCAAGCAACGACACTGTTAAAAGGATTTATAACGAAATCTACGGCTACGTGATTAATGAGGCTAAGGAGCGTTTCTCAAGCCGAAACATTGAGTTTCTATCAGCGCTTGACGCATTACTTCCATGTTCAGAAAGATTTCTTGACACGAAAGACCTTAAATGCCATCTTAAACATTCTGAAGTTGACGAAAAGGCCTTTGCAATAGAATCTGTTCTACTTAAGAAATCAGTATTTTTGGAACATAAAGAAGTTTTGAAAAATGAGAACAGCATTCACAACGTTTTGCTTATCCCTCTTCCATATAAAAACGTTTTTTCGAATCTGTACAAGGTCTATGCAGTTGCTCCCACTTTTGGAGCTTCCACAGCCACGTTTTCGTGTTTAACGCGAATTCACACGCCCCATAGAAGATTCATGGCCCATGAACGAAAACATAACGAAACTGCACTAGCGGACGAAAAACAAAAAAACACGATTAATAGATTTGGACGGATTTGTTGAGAAATTTAAATGCAAAAAGCCACGTCGATTGGCGTTGTAAATGGTAACTTTTCATAAATAAAGCATTGATGAGTATGCCAAAGAAAAGTGAAAAAAAAAGGATAAACACCGAAATTACGATCCGGAAAAGTTAAGTTTAAGAGAAATTCTTCTTATCGCGCATTGCTACGTGTACAACGTCAACACGCAGTCGTATGTGTCGCAAAAACTTTACGTCTTGCCAACGACACTTGTAGACTGGCAAAAGTTTTGTCGAGACGTCGCCTATGATGCGTTCTTTCGCCGGAATGTAGTGATTGGTGGCGTTTGAAAAATAGTGGAGGTGTATGAATTGAAATTTGGGAAAAGAAAGTACCATAGAGTAAAAAGAGTGAAGGGACAGTGGTTCGTAGGAGGAGTAGAGAGGGAGTCGGGCAGATTTTTTATGGTACCTGTAGAAAAGAGAGACGCCGCGAAACTGGTTCCGATACTGAATAGGTGGATCCTTTCTGGTACCCCAATTCTCACAGATTGTTGGAAATCTTACGATAAAATAGACCAGGAGGAATTCCAGCACTACACAGTAAACCATTCCAAAGATCCATTGTCCAGCGTACACACCAATAAAATTGAAGGCACTTGGGCGCATGCCAAAGCAGCAATGCGAAAAGGAGGCCGTAGGAAACATTTATATTTTGGCTATTTCACCATGTATATGTTCCGGATGTGGGCCTGGAGAGAAAAAATGCCTCTTTGGCTTTTGTGTGATCCCGCAAAGCCATTACAAGAAGATCTACAAGCCGCGGGGCCAGCTCCAAAATACCGACGTTTTAATTTTTTCTTTTAAATTACATTTCTAAAATAACATTCTTCATATACATTCTTTCGTTTCTTGAAATTAGTTTCGTTAAAATTGTCTTAAATCTCATTTATTCCGTTATCTTAGTTAAATTAGGTTTGGTTTGGTTCGAATTTTTGAAACTGCGACCCTTAAAACTATTTTTTTACTTCTCTTTATTTGAGCCGAAACATTTTAGCACCATATTGTTTCTCATATAAAATTACATCGGAAAAATATACGAGCAGGTGATATTCTTAAAAATTGCCAACTCCTTAATTCTAGTTCTCTGCTCCCGAACCCGGTCTTCCTTTTAACTGCTACGGAAGCTCCTGCTCGACAGCTTTGATTCCCGGGTCATAGTTCAATTTATCCTCACTGGTCTCCGGGGCTTAACCAATCCCAGGTCACGAGCAGGCGACGTGTTCAGGTTCTGCTGCTCGGTACTGGAGCGCCGTCTGGTGCTGATGTCTTGTAACGGGATCTCCGTTACATCCTCCCCCTCTGTTGTCACTAAGATTCGGTAGATCATCGCTGATGTGATAATCTGTAATACAAATAAAACCCAGACCCCGGAACCAATGACAAAAAACGGGGAGGCAACTGTCAAGATTAAAATTTAATGGCATAACCCGGTGATCACAACTGGGAGGAACCGCGTTCAAGAAACATTTAACTATACATGTTAAAACAAATATGAAATCTGTACGTACTGGAGAATAATTATAAATAGGTATGTAACGTACATTTTCGAACTCTTTGCCTTCTTTCGAGGAAAGAATTGACGCCAAATCAGTTACAATAGATAAATGAATTATAGGTGCCGGGTGGCTCCGTCTACCCTTTCACTATTGGGGGGTGACGTGTGAAATATTTTTAAAGCATGCAACTTAGTCTAGGGATCTATGATTTAATTAAGTAAATTAAAAGCGATTGAGGTTGCCATGGATTTTACTTTCTGAATTCGAATGAATTTTTCTTATACTTATGTGTGATGACACTCTAAACTAATGGAAAGAGAGTTTACAAATAAACAATTACAAAACAAGCTGGTCCAGCAACCAGGACATTTTTGCACACCCAATCAATTTATAGGACAATAGTCCAGTGAGGCAGTGACGCCTATAAGTGTCTCAAAGTTATCTTATTTCCGTCCCTGCTTAAAATAAAGCCGACGAAATAAATCACAGCTAGAAAAGGTTGAATTGGAGCGGAAATAAGCCAAATACTTTGAGCCTCCTGGAAATTCGCGAGAGCGGAAATAAGCAGAACACTTGAAATGTATCCAGGGACACTATTCTCTAAAAATTTCAATGATTAAATACCCAAATCCAAATGTAAACATTAGGGTTGGTTCCCTAAGGAGAGAGAGAGCTTAAAACCTTATTCTCTAACCCAAATCCAAATCGACATTTGAATCTCCCGCCAAACATTTCACCATCTCAAATTATTCTCTTATTTCTTTAACCCAAATCGGCATTTGAATCTCCCGCGAAACACTTACCCAAATGTACGTCACTTTCTCTTTCATTGCATAATTTTATTTCAGCATAAATTACACTAAAGCAGTAAATTAATTACCTACGATAAATTAATTTATTACATTAAAATTCGAATTTTATTCATTATAAAACTAAGCTTTTCCTGAAGGTTTTGAACCGTTTAATTGAAATTATTTAAACTATTAGTGATGATAAATTGGCCAATATCGTAAATTAACCAATGTCAATACCAATTTATTTAAAATCAATGAAACGAAAATATCAATATCAAAAAATTATCCACTGGAAAAGATATCAAGCTTTTCTTTAATTTAAATTTCTCAGGTTAAGTTTCAAAAGAAGATGAATTTTATTATTTTCTGACACCAAAATTGGCAGCTTCTTTGCATAATTCCTAAAGTTTTTCTATTCCAAAATTGAAACGTTAACGTTTTGTGATATTAAAGGAGAAATATAAATATAATTTTCGTTTCTTTTGAACTAGTTTCTATAAAGGAACTTTAAGCAAACGGCCATTTGTATGAGTACACTTACTTATAATGGATTTTACTCAATTTTACTAATCTAGACAATTACTACGTCTTTTAATTAATAATTTATAAATACTACCTGAATATTTTTTTAAATATGAATGATTATATTTTTATATTAGATTATGTGAGTTAAAAAAATTGTATCCGTGTTTCAGTTAAGCTTTGATATTGACATAGGTTAATTTACGATATTGGCTAACGATCCTAGTCTGTTTATAACCTTAAATCGGAACTTCAAGTGTCAGTAGGCAGTATATAACTTCAAAATCGAGAGTTAGGAACTTTAAAACAATCTCAACAGGATATCCGTGGTTAAACTTATCATTATATGTGATATTGTAATAAGATAATGTGACGAAGCGGCTCAGTGAACGTTGGGCAATGGCCTCAGAGTTTTGCTTGCAATGGTCAAGCTAAAATTCCTCACTTGAAGCAATCTTCTAAGGAGCTATTAGTAAAATAATATATTACGAACAAAAATGTTCTCACTTAGACCACAAAAATTATACTTAGCTTGACAGTACATAAGACTCCCGGTCTCCAATCTCCTGTCAAAACTCAAAGCCGAAAGCTCGCGCAGCTAAAATTCCTCTTTAGTAAATAAAGAACACGTGACGCAGTCTTCTAAGGAGCTATTAGTAAAATAATATATTACGAACAAAAATGGTCTCACTTAGACCACAAAAATTATACTTAAATGTCCTAAAATTTTAATATTATATTATATTAAAAAGAATTCAAACTTTTAGAGTGGATAATTATTTTATTAAAAATTAATTTCCAGTGTCATAATTGTAAAGTGCTTTTGGTAGAAACACAAGGGTTCTTCTGAACTTTCCCAAAATAGGTGTGTTTTAGGCTTTAGGGACTATAATTTTGTTTAATTATAAGATTTTTAGCGTAATGTTTAAGCAATACGTTTAATCTTGAAAAGGGAGTGAAAGTACTAAAATATTTTTTTTATAAAACTAATTAATTATGAACATTTTTAACCATTTTTGGATATAATCGATTGTAACACACTTGTCATTAAATTTTCAGGGCTAATACTTAGCTTGAAAAATTGCTATTTAAATCTAAGTAGGAGATTCAGTTAAGATTTGATATTCGGCTCTAAAGCCTTAATAACAATGTTTAGTAAATAAATCATTATTAATGATTTATTTACTAATGTTACATTAATCACAATGTTTAGAGCCCGGCATTATCTATCCATTATCCAAGTTATTTTATCTTCATCCATACTCGAAAATTATCCACATAACTCACATGCTAAATCGTATTATAATCCACAATTTCGTTTATAAATAATCGGTTATCCACCAATTTGTGGATAATGGATAAATATTGCCGAGCTCTAAACATTAATCACAATGTTTAGTAAATAATACAATTAATCGCAGTGCTTGAAAAATTGACATTTAAATCTAAGTAGGAAATTCAGTTCAGATTTGATAATTTTCGATATAGGAAATCAATTGGCCATTTGTATACACTTACCGACAATCGTTTTCACTAATCGGGACAATTACTGCGTCTTTTAATTCATATTTCATAAATACTACCTGAATATTTCTTAAATATTAAAGATTATATTGTTATTTTAGATTCATTGAGTTAAAAATATTGGTTTAGCTTTGATATTGACATCGGTTAATAAATTCAGTTAAGCAAAGGCTTAGAGCATTGCCGGCAGCCGTCGTCAGTCCGCAAGGTTCCCGCGTACGTAATATAAGACTCCCGGTCAATTGATTTCACTAATCGGGACAATTACTGCGCCTTTGATTAATATTTCATAAATACTACCTGAAATTGATATTTAAAAATCTAAGTAAGGAAATTCAGTTAAGATTTGATCATTTTCGATATAGGAACTTGAATCAATTGGCCATTTGTATACACTTACCGACAATTGATACCTTTAATCGGGACAATTACTGCATCTTTTAATTAATATTTCATAAATACTACCTGAATATTTCTTAGCTCGGCAGCACGTCGCGCTCGGCGCTCGGCATTCGCGGGATCAGGCAACTAGCGTAATACGCTTCCCATCGTACACCCTCAGAAAGACTTTATTACGGAGCGGCTTTCTCCTCGTCAACTAGAAACGAACTTGACGCCCGAGGGATCAGCCACTGGCGTATTCCCCCGGTATTACCTTTTTGGTGGTTTTAATGCCGTAAATTCAGGAGATATGCCTTTAATCCGTTCTAGTATTGAAATAAAAACTGTAAAAAGTAATCCCGAGTGTATTTCCGCGTTAAACGGCGTAATACGCTTCCCATCTTACACCCTCAGAAAGACTTTATTACAGAGTGGCTTCTCCCTCGTCAATTGTCCCGTATAGAAACATTTTTTCTCCGCCACTAGATGGCGTGTGCAAAAATAATAAGAACAATTTTTCAACGTTCCGGTTTATGGTCGGAAACGGTACTTTTCGTTGCAAGAGTTTTGAACTAACGTTCACCACTTCTTTATGAATTTGAGCATGAACAGTTTTAATAAGCGTCCGATCACAATTTCGGCGCGGGTAATTGTTTTGACTATGTTGGATATTCTAGTCCGTATGAACTGTAGATGAATGAGAATAAAATTACCCGTTCATTATTCCGGGGCTCGGACTCATTTCGCGGAAGACTCATTCGAGTAAGTCTCTATGACCACCTTCTATCACCGCTGTCCAAAATCGTTCAGCTCCGTCTTGAGTCTTCTTTTCGCTCTCCATTTTTCTCGTCCTTTTCACAAGCTAAGTAGTGCATTTTGGCTATGGCGCCAGTTCCATGGAAAAACGTTCCTTCCACAAGGTTCTTATTTTATTTTGGTGTAGCCTTAAAAACTATATACAGGAAATCGCAACAAAGTAATATGAACCATGGCAACCCTCAATAGATTTGTAAGATTCAAAATTGAGATAAAACGATGGGCACGGTCAACGTAACTTCTTTGTCGAGGAGATGGACTATATGCTTTGCTCTACACTTGGGTAATAAGCAATACGGGGATGTAAGGGCAACCTCATAGCGCTACTGGATCCCAGTACATCTAGTGCGCCTTCATGGAGCCTGGCCGGGCCACAAGGGACGAAAGGGGTATAGGTTAGAAACACAATTTGACTGTCCATCTCGACGACCAGCGAAGAGATAGAAAGTAGAGAAAACAAAAAGGGCTTCTCACCTGAAAAGAACATAAACGCAAAATTTGGGGTCTTATGGTATTTTATAGTGAGCGAAAAAGGAGATATTTAAGAAATAAAATTAATTTTAGCAATGCCAAACTTTTGGCGTTACAAATCTCCCCCGACAGACTTCGAACGTCCGCGGTCGAACCAATGAACAAAATGGAGAAAATAAAACAAAAACGAAACTCCGTTAATGGGAATATCAAATACATATGAAGTAACTGATTTACGTAAGACAAAATCGCGTAGAGATCTCAATAATAAGAAATCCACTAAAAATTGTTTTAAAAAAGTATAAAGATATATTTCTGCTTAAACAAAACAGAAAAAACTAGCTAGGCGGTTCTGGCTTTTCCAGTAACAGGATCCCTGGGTCGCAAAGTTGGACCCTCAACAAATTTTGGTACCACATCGTCCGGCTCACCATGGAACTAACGCTAGAACGGTCCGTAAGCGTGAATATCTGAGAAATGTTTGGTGGCAACGCACGCTAGTGAGCATTTGGTGCGAACCGGAAAAGTGATTCAAATTTTAAAAGGGGGGGTAGCAAAAAGCCTTAAAAGCAGTCTGCTATATTTCCAATTGAGACAGGGTAGTCTTTCCTACCTAACCATTCTATCCACTGCTTACAAATTTCATAATTACACTTAGGTTTAGGAAAAGCGATAAACTCTACATCTTTCATGTACTATTTATGCGCTTGACGATTGTCACTTCTATAACAACTATACACAAAGATCTTCTTAGGTCTCACCATATTTATGATTATTTTAAAAACAACGGTACAACGTTTAAAGTGTTAAATACCTAGTTCTTAAATAAATTATGTATCCAGGTTAGGGATAAAATGAATTTCTAAGGGTTAGTTTGTTCCATAGAATCACAATTTTCACAAAGGTTACACAACACCTAACATAGCAGACGAGTTTTACAGCAGATCCCGTATATTAGTACGAAAACTAAATTATAGGTGGTGTAAAGAATCTAGCCCAATTCCGTATTGAATCACCAAATTTCAGGAGGGGGCAGTTAAAAGCGGGAGGGTTTATCAACGAATGTTTTTCAGAGAGACTAATGTAAGTTCTATCGGTGCGGACCGTTCCTAGCGTTAGTTAGTTCCATGGGCTCACTATCAATATATTCCGCCGAGGACGAACAAAAATCGGGGTCTTGAAGGGTCAATTCGCTGCCCTGTACATACGGTTTAAATTTAGAAATGTGGTAGGTACCAAAAAGTACCTTTTTAGAAGCCACGTTCTGTAACCTGTATGTACGTGCACTAAGCTTAGTTGCTAATTTGAATGTGCCTTCGTATTTCTCCGCTAATTTAGCCGCGAAATTATCGGCAGCTTTGGAAAGGTGGTGTGTTCGTTTTAGAACGAGATCACCCTCTTCCAGTTCGAAATCCCATTGTCTTTTGTCGTAATGGGCTTTTTGTTTAATTTGTGACTTTTTGATGTTCTGGTAAGCCGTCTTCAGAGCTTCTTGTACTTTTGGAAGTAGGCGCAGGCCATATGTGTTTTCGACTTTATCAACAAAAAGATAAATAACATTTTTCGGTGTTGTCACACTACAGGCAGTACGGATTTCACGCCCGAGCATAAGTTCGGCAGGAGTGAAGCCAGTGGTTTCGTGTACCGCGCTTCGGATTGCCATCGCGTATTGTTGTAGGCTTTCATCCCAGTTCTGATGGTTATCAGTAACTCATGATGTGATCATTGTACCCAAAATTTTGTCAATTCGTTCAGTCAGATTTTCTTGGGCATGATACAAGGAAGTAAAACGTTGCTGTATACCGAAGGCAAACCGAAACGGGTGAAAACGTCATCGACTAAATGTTTTACTATAGGCTTCGTAGTAGCAGATCTCAAAGGGAACACCTCTACCCACAGAAGCACCCAGCTTGGGGTCGTTCTTTTGGGCTTCGATGAATCCGCTTTTCTCATAGAGTACGGGACGTTGCTCTGGGTTAACACTAGAAAGAGCCGCTATATGACCATCAGGTGCCGTGAAATCTTCCGGTATTCGGGATAAGGCATCATAGCCCAGGACTTTTAGGGTTTGACCTAGAACATTTGAACATAAAGATGAAAATTGGTACATGTGTTGTTTTCGACCCAACAAAAAATATACTAAAAGTCCCCTGCTGTAGAGCGCGAGCTTTCGCCGCCATCTTGGAAAATGGCCGCCGTGAATTACAGCTACAATGTATTCCACGTTCTTCTTCAAAAATTATGAAAATTGGTAAACATTATGATTGGAACCGCATGAATATCATGGCCAAATTTTACAGCTCTATGTTCAATAGTTTGGTCGCCACATTGGAAAATGGCCGCCGTTAATGCTAGGTACAGTATATTTCACCATGTTATTGGAATATTATGAAAATTGATAGGTATTATAATCAGGGCTGTGTGAACCTCATAGTAAAATATTGAAGCAATTAATCAGAAAGTTTGGCCGCCATGTTGGAAAATGGCCTCCATCAATGTCATATAGATACGGTATATGGTTCAAAAATTATGAAAATTGGTAAATATTATGTTGAAGACCGTCTAAACATCATACTTGAATATTGAAGACGTGCTACTGAAAGTTTGGGCGCCATCTTCGAAAATGACTGCTGGAAATGCTAAATATATTTCAAATATATAAATCTTTTTGAAATTCCATTTTTGAATAGATGATTTTCATTAACGTAATAAACAACAAAAAATGGATATCTCGAAGTCGAAATTATCGACGCCATCTTTAAAAATGGCCACATGAAAATCATTGCCCTAAATTCTGAAAGAAACAAAAGTTATTCCAAGCTGTTATTCTCAACATGTTGATTAGAGGATATGATTTAAATAGGGTTTATACATTTTAGAGTTGTTTAAGATTATAATTTAGACAAATCTCTAGCATTTCATACATATTCATCGTCATCCTGAAGATTTTTCATAATAATTGCATGTCAGAACCCTTGATTAGCGCTACACCTAGCTGGGGGCCCCTCCCCATCATATTTCAAATTGAACCTGAGGAACCGCCGTCATGGCACACGGGATCGGCCAGCGGGCCCGACAAACGCAACTTGAGCAGGTGACAGAAGCTGGACACCGTCAGCGGCGAGCCCAGTCAGGAGGTGGTCAGTGACAGGGAAGGATTAAGGCAGCAGAAGACTCGATGGGACGGGGAGTTCTCTCCAAGCACAACAGTGCCATACGGCCCAAAAAAATAGTGTATCTGCGACCCCTAGAGGGTTGCCAATAGCGAAGGCGAGCCATGGCAACACCTGAGCGCGGGCGTAGCGGCCTAGCAAAACCTTCACGGAACGGGGCAAGGAACGGTCTGAACCAAGGGTGAACCCAAGGAACTCCCGAACCGTCACACCGAACTCGGGCTCCCTGAGTTAAAAAGGTTAAGAGAACACTTCTTTCATTTACGTGTTGTAACTGGGTGTGGTTATCATAAGGCGTGGTTTAAAGTAATGACAGATAATCAACATCTTACAAATTTGTTGCGCTTTTTTAATGACCATATTGCATCTAGGGAAGCCATAGCTGCTGCCGAAGAGAGATTTCTTTTCGCTTTTTTTAGGGTGATAATTGACACGTCACGCTTCAACTATGTAGATATTACACGTATATGGAACCGTTGTCACATATACTGTCAAGTTCTCATTTGATCTCGCTAAGCTTAATCCAACAACCGACACCGCAAAACTACATTTTTTCCGAGCGTATCTTCAAGTCCAAAATAGCTAGGAAACGATTTAATCCCATTCACACCATTCTCCTTCCGGCATCAGATGATATTGTAACACTCATTATTTGTAACTGCAGTCTGCAGAACATCTTGTATAAAGAACTGTGAATGTAGGCGATCTGGATTTGCTTGCTGGGCAATGTGTGGTCTTTGTCAAGGTATTAGCCGTAATAAAAATCTTCAGGATGACGAGAAATATGAACGAAATGTTAAAAATGTGTCTTAAATCTTATCCTTAACGACACCAGAATGTTTATACCCCATATAAAACGGTTTTTCCTCACCAAAATCCGAGTAATATGGCTTTCATTTCTTTTTTTCCAGATTTTAGGATAGTAATATTACAGGGACCATTTTTGAAGATGGGTCGATAATTTAGACTCGAAAATAGTTATTTTTATGGCGTTTTATATGTTCATGAAAATCATCTACTCAATAAAAAAATATCGAAAAAATTTATATATCGGTAATATATTTGGCACTTCGAGCAGTCATTTTCGAAGATGGCGCCCAAACTATCAGTAGCACGTCTTCAATATTCAAGTGTAATGTTTAGACGGTCTTCAACATAATAATTACCAATTTTCATAGTTTTTGAACCATATACTGTATCTTAATGGCATTGATGGCGGCCATTTTCCAACATGGCGGCCAAACTATCTGACTAATGGCTTCAATATTTTACTATGAGATTCACACAGCTCTGGTTATAATACCTATCAGTTTTCATAATTTTCCAACAAAATGGTGAAATATACTGTACCTAGCATTAACGGCGGCCATTTTCCAATATGGCGACCAAACTATTGAACACAGAGCTGTAAAATCTTGCCATGATGTTCACGTGGTTCCAATCATAATGTGTACCAATTTTCATAATTTTTGAAGAAGAACGTGGAATACATTGTAGCTGTAATTCAAGGCGGCCATTTTCCAAGATGGCGGCGAAAGCTCGCGCTCTACAGCAGGGGACTTTTAGTATATTTTTTGTTGGGTCAAAATTAACACATGTACCAATTTTCATCTTTATGTTCAAATGTTCTAGGTCAAGCCCTTTTTTGGCCTATCTGTGCTGGCCTATCAGCAACAGAATTTTTGTTACCGGGTACGTGGTTTATAGAAAAATCAAAGGATTGCGATGCGGTGGCCCGAGAAAACGGTGCTGGCGATCCGGGTGCACCTTATATGAGCAGTTCCCTGTAAAGCAAATCTCGAAATAGCACCCGCGATTCCAAAAAAAGCGGAATTTTTCAAAACTGCTGTTTTAGATATAGCGGCTGCTGTTTTTGGAAATAGCAGTGTTTGTGTTGAGTTTTGAGCATTTCTTAACAATACAGTTGTATACGTTGGTTTCAAAAACTACCTTTTTCTGTGATCATTTAATCAGTAATGTGACCTACTAACGGATCGTTTTTATGATTTTTTTTAAAATACATTTAAATATTGTCCTATATCTGTATATCTAACTGTATCAGTTTACAATAATTTGGAAACGGCATATTATAATTCTATAAAGGTTATTTTAATTTGGAAGAAGATAAATGTAAACAGTAACTTTTGGAAAAGGCAAATAATAATTCGAGAAAGGTTACTTTATTTCGGAAGTAGACGATTGTAAACATTAATTTTTTGGAAAAGGCGTAACATTGTTACACCGTTTCCAAAATATTACTAACCTAAGTCTAACAAAACAAAAACTAACCTAACCTGATTCTATTTAGTTGAAATAATCAACTTTAACCTAACCAAAATATCTGACCTAGTTCTTTTTCAGTTCAAATAACCTAGCTGGGTAAGCTTACACCATAATAAACAACTATGGTTTTTCGCATAACTGTTTTCCCGCTCTTTAGAGAACTGCTGTAACGGTACGCCGCGTTTACGAGATCCGCTGTATCGGTAAATGCTGTAATGGGGAAACTGCCATTTCGGGAACCGCTATTTAGAGAACTGTTGTTATGAGGACCGCTATAATGAAATCCGCTCATAAGGGAACTGCTCATGTGAAGGCTTTCCAGTGATCCGGTGGCAGGCGGAGAGGGTGCTGGTGATCCCTTGGCAGGAGAAGAGGGTGCTGGCGACCCGGTGGCAGGAGAAGGGGGTGCTGGCGATCCGGTGGTTGATGAAAAGTGTGCAGGCGACCCGGTGGTTGATGAAAAGGGTGCAGGCGACCCGGTGGTTGATGAAAATGGTGCAGGCGACCCGGTGGTTGATGAAAAGGGTGCAGGCGACCCGGTGGTTGATGAAAAGGGTGCAGGCGACCCGGTGGTTGATGAAAAGGGTGCAGGCGAAGAGGGTGCTGGCGATCCGGTGGCAGGAGAGGAGGGTGCTGGCGATCCGGTGGCAGGAGAGGAGGGTGCTGGCGATCCGGTGGCAGGAGAGGAGGGTGCTGGCGATCCGGTGGCAGGAGAGGAGGGTGCTGGCGATCCGGTGACAGGAGAGGAGGGTGCTGGCGATCCGGTGACAGGAGAGGAGGGTGCTGGCGATCCGGTAGCAGGAGAAGAGGGTGCCGGCGATCCGGTAGCAGGAGAGGAGGCTGCCGGCGATCCGGTGGCAGGAGAAGAGGGTGCTGGCGATCCGGTGGCAGGAGAAGAGGGTGCTGGCGATCCGGTGGCAGGAGAAGAGGGTGCTGGCGATCCGGTGGAAGGCGAAGAGGGTGCTGGCGATCCGGTGGAAGGCGAAGAGGGTGCTGGCGATCCGGTGGAAGGCGAAGAGGGTGCCGGCGATCCGGTGGCAGGAGAAGAGGGTGCTGGCGATCCGGTGGCAGGAGAAGAGGGTGCTGGCGATCCGGTGGCACGAGAAGAGGGTGCTGGCGATCGGGTGGCACAAGAAGAGGGTGCTGGCGATCCGGGTGAACCTAATATAAGCAGTTCCCTGTAAAGCAAATCTCGAAATAGCAACCGCGATTCCAAAAAAAGCGGAATTTTTCAAAACTGCTGTTTTAGATATAGCGGCTGCTGTTTTTGGAAATAGCAGTGTTTGTGTTGAGTTTTGAGCATTTCTTAACAATACAGTTGTATACGTTTGTTTCAAAAAACTACCTTTTTCTGTGATCATTTAATCAGTAATGTGACCTACGAACGGATCGTGTTTATGATATTTTTAAAATACAATTAAATATTGTACTATTCTTCAGGCTGTATCAGTTTACAATAATTTGGAAACGGCATATTATAATTCTATAAAGGTTATTTTATTTTGGAAGAAGATAATTGTAAACAGTAATTTTTGGAAAAGGCATATAATAATTCGAGAAAGGTTATTTTATTTCGGAAGTAGATGATTGTAAACATTAATTTTTTGGAAAAGGCGTAACACTGTTACACCGTTTCCAAAATATTACTAACCTAAGTCTAACCAAACGAAACAAAACCTAACCTGATCTAATACTATTTAGTTAAAATAATCAACTTTAACCTAACCAAATTATCCATATCTGACCAAGTTCTTTTTGAATTCATATAACCCAGCTGGGCAAGCTTACATTATAATAAACAACTATGGTTTTTCGCATATCTGTTTTTCCGCTCTTTAGAAAACTGCTGTAACGGTACGCCGCGTATACGAGAACCGCTGTATCGGTAAATGCTGTAATGGGGAAACTGCCATTTAGGGAACTGCTATTTAGAGAACTGTTGTTATGAGGACCGCTATAATGAAATCCGCTCATAAAGGAACTGCTCATGTGAAGGCTTACCGGAAGATCAGGGGAAAGTGTAATGAATGAAAGAATACTCATTTTGTCTCCTTTGGAGCAGGGAGGAACAATGGTTCACGAGAACGAAATATGAAGCGAATAATTTAAACATAACTCGCTTTAACTACGCCCCACCCAAATTTACCCAGAGCATGGTGGAAGTAGAGAAAGTAGAATGAAAGGGGAAAATAAGCTTCAATTAACGAGACAAAAGTCAGAGGCAGATTACGCGCTTGGAGGCGGCGAACGAGGAGTGGCTTCTTTTCCCAGACTCCTTTCAGCAGCAATATTTTCCAAAAACATAATATCTAAGCTCTACCCTTGTGACTAGCTCCTTGAAGTTCTTGGGGGGAGGGGTAAAAATAGGACGACCCTCAAAAGAGGTTGAAAGCAGGGCCAAAGTTCAGGTTTGACCCAAGTATTATACTGTCTTCTATTTTCTCTTGCTAGTATGCCTTAATATATTTCTGTAGATGAAATTTTCTTGTATTGATAGCAATATACTTCTGCAAAAAATGTTGAAAAATATTTTGAGCAAATAGAATTTTGCCGAAAAAACTAAGATAATTAATATTTTTCAATAATTAATGTTTTATAATCATGTTTTTAAGACTGAAAATTTTAATATCTGTTACTTCAGGCATATAATATTCTACTCTTATCTTTTACTTTTTCGCATCTTTGTCTACACAGGCAGTCTTAACATTAATTAAAATTGTTTAGAACGAAACTAGTGTTTTAAGCCTTAGGAAAAAAAGCAAGCGCTTCTTTAAGTCTAAGAGCATTGTGCGTTCATTATTTAATGTGTTTAAACTAGCTTTCCATCTATTATATAAGTATCAATCCGGACTGCTTGACTTGAAACTCAAATTGCTTTCCTGTCTTTTTCACGTTGCAATTTATACCATTTGAGTGGCCTCGGATTATGGCTTCACAGTAGAAGCCATATAAATTTATACTTTATGAGCGTTGTATACATATGTAAGCACTAAACAGATGCTATAGACTAGAGAGCTGCATTTCAGTTTCGAACTTTACCATTTCCATACCAATTTTGTTCATATTTTTGTTTACCAATTCCACTTATATTTTTCATCAACCTCCCCATCCGTTACCGATCCGTGGTTTCCAAATACCAACCATTCCCATTGCTAGTTAAGAAACGTTATTGAAGTTCCATTACCGAAATGAACCATAGCGAAAAACGATTTAACTACCGTAGTGTTCGAAAGAATATAACCCTTGAGCGTCTTGGTTTGGCCCAAAATTAACATTGCAATACAATTACTTCATCGGGAATTTTAGTAAAAATAATGGACTGAATAACTGTAGAAAAATCTGACTGGACTGAGGAACTCTTGCTCGCCCGTTGCCAAGTAGCATGAGGCAATTCCCTAAATATTTATTCCGAGAATTTGGCGGGAAAACTTACAATGGATTGATTGACGGATATAATAGCCGTGAAGCTGGTGTGCTAAAGTAATAGGAAAATGAGCTAGAAGACGGTACTGTTAGCTAAGCTTGCTAGTACCTAGGCTAAAACATAACCAAGTGAGATGAGTAGTGGCACCTATGTTATATTATAAAAAAGACTTGGTTTGCCCAAGCCTAAAAAACCGAAACGATAAGAATTTAGCCAGTTGACTGAAGCGCGGATATTTTTTTCTATATAATTTTAAAGTAAATCCGTATTTTACTACTCTCTAGAATTTAATTCAATCACCTGATTTTACTGGTAATGGATTTATTTCCTATAAATTAATTGAAATAAAAAGTTACTTATCTCAGATTGTTCAACATCAATTCCATTTTCCTAAAATATTTTATCATGAAATAAATGTTTTTCAAGGTAGAACGTGTTTTATTTTTCAAATAACACTCATTTCAAAAATGCATAGTATAAGCGGTCTATTCGACTACAAAGGTAGGACTTTTATCACCTTTAATATATTTGATAAAGAGGTTTGTTTCTTATTGTAACAATTATTGGATGGTGTAGGGAAGATTTTAGAAGTGTTGGTTGAGTTGCATAAAGCAACGCAGGGTAGCTTAGTTATTTCATCTTAATGGTGAAACAAAGAGAGTAAAGCACACGTGAATTAAAATATCGGCTTTGGAACAGTTTTTTTAAGGTGGGTCAAAGATTTCTAGAAATCAAACTTTAGTAGCCAAAGAATTTTTATTTTCAAGAGAGCTAGAATAAAAACAGTTGAATAGTCATGTAATCCATAAGATCAAATTTTTAGCCACATCGTAGTATACCATGAGGCTCTTAGTTTGACCCGAGCCGTAGTAGTAGTAGTAGTAGTAGTAATAGTAGTTGTGGCCGGAGTTTTCGCTTTCGTTATCGTAATATTTTAGCTTAAGAGGAACTTTATATAACCACAACCCACCCATAGGGGTAACTGGGCTCGGTTAGAGATTTAATTAAATTAAATTTTTTTCGGATCGCAGCCAGAAATCGAACCGGGGTCGCTCACGCTGTAGACAGACATTTTACCACTGAGCCATAGAGACTTGATAGAATTCCCGAGTTTTTATTGTTTAGTTCTATATCTAAAATGTCGTGGTGATGTTGGCGGTATGTTCCCTTTCAACCGAAATCCCATTCGACCGAATATCCCGCAATGATTTTTAGATTTCTAGCCCAAATGCCTATATTCCCGATGGACCGAAATCCCATTCGTCCGAATATGCCCGTAAAAAATACATCAATATAACTTGAAACACTCATGCCGTCAGCAATTCGGTGGTGCAGTGGATACGGTGTTGGACTGCGAAGCGATAGATTGTTGGTTCGAATCTCCGAAAGGTGTGTTAATAATATTAGAAATAAATGTTTCGTGATACTAATTAAAACGCTCACTTTCCTTCCTTTCAAGGCAAGGGATATTTAGAAATAAAAAGGAAATTGTGCATACAATGAAGTATAGTCTTAATGGTACTTTCCACAATGTCTTTTTTAATTAAAATATTAATATTTTGGTTTCGGGTAGGTAAGTTAGGTGAGGTTTGGTTTGGTTAGGTTACGTTAGTTTAGGTTGCCAACTTTTCTTAAATATTCTGCTATTAATTAGCTGCCATCTTTTCCAAAATATTCTCCCATTAATTAGCTGCCACCTTTTCCAATATATTCTGCAATTAATTAGCTGCCACCTTTTGTAAATATTCTCCTATTATTTAGCTGCCACCTTTTCCAAAATATTCTCCAATTAATTAGCTGCCACCTTTTCCAAAATATTCTCCAATTTATTAGCTGCCACCTTTTCTAAAATATTCTCCTATTAATTAGCTGCCACGTTTTCCAAAACATTCTCGTACTAATTAGCTGCAACCTTTTCCAAAATATTCTCCTACTAATTAGCTGCCACCTTTTTCAAAATATTCTCCTAATAGTTAGCTGCCACCTTTTCCAAAATATTCTCCAATTAATTAGCTGCCACCATTTGTCCCGAGACCAAAACGGCGAGATTAAATCGGTGAGACCATAACGCGAGACCAAATTGTCGCGGACCGGGTTACGTTAGATTTGGTTTTTTTGGTTAGGTTAGGTAATGTTAGGTTAGGTTTGGTTTGTTTGGCTACGTTACGTTACATTACGTTAGGTTATGTTTGGTTTGGTTTGGTTTGGTTAGGCGAAGTTAGGTTAGGTTCACCGTAGGTAAAACGTAGTTAAAATAAGTGCAATAACACATTTTCAACTCACATTCATTTCAACAAAAATAAGCCGGGATGAGGTTAAAAATATATTTAATGCAAAACTACACACTAGGTCTTCTTCCAGTTCAATAAAATTTCGGTCCCATGGGACTATATTATAAATAAAATCTCACCTTTTGGCTACGTTCTGTCGAATGGGACACCACAAAAAACCCCTTCTGTCGAATCGGAATTCGGTTCAATGGGACCAAAGCATGTTCTGTGGGTTGGTATACTTTTGAATTTTTATCTGTGGGATCGGATACTTATGAATCTGTATGTTTGGGGTTTTTATATTTATTTTCTTTTTATTTATGCGCTAATTAAACATAACGATTTTCCCCGTTTCCTACCGCGCTCCTCATGTGTTTCGTTCTCGTTCATAGCTATCGTCATCTATGTTATGTTTGACTGGAACGTTTTGGCGGTTAATTCAAATATAGATTTAGCTAGTAGGCCAGGACAGATAGGCCAAAAAAGGGCTTGACCTAGAACATTTGAACATAAAGATGAAAATTGGTACATGTGTTAATTTTGACCCAACAAAAAATATACTAAAAGTCCCCTGCTGTAGAGCGCAAGCTTTCGCCGCCATCTTGGAAAATGGCCGCCGTGAATTACAGCTACAATGTATTCCACGTTCTTCTTCAAAAATTATGAAAATTGGTACACATTATGATTGGAACCACGTGAACATCATGGCAAGATTCTACAGCTCTGTGTTCAATAGTTTGGTCGCCATATTGGAAAATGGCCGCCGTTAATGCTAGGTACAGTATATTTCACCATTTTGTTGGAAAATTATGAAAACTGATAGGTATTATAATCAGAGCTGTGTGAATCTCATAGTAAAATATTGAAGCCATTAGTCAGATAGTTTGGCCGCCATGTTGGAAAATGGCCGCCATCAATGCCATTAAGATACAGTATATGGTTCAAAAACTATGAAAATTGGTAATTATTATGTTGAAGACCGTCTAAACATCACACTTGAATATTGAAGACGTGCTACTGATAGTTTGGGCGCCATCTTCGAAAATGCCTGCTCGAAGTGCCAAATATATTACCGATATATAAATTTTTTCGATATTTTTTTATTGAGTAGATGATTTTCATGAACATATAAAACGCCATAAAAATAACTATTTTCGAGTCTAAATTATCGACCCATCTTCAAAAATGGTCCCTGTAATATTACTATCCTAAAATCTGGAAAAAAAGAAATGAAAGCCTTATTACTCGGATTTTGGTGAGGAAAAACCGTTTTATATGGGGTATAAACATTCTGGTGTCGTTAAGGATAAGATTTAAGACACATTTTTAACATTTCGTTCATATTTCTCGTCATCCTGAAGATTTTTATTACGGCTAATACCTTGACAATGACCACACATTGCCCAGCAAGCAAATCCAGATCGCCTACATTCACAGTTCTTTATACAAGATGTTCTGCAGACTGCAATTACAAATAATGAGTGTTACAAAATCATCTGATGCCGGAAGGAGAATGGTGTGAATGGGATTAAATCGTTTCCTAGCTATTTTGGACTTGAAGATACGCTCGGAAAAATTGTAGTTTTGCGGTGTCGGTTGTTGGATTAAGCTTAGCGAGATCAAATGAGAACTTGACAGTATATGTGACAACGGTTCCATATACGTGTAATATCTACATAGTTGAAGCGTGACGTGTCAATTATCACCCTAAAAAAAGCGAAAAGAAATCTCTCTTCGGCAGCAGCTATGGCTTCCCTAGATGCAATATGGTCATTAAAAAAGCGCAACAAATTTGTAAGATGTTGATTATCTGTCATTACTTTAAACCACGCCTTATGATAACCACACCCAGTTACAACACGTAAATGAAAGAAGTGTTCTCTAAACCTTTTTAACTCAGGGAGCCCGAGTTCGGTGTGACGGTTCGGGAGTTCCTTGGGTTCACCCTTGGTTCAGACCGTTCCTTGCCCCGTTCCGTGAAGGTTTTGCTAGGCCACTACGCCCGCGCTCAGGTGTTGCCATGGCTCGCCTTCGCTATTGGCAACCCTCTAGGGGTCGCAGATACACTATTTTTTTGGGCCGTATGGCACTGTTGTGCTTGGAGAGAACTCCCCGTCCCATCGAGTCTTCTGCTGCCTTAATCCTTCCCTGTCACTGACAACCTCCTGACTGGGCTCGCCGCTGACGGTGTCCAGCTTCTGTCACCTGCTCAAGTTGCGTTTGTCGGGCCCGCTGGCCGATCCCGTGTGCCATGACGGCGGTTCCTCAGGTTCAATTTGAAATATGATGGGGAGGGGCCCCCCAGCTAGGTGTAGCGCTAATCAAGGGTTCTGACATGCAATTATTATGAAAAATCTTCAGGATGACGATGAATATGTATGAAATGCTAGAGATTTGTCTAAATTATAATCTTAAACAACTCTAAAATGTATAAACCCTATTTAAATCATATCCTCTAATCAACATGTTGAGAATAACAGCTTGGAATAACTTTTGTTTCTTTCAGAATTTAGGGCAATGATTTTCATGTGGCCATTTTTAAAGATGGCGTCGATCATTTCGACTTCGAGATATCCATTTTTTGTTGTTTATTACGTTAATGAAAATCATCTATTCAAAAATGGAATTTCAAAAAGATTTATATATTTGAAATATATTTAGCATTTCCAGCAGTCATTTTCGAAGATGGCGCCCAAACTTTCAGTAGCACGTCTTCAATATTCAAGTATGATGTTTAGACGGTCTTCAACATAATATTTACCAATTTTCATAATTTTTGAACCATATGCCGTATCTATATGACATTGATGGAGGCCATTTTCCAACATGGCGGCCAAACTTTCTGATTAATTGCTTCAATATTTTACTATGAGGTTCACACAGCCCTGATTATAATACCTATCAATTTTCATAATATTCCAATAACATGGTGAAATATACTGTACCTAGCATTAACGGCGGCCATTTTCCAATGTGGCGACCAAACTATTGAACATTGAGCTGTAAAATTTGGCCATGATATTCATGCGGTTCCAATCATAATGTTTACCAATTTTCATAATTTTTGAAGAAGAACGTGGAATACATTGTAGCTGTAATTCACGGCGGCCATTTTCCAAGATGGCGGCGAAAGCTCGCGCTCTACAGCAGGGGACTTTTAGTATATTTTTTGTTGGGTCGAAAACAACACATGTACCAATTTTCATCTTTATGTTCAAATGTTCTAGGTCAAACCCTAAAAGTCCTGGGCTATAGAGCTAACATAGTGATAAATAAGAGTTATGCGTTTGATAATTTTAGCATTGCTAAAGGTAATTCGAGGGGATAAAAAAAGAATAATAATTGAACATAAAAAATGCATTACACCTGAAATGGCTGCGCTTTAAGGTGCATACTGAGGTCATTTTTAAAAGTATACACCGACGTACAACATCTTATATTAGCAGGAAGTACATTCCATTGTCTTATTGTGCGATTAAATAATGAATATAAAAACGCGTCACATCTACATTTGGGGATATAAAAGGTAAAAATTTCACGCCGTTCATAGATTTTAAGGTACAATTTCGGTATGAGTGAATAAGGTCAAAAATCACTATAGAGCAAAATCAAGCACACCATTCGATAGAGCGTAAAATTTAGATCTAAAATGGCCGCCGCTTTTTTCAAATTTCCAAAAAAAAAGTCTTATCCCCCATAAGAATTGCCACCTTTTCCAAAATATTGATGTTTAACGTTAGGGCTCGTTTTCACTTAAGAGGCCGAATAGGTTTGGTTAGGTTAGATTAGGTTAGGTTAGGTTAGGTTTGGTTAGGTAAAGTTTGGTTAGGTTAGGTTGGAAAAGGTGGCAAATTATTGGCCCTCTGATGTTTTCCACACTGTTTTTGAACTTGTTCAACTATACTGCAAAAACATTTTTTTGGTTTTTTTTTGGAAATTTGAAAAAAGCGGGGGTTATTTTAGATCTAAATTTTACGCTCTATCGAATGGTGTGCTTGATTTTGCTCTATAATGATTTTTGACCTTTTTCACTCATACCGAAATCCTACCGATTTTAACATAGTCCAATAAAGGTAGATAATAAAAACCATTAATGATTCTAAATAAAAATGTGAGACAGGCTTTTTGTTGTAAAAGATACATTGGCAAAACGTTCAAATGTTTAGGACGCGTACAATAACCCATTCTGTTATTTAAACCACTAGCAGGCAAGTTTATACAAGGCTGTCCAACAAAAAGTGAAGTAAAATGCCGCAATACTCTCTCCACCGAATTTTTATCTTTCACCAATTAGGGTGACCATACCTCGACCCCGTATTGTAGTAAAGGTATAACAAGAGCGTTAAATGAAATCAAACTAGCCTTGGAACGGCCGAACATTCTGCGTATCATACCCGAAATACGACGAGCTTTCGCAGTTATGTAAAAAACATGATTCGCCCATATAAGGTAACTCGAAAAAATAATACCTAGTAATTTACAATTAAAAACACGAGGCAAGACAGTGTCACTTATCCTATAGTCAAAATTAATTACCTGTCTCCTTCGAGTGAAAATAATATAGGAGCATTTTTTAATATTCAATTTCAAAGATTAGCCGTGCCCCAATGCACGATTGCATCAATGCCAATTTGTAAATTAGGGGAATCCTGTTGGCAAGTAACCGCACGCGATAAAAAAGAATCGTCCGCGTACTGCCAAAGTGTGCTATGCGGGGATATTTTATGCGGTAGGTCATGTGCATATAGGTTAGAAAGTAGCGGACCAAGTATTAAACCCTGAGGGACTCCAGAGGGAACAGGAAGAAAACAGGAGGATTTAACTACACGCTGTGTCCATTCCCTAAGAAAATCAGCTACCTAACGTATAGCATTCCCCTTAAATCCCAAGACTAAGTTTCATCACCAGTCTATCATGAGGTACAGAATCAAAGGCTTTTTTCCAATCGAAAATGACCACATGTACGTCGGGCGGGTTTCTTTTATCTAAGATAGAGGCCCAAGTATGAAAGGCTTGAACTAGTTGCGTTGAGCAAGTGAACCCTTTACGGAACCCAAATTAACGGAAGGATCTCATTTTCAGAGCAATAACTTCTAATTTTATCACTTATTATTGACTCCATTACCTTACAAACTACCGAAGAGAGAGAAATTGGCCTATAAGAGGCCAGCTCAGACCTACTAAGGGAGCTACCTTTAAAAAGAGACCACATTAACTCTTTTCCAGGCTAAATTAAGTTTACCCAATTTATAAGAATAGTTGAAAAAATCTGACAAAGGTTCTCCAATACTCGTAGCACACAGCTTAATTAATTTAGAGGACACACCATCAAGACCAGCTGAAGAGCTAGACTTTAGGCGCGCAATAGCCGCAGCCACCAAACTGGGAGTAAAGATAAAGTCAGCATAAGCAGTGTTGTTAAACTCATTGTCCGTTAAAAAAGAACTGGACTTAGTAAAACAAGACTGAAAAAAAAAATTGAACATTGACGCAATCGTTTGCGCGTCAGCGATAGGCGTATTATCAATATTCATAAAGTTGGTAATTGGGCTTTTAGTTTTTTGTGCAACGAATTTCCAAAATGTTTTGGTTCCGTTTTGAGCTGAGAGGACAAGCCATTAACATAGTCTTTGTAATTCGAACGAGTTTTAGCTTTAATCCTGTTGCAAACTCTTCTATACTTGTATCTATTGACATTAGTTGGTTTTGATCTGTATAATTTGAACAAAGTTCGCTTGAGATTGGCGAGGTGAACAATGTCTCCAGAAATGCAAGGCTGCCTGGACCTTCTTGAATAAACGATATTTGAGGGAAAAGCGTCTTCCACACAAGACCAAAATAAATCCAACCAAAAATCCCATCTTTCATTAGTATTTCCACCAAAGGCAAGATGCCAAGGTGCATGGTTAATTAGCCTGTAACCGATTAGCTTAAAAAGCTGAGGTTCACCAGAGCCAGAAATAATGAGACAAAAATTAGGTGACAAAAATTCTATCTCTTTATTAAACCAGGTTCTGGTTAGGTTAGTTTTATAGTACAAAAATAATTAAATTTAGGGGTTAGTGAACTTTAGTAATAAATTATGATGATGATTATTTACAATGTCGAGTACTTAATTGGGGAAGCGCCAGTAGGGAATGTCCGTACTAAATAAACAAAACACTTACAGTGATATTTAGAGCCATGTGAACTGTGTCTTTGGTCTTGAAAACGGTACGCGACTTGAGTGAGAGCGCGGGAATTCACTATTAATGCAAACTTAAACCATTAGAGGGTCGGAAGGTCGACCGTCTATCTTGCTGCCGGTGACATATGTTAGCCACTCGGGTGTTGATAGGATTCCCACTGACTAGCCTCTTGACTAAATAACCACGGACTAACTAACACCGTTCCCTAGGCTATTCAGGCTATATATGCTATTCCCTTATCTCTAGTTCGGCCTATCTAGACCAGGGGGCGCTCAAGTAGTGCAATAGAGCTCCCTCTGGCTAGAGACTCCATTTTATTTGGATGGACATAGGCCTAGGGTTAAGTTCATATAATTTGGTGCCTGAATGAGTAAGTCTATAATGTTATTATGTTGTTTGTGAAGGCCCAAATGTAGCTGTCCGCTACATCCCCCCGCAAATTAAAAAAGGACATTCCTACTCCCCACTGGCGCTTAATATACTTAATAGGGGTGAAAGAATTTTCTTCCCGAGGGAAGGAATACAGTCTTTCGATCAACCCTCCTCCTATACGGGCAATCTCGCACGTGGTGCGGGCACCCACATCGGTAACACGTTAACCCACCCGCAGCGGTTCGGGGGGTTAAATGGGCCGTTAGATTAAACGGTGTTGCCGGGGTAGGCAACAATGACCGACCCTGGCCTGACGAAGGAGGAGGCGTCGGCAAATAAGGCAACCGAAGAAGATGGTTGAGGTGGTGAAGATGGTGTCGCTAACCGTCGCAGGAGTGCCCCTCGAGAAATACCCCGAGAAGGCACCCCAGCAAGGGTTGGAGCGACACCAGGACTAGGTTGTACTGCAGGACCCACAGGTGTTCCTCTTTCCGCCAATCGGCGTCCACTAAGAGCTACCCGCACTGGGTAAGGACGTTCTTGTCTTGTAGGTGGTCGTTCCCGCCTAACAGGTGGCTGTTCCTGCTCTGCAGATGGTATGGCGGGTGCATCCAGTGTTTCATTTGAAACAAGAAGGGGCAGTGGCGGTGATGCTGATTGGTTTCGGGGATGACGGTTGGCTGAGAAGCGTCGACGGACCTGGACGGTCTCCACATTCGGGGCGGTAGAAGTGGTTACCGACACTTCACGTGTCGAAACCGGTGGTCTTGTTGCTACCGTTAATATGTCCGTTCCTACGGACACGGGTCCATCATCTAAGTCTTCGTCATCATGAAGATGCAGCACGTCCTAAATTTGTATAAAATATTGAATAAATAAGGGCAATTTAACGAGCCATCCGGGTTATTTTTCAAGGAGGCGCATAAATCGCTTTTCGAGAATAGTCAAAGTCCTCAATGGTTAGTTGAGGGTTCGGGTGACTTCGCAGATACTTCGCCACGTCATTCCGTGATCTTAACTTGATCCGGTGAGGCAGAGGTGTATAATAAAATATGTCTCGCTCCCGACCACCAGGCTCAACTATCCGCCGCTGCACTACTTCTCTAGTGTAATTAAGTCGAAACGTTCGTATGGTTCGAGCAGTAAGGAAAGGATATTGTAGAAGAAGCTGAGGGGAGACGCTGCGACAGGTGCCGAGACGTCTTGCTCAGGTGCAGGATCTTCGTTAACAATATCCAAGGCTTCCGATATATCAGAAACCCTACCAACACGAGCCAACTTGGGATAGGGAACTTCCCGTTCCCTTGAAGTCGACGAAGAAGTGGCAGGACGTTTTCGTTGCAGACTGAGGGGTGTAATCCGGGCAGATCCTGCCATATCCGGTGGCGGAACATACTGTGGTGCCGAACTCGGACCAGGCTGTGGTGAGACAGGACCATGATCGTCGTAAGGACCAGTATGAGCCGTGACACGTGGACTTTTCCAACAACTCCTCAAAACTATTTACCCACAATTCTTTTTCTTTTGATTGCAAAAGCTCACGCAATTTATTGGAATTGTTCTTACACTGAAGTTCTTCGTCAAGAAAACCGGGTTCTCTTAAACTTGGATCATAAATAATAGTTCTAGGCATGGGAGGAAATGGAACTCCAAAACGACAAACTGAACTATCATTAACCTTCTTCCTACACGTTGTCGTGTGTTTATGCATTTGCAATGACGTTAACAAATCCCCATTATCATCGTTCAATTTACCAGCGCAAGAAATAACTTTATCAATATATTCCTCTACCTCTTTAACATTTGACAAGTCACCTTTAAGCTTCGGCGCATCTTTAATCCAAATCAACCCATGTTGATGAGGAGAGCCTCTTTGCTGTATTTCAACCCTGAAGTAATAATCTTCAATAACACCAAGAGGGCCTAGCTTTTGCAGAGCTTTAAGAAGAGCCCGAAAACGGTGGTCAAAATATCTAGCACAAGTAACAGGATCAGCCTGAATCAACTTTGCCTTTTCCAAAAAACTTAAATTGCCAATATCATCATTCGCTAAGCGATCCTGACCCGAGGTCACCCTCAATAAGTTCAAATGCTCAGAACATTTGCCTTCCGCAGCTGAAAACGTTATAAAAAAGGTAGCCGTACCAAGCTGCCTAATCATAGCCATTAACTCTTTCTGCCTATGCTGCCAATATGAAGGCGAGGACTGCAAATTTTCTAATACTCTAAAACCATCATCCTGCTTAACAATTGAATCGAGTGCCCCAGCAGACGATAAAAACCCAGCAGTGTAGTTTGAGCCATCTTTTCTCTTGGTTTTCTCATACAAACTTGTATGGAATCTCTAAGTTTCATAGTTTCCAACTTAACAAAAGTGTAAAACAATTTAGACGGATTTTTAGCACAACGCCTATCAATATTACGAAGCTCCCAAATACGTCTGCTCTATAACTAAAGGATTTGCTCTCCTTTCTGCCACAGACAATCTGTTTCTAGAACGTTCAGAGTTCCTAAACTCGACATTTGCACGACTTTCAGCCATAGCCGACTGGTTTTTAGTTACTTCAGTGTTTCTATACTCTAAACCTTGGCGTTTTCTAGCCATACCCAACTGGTTCCTCGCACGTTCTGCTTCAGTGTAGTCTAAATCTTGGCGTTTACTAGCCATACCCAACTGATTTTTCACACGTTCTGCTTCAACGTGCTCCAAATCTTGGCGTTTACTAGCCTTACTTAATTGGTCCTTAACTCTTTTGCTTGCTCTATACCATTCATCAAGCCTTTTCATTCGCTTAGTAAGTATACCATACTGATTATCCCTTTCACGATATGACTCATTCTCTCGCTTCTTTGCCATAGATCGCGCCTCCTTCATTCTAAACTCTTCATTTTGTCTCAAATTTCTCATTCTCTCTAACGGATACACATTACCATGAGACGTAGAAGGTAATTGTTCATCGTTCGCTACCATTATAAAATTTGCCGATTCATTATTAACTAAATTCATCGATTCGTCGGTAGTAATTACCCCAACTCTTAAAGCGCTTTCCCTTGAACTTCCGTCTAATGCATTATCCTTAGTACTACCGTGACCAACAGGCGACTCAATAGAACTAACACACAAATTAGGACTAGAAGTACTAGAAGCAACACTTTCAGCCTTAGCTTTTTTCTGAGCTGCTAAAACTCTCCTCCTTTCATTTTCTCTCTTCTTAAACTCTGGATCTGACCTTTTTGCCCTCATCCTTTCCCTCGCTTTACGCTTTCGCATTTCATCCTTACTCTGAAAATTATCTTCCTCCATTCTATATACAAAACTTCAAATACTCACATAAAACCACAGTACTTCTAACTTTCAACAACAATTATTCCAACTCTAAACAACAATAATTCCAACTCTCAACAACAAAAATTTACTAGTAGTTTTACTTACAGCCTACTGGCATAGAAATTCTTATTAAGAATAGCTCCGGCGGATTAAAAATATCTATTTACAACTAGGTGGGCGTATCAACTCTGCCGTCTCGTTAAATTTAAAAAAATATTTTTTTATATTTTTGTTTTGACTGTTATCTACAGCTAGATGGTTTTTAGTCAAACGAACAAGAAGCATAAACCTATCAGTGGAACTTTACCATTATTTAATACATATCAAAAAATTTTTGCTTACAATATAATGTCTACTACTAGCTTCAAAATGCATTTTTTTAACGCTGACTAACAGTTGGCACAGTTTCCTAAAGCAATCTTGGAATTAAAATTTATATAATTTTTTAATAAAGAAAGTCTATTTTGGCCCGAGAAACAGGGAAAAAAAATGGCCTAATTTTTTTACGTTCACACACAAACGATTAAAAATATGCGGTTTTCCATTCATTGTCTACTAGCAATCTACCACTATGGAGCAATATTAAAGGAGTTATTAATAAAATAAATCAGATCTAATGACATTTTCGTTCTCACTCCAGTGACATTACTCCACAGAAAATGGAAACGGAAAAAGACATTTGTCGCTATTTTTTGGATATAAACACAAAACAATCAGGGAGTATGGACTAAGGAATATAAGCTTTACCCTTTTTCCATTATGTTGCATTATACATTTTGTTGTTAATTTCCTATATTATGAAAGAAAAACCGTTTCCGCTCATAAGAGTGGAAATGGTTGGTCTTTCATAACATAGTGTCACACCAGAACCTGCGCTTGTCATTTTCTCAACTAACATGTCTCTTAAAATTCTCGCGTTATCAACTGGGTTCACGCCAATAAAATAGATATAGTCCCATCAGAATCAGAAAGAGTTATTTGTAATAGTTCCTCCAGGTTCTTTTTGCCAAGCTGAGAACTACGTGTTTTACGTCACGTTATCCAAAAACCCGACTATTTTCTTTGATGACTGCGCTGGCTCAGCGCTGAGCAGCGTGACGTCAAAATTCCAAAACCAAATTCCATCCTGTAGGACACTGCTGAACGCGGCACAATTTCCGCCATGATGCTTTACTTAATTTTAAAATCTAAACCTGATTATTTTAAAGTATATTTAACTTTCAGTCATTCTGAACCGTTAATGTCTCTGCATTACAGAAACGAAAAACAAACCCAAGTGTTTACTTTATGGTTCATTAGGCCTATTGACATATAAAAGATCATTTGACCGACAGAGTAGCGTTCTTTTTGAAATCACTAAAGAAAGCATTATGCTATAAACAGATTTAGTATAGTTTTAGTAATATGTAAACATCCATTTCAAATAATAATATAAAAAATATTCTTGGGATATCAAAATGAAACAGGGCTTTCAGGCTACAAAACTACTAAAAACATCGAAATTTTGAAAAATATTTCCATATATTAATTTTGCATTATGGGAAAACCAAATATTAAGGTTTTGTAGGATTTTTTTCGACATCAAGACAATTAAGGCGAACTGCACTAGTGTAACGACGGACAGACACACACAGACAAACTCATAGACTGCTGTTTTACCATTTCCGTATTAATTTTGAGTTGAGAGACAAGATTATCTTAAATACTGAACTAAATATAATTATTATAATAAATTTTCTTCGTTAGTTATTCACCTTATTCAGCGTTACATCCTTTTTAAAAAGAACAATTAAACATTCTTGAGAGACTTGACTAATATTGACGTTTGAATTGAAGGATACGACTGTTGTTTCGCCTAACTCAAATAGGTAGTATATAAGGGTTTCGAATAGCAGCTATGGATAAGAACAGCGCAATTGCGTGAACCTTTGGTGGAAGCCCCACCATTGGGAGGCCGGACGTTTCTCGTAACCCTGGCCGATCGCCGCGTATGTCTTAACCTTAAGGATGATGATGGAGTAGAAGCCAGGTGTACAGACTGGTGTCCATGTGGGATGGACAAAAACAAAGACCAAAAGGTGGTGGTGTTAGAAGCCAGGTGTACAGATGGTGTCCATGTGGGATGGACAAAAACAAAGACCGGAAGATGGTGGTGTTAGAAGCCAGGTGTACAGACTGGTGTCCATGTGGGATGGACAAAAACAAAGACCAGAAGATGGTGGTGTTAGATGCCAGGTGTACAAACTGGTGTCCATGTGGGATGGACAAAAACAAAGACCAGAAGATGATGGTGATAGAAGCCAATAAGTACAGATTGGTATTCATGTAGAATAGACAATTGACTAGTCAGATGAAGTAATAGTGGCCAGTTGATTTGTGGATAGATTCAAGTTTTGAAATTTTCGGGAACTGTGAATGCGGTCCGGAAATAGCGAACACATTTGCTTCAATTCGGAAACTGCGAACGCGGTCCCCTGGGGTGTAAGTCAATAACAACAGACAGACACACACCCACACAGACACGTCGAAAAAGAACCTCTCCGCGACATACGTCACTCGGAGAGGTAAAAACAAGGTACAACAACTTTTCCTTCTTGATCCGCGGATAGCGTCACTTAGTTTTAAGGCCGAAGCTAGCATGAAAAACCCGTTCTTCTTTTTGTTGCGTGGTCACGCGTGCGCGTAACCAAGATAACTCGGTGCGTGGAAACGAATCTCCCACCCGAGAGTCCGAAACCTGAGCTGATCTCCTTCTCGGAGAAACTTAAGTAACCAGTCACTTAGTTGGTTACTAAGTTGCTGTAAAATTATTTCATATTAAAATTTATATGACTGAACCGATAAGCTTTTTTTATGACAATTAAACTGCAAATCAAGTAAAAGAAACCATTTTTAATTATGAACTATAATCATAAATATTAAAACTACTACTAGCCACTAGGGCACAAAAAAACAAATTATAAATAAAAGCAATAAAAATAATTCCAACAGAAACTACGACGAGGGTCGAAACAAAATTAAAAAAATACCATGAGGGGAGAAAAAATATACAACAAATAAAAAAAAATCCGATAATCAAATATTTACAACATTAAACTACCCTGGGTGCAGAAAAAATTCACAAATAATAAAAGCAATGAAAATAATTAAAACAAAAATACCACGAGGGCAGAAAAAATTTACATCAAATAACAAAACCCAATTATCAGATATTTGCAACAAAAACTACCCTGGGGGCAGAAAAAAAACATTTACAATTAAAATTTTAGCTATTTGAAATATTCCTATTTGCCTTTGGTGGCTAAATTTCTATACTCTCTATACATTAAAATATCTGAAACATGTCTAAACGAAATGGAACTTCTCTTTGCTCGCATGATGAACCCGGCAATAGAAAACATTCGTTCCACGTCAGCCAGAGTCGCCTGCACGGCCAAAATTTGCCTAGCGAGATTGGCTAACGTTGGTAATTTAATTTCATTTGATTTCCAGTAATCTAGGGCGATGTTTTCTTCCTAGCATCTATTTTCTATCAAAAACGTTTCATTTCATCAACCTTAGGTTTGCTCCTTTAGATTTTTGACTTTCTGATTGAGCCGTCCAATAGGACAGAAAGTAATTTGCCATCTTTATTCGCTGGCAAAGTCAAAAGTCTCGTCCCTTCTAAATTCAAATGCTTGCGCAAAACAAATTCGGCTCTTGGTCTGTTGAGGCATTTAAATTTTGGAAAGAGGCTTTTCCATTGAAGCCTGGTATATTGACCTTAAAATTCAAAATTATATTTAAATATTTGTTCGGTACTATCACACACTTATAAATTTCTAAGCCGACCAGGATTACAAGGCAGCTTATTTTCCCCCTTTCATCCCCGCTTTGCACAATAACTACATAATAATGCTTTTTTAGTGATTTCAAAAAGAACGCTACTCTGTCGGTCAAATGATCTTTTATATGTCAATAGGCCTAATGAACCATAAAGTAAACACTTGGGTTTGTTTTTCGTTTCTGTAATGCAGAGACATTAACGGTTCAGAATGACTGAAAGTTAAATATACTTTAAAATAATCAGGTTTAGATTTTAAAATTAAGTAAAGCATCATGGCGGAAATTGTGCCGCGTTCAGCAGTGTCCTACATTTAATATTCATTAAATAGTCAGAGTCACACTTACTGTTAAACATGAGTGTTTTTTTGCGTAGGGTCCAGGAAAGAAGCCATAATATAAATTTGATCATCAAGTGTTGAATGAAACCTTGTTTCCAAGTTTGTTAATATATTCGTCTTGAGAGTAATAAACTTCGCAGTTTCCATATTGTAAACTACTTGAAAAAGGGTAAAAAGTTCCCCTATAACTTTTGAAGCTATAAGCCCACTCGTTTGAAACTTCTCCGTGCAAACTTTTAGTGGCTTTAAGAGCTGAACAAGGTCTTTAGCATCCTCAAAGTCATCATCACTTGGAAAATCAAAATCCAGTTTTACAGGATTTTTGGTGTCTTTCCGCGCTTTGTTGAAAACATGATTTACCCCTTCCAGTATACCATCCTGTAAATTATAATACCATATTGCATTAAAGATACATCTGAGATATGTGATTTAATAGCTTCCCTCACAAAATCTCTCTACGGCAAAAAACAAGGCGTTCCATCTTACTCCTCCTGCGAGTTTTAATTCCCTACCATCGGTTTTCAGTTTGAGTTCGTCGCTCCATTTAGGCGACCGGCGAAAGAAATTTTTCCATTTATGGAGCTTCTGTAGCAAGGGTTTTGCCTTTTCGTCTTTTTCAATCGCGCTGTTGATTGCAAGTTGCAATGTGTGGGCAATGCATCTCATCCGTAACCATGGATTGCTATCAAACGCTTCCTCAAAGTCTGATTCTTCCGAGTCTTCTTCCTCGAAAATATTTCCCATTGCACCCCAAGCTGCCAAAGTAACAGTTATAATATTTAGGGACATGATATTTTTTTACCTTCATCCAGAGAGATATTTCCAGGGTCTGCCTCGGAATCCGAAGCTAAATCTGGCTCCTCTAATTCACACCACCACTCATCAGGGAATACATTCTGCATATTTAATGCTTTGGTAATGTTGACCGCATTATCTGCTTAAACACAGGAGATCTGAAAATAAAATTTTTAATATGCTTAGTTATGATTTAGATTGGTATATAATGTTGTTATTTAACGTATAGCTATACCTGCAACTCATTGACACCAACTTCGGCTAAGACCCCTTTTAATTTGCCAAAATTGCTTCGCCACTATGTTTGCCAGCAAACTGAGTAAACCCTACCAGAACATTTTGAAACGTCCATTGCTTATCGATGAACTGGCACCTCACTCCAATTAATGACTGCCGTTGACGGCTTCTCCACAAATCTAACTTGAGATGCATATTTTTTTGGTGCACGTGGCTTAGGAGTTCCTTGAAAACCCCCAAAAAAACTACACTTAGAATTTTAAAAACTAGGATGTTTGTTCTAGGAATTGCATATTATTTTAATAAGATTACACGACCGATTAGATTTGGATCCTCGTCCTCATTTGGCTTGCAATGAAATCAACAAATAACTGAATGTAGTCCTTCGATTTAGGTGCAATGACCGACGATAGCAATCTACAATCATAATACATAATTAATTTTTCCTCAATTGTGTTATTGGCCGTAAAAAGAGTAAAAACTAAAGATGATAATTTTTAATGTCTCATTTTCCTCTTACCCATCCACTTTTCTGATTTATTCATCTACATTTACTTCTTGTCGCTTCCGTTTCGAAGATGGCAAAAATGATGTTGATGGTACGGACGATGATGACGTTGATGGCACAAGCAATGATGTTGATGGTGCAGATGATGAAGGCCGTGATTGTCATGGGTTGTCATTTGGAGGAAAGATTTCCTCTTCGAAAACACTCTCTTCTTCCTAAAATGAAGTGAATTCCATATCGGAATATTGGATTAAATGTAATATACCGCAATAGTTTCATTCATGGGCTCGGTGTTGCTTTGAGCTTCGCATATGTTTGATGAAGTCCTGAAATCCAGAGAAAGTGAAAAGAGATTTAGTAATATAAATATAAATATAATAGCAATATAAAATGAGCACTATTACTGTCGCTTTGTCACAGTATCTTTCAAGAACAGCAATCTTTTAAAAAAGGGCCACGTTATCATCTCCATATCTTCATCTTCTATATACTCTTGGCCAGACTTTGCTTTGAACTGTCGGCTGCAACGGTTTCTGGATGAAACCGCTGCAAACGCCCCCTCGAAAAAGAAGAAAACAGGATAGAAAAATGTAAGGGAAGATGAAAAGGAAAAGGGGTCTAACTTAACCCGTTGTAACAAAAATTTTTTTTTCAATAATCAAAATGAAATTCGGCTGTTAAACACGCCGTTTTATCTATCTTTCTGTATGAATTTACGCGGGCACAACGCGGAGCGGTGCAGCCTTCGGCCTGACACGCGGCACATTTGTAGTGAAGGGGGGGTCGTGTGATAACAGGAAATAATTGGGGAGTGACCGGATATAGGCCCACTAAGTCGCCTTGGGAGATGTTTTCCCAAGTTACTGGGAACATTTCCCTATTCCGTGGTGGAGCGCGCTGGTACGGCTGATCTTGGAGAAAGAGCTTTGCGTACTCGTCCAGTTCATATAAATTTTCTTGGGGAATAGGAATCTGCCCGTAGTCCAAAAAGTTCGTTTCCAGTAGAGAGACGGTGGGTCGAGGTCGGATCATGGGGGAACCGGAACAACGGCGGCGGCATCTGCGGCTGGAGGTTCCACTGGGACTTCTTCCATGACGATGACTGGTTCGGCTGGAATTTCTTCCCTGGCGATGGCTATGGTAGTAGGAAGCTCCAAGGGGATTTCGTTACTTGCGAAGGCAGTGGCTGCAGGAAGTTCCCGGGGGACGTTTTCCTCCATGGCTACATGTAGGAGCCAGAATACGCCTACACCCGCACGGTTGTGAAGTAGGAAACTTTCCACTAGACTAAAAAGCCAGAGAGAATTTAGCAAAATGAAAATTCAAAAATCAATCGTATTAAAACAGTTTCTTTACAAATTACTACTACAGCAGCCCAACAAACCAAAAAAATCAAAAGCTTCATTTTGCCAAGTGAGCGTCAATTCGCCATCTCAACAAACCTTTAAGGGGGAGCCTCCCCCTGGACCCCCAAGCGATCGGCCCTGAGAATGATCAAATCTGGTTTAGTTCTAATTAAAATAGTTAAACATTTTGGTTTCGATCATGTTTACAAAGTGTAGTTCCGATCATGTTTAGAAAAATTGGTTTACATATATTATTTTAATTACTTGTTAGAATTATAATCTTCTTAGACCTTTTAGAATATAGGAATGTCAGTTTGTTTACTTCTCTTTGATTTTTTCACAAATCCTTTGTTTATATTGTTTACACGTTTTTCTAAGGAACATCTTTTCAACGAATATTCGGACATATAAGTTGAAAGTGAACCATAGTGACCTTAACCTTAAAGCTAGGTTCTCACTCGGCAGAAAACTGGCAATTTTCTTACGCCGAGCTCAACGGAAATGATCATCGGTCGGACAGAAATCGTGTTCTATCTTTTCCGTCGAGCTCGGCGTAACGCTGGGGTATCGTCCAACGAGATTTTGAGCTGCTTATGATGGACAGGCTGCTTGGGATGGACTTGGGTTTCAACATATTGCGAAATATTTTTTTATTGGAATTTTTTGGGTGTGAGCAAGACGCGCCGCAAACGTATAATGGGCTAGGCCTTATAATGCCACCCAAGAAAAACAAAAAACATAGTGATTCAGGCGAGGAAAAAAGATTTTGGATGTAAATAAAGAAATGTTTATAGAAGAAGTAAGAAAATATCCATATCTGTATAATTTAATCAACAAAGAATATAAAAACACAGCTCTAAAAGAGGAGCGATGGAGCGCTATTGGCGCACTATTTAAAATATCAAGTAAGTAAATAATATGAAAAGTTTTAATATAATTAAAATAAATTTAATAATTGTTTATCTAACAGGTGTTGAGGCTTACAATACGTGGAAAGTAATTCGGGATAGATATAGAAAAGAAAAAAGCCAGTAGATTTAGGTAAAAAAGTGGAGCAGGGGCAGAAGATGTTCCAGTTCCTAAATGGAAACTTTACAAAATTTTGGATAGTTTTTTAAAACAGACAGTGGAGCCCCGAGAGTAAGTCTGTTTATAATGAACTCGCGAATTTAATAGTACCACAGTGTTTTAATTACAACATCAACTTGGTTGTATTTTAAAGAACCTCCACTAATATCGAAGAGGACGAGGATCCGACTCACTCGAGAACTGAAACACCATCGACGCATTTTACACAAATTGATGAATATCAGCAGGATAAACTAGCCACAGACATATTTAACACATTGGGAAACGAATGTCATAATTTGTAAGCTTTTACAAATTCAAACTCGAATGACCCATTAGAATAATAATTAGTTTTACTGTATCATCAAGTACTGATTTATCAGAGGATGACATTTGCTTAAGTTCATTAGTGAAAAAAGCAAATCCAGCTGGACAAAACATAATGGCGAAAAAAACATTGAAAGTTTTGGACTACCACAAAAGAAAAAGAAAAAAAAATATTTGTATGAGAAATTTGAAAAAGTGTTGAATTTGTCTGAAAAAACTCTCTTTGCCCAGGTAGCATCCACTAAGAAATCAGAGAAAAATGAAGTTTTTTATTATTTCTCCAGCTTGATGAAAAGATTTAAAAAATTTCCAAGGAAATCTCAAAATGAGATTGAAAATATCTTTTATAAATTTGAAAAAGCTAATGAATAATGTAATTCCATAAACATATTCCTTTTTAGTTTTTTCATAACCAAAAATGTTTTAAATCCGAACTTCCATAACTTAAAACATTTTTAACTTTTCACTTTAATGCTTTTTTTTTTTCTTAATTTGGGCCTAAATTTATTATTTCAATTTCAAAGTTAATCGTTTGAAATTTAGACACATAACATTTTGGATTTTAACATCAAAATTTGAAATGATATAATTTGAATAGTTTTGACTTAAATTTGAATAGTTTTGATTTAAATTTGAATAGTTTTGATATAGATTTGAATTTATTAATGTTTCTTTTCAAATCTGATTACCAAAGCTACATAATTTGTATATTTTGGTTTTAAATTCATAACTTTTAAAAGTTTGGTTTTAAATTGATAGTTTTAATTTCAAAGTTCATCAATTTGAATTATGCGTATTTAAATTTGAAGTTTTCTTGTTTCAAACCACCTTTTTATTGTGTAAACAATAAACATTCTCAAAATTTTTATTGTACAACGCAAAATGGTTTATTTTGTAATAATTTTAAAACCTCAGGATTCAGGAATTAATTTACATTTTTTATTTAAATTTTATGTAAACTCTCTTGTGACGCGTTCTAATTGCCATGATACTTTGCCTTCTTTGCATAAATACTCATTAAGATCGTCCCTCATTTGCCCAACACTGACAGAGTGCCGATTAGCGTGATATAGGTTTTGGAAACGTACAAATGCATTTTCAGGTCTGATTTCATTTCGCCACTGCCCAGGAATTATTTCTCCGTATGCGTCTTCTCTATCGACATAGTTCATAGATGGCAGGTACATTTTTTGATCTTCATTTTTCGTTGATTTTTTTGTCATGATAAAATTATGCAGACATACCGTAGCTTTAATTATTTCTTCAATATATTCAGATTTCCCTTGTATAGTCTTATGGAAAATTCTCCATCTTTCTGCGTAAATTCCAAATGTGTTTTCGATAACACGGGCCCAGGGCCGTCACCAGAGGGGGGTCCAGGTGGGCCCGGCCCACTCTGCACTTGGTTTGGCCCTCCCTATTAAATTCATGGGCGAAAAAATATGGAATAGATGGCCCTAAATATACTTTTGGTATAAGACAGAATATCTAATTTCTGCGATAAAATGTTAAATGTGATGTGACTGGAATTTTTGAAAGTAATTGCAATTTTCATATAGATGCTTAGAAGATTCTTACCAAAATACCATTTTCACTAGGAGAATGAACTATTTACTTTTATAGGCAGCTTTTCTTCCTTGTGTGAATGGTATGAATCCTCAATGTGTAAGAAGCAGCAATATCAGGCTGAGTAATAAGTATTTTTTTTTAAACTAGAGCTTGTGGCCAGAAGAGCCAAGGTAGTTTAATTTAAAAGCTGGTCGCTTACCATGTTTAACCTTTAAAATCAGGCTTTTAATTTAATGGTCAAATTACATTTTCTTGACAATATGTGCTTCGCTTGTGCATATGCACTTTGAAAGGTTAAAATATCAAAACAGACAAAATCAGAGGTAATTTTTAAAGCAAGTCTAAAAATCAGAATCGTATTATCGTCGTCATCATCCCTTCGAAAAAAAAATATTCCGAATCCAAAATTCGGCGGATGGAGCTGTTAGCGAATCGTGGCAGCAAGTAAATATCGTGCGGCTGGATAGTGCGGTCAAATTGAATAGTTGCATGAATAGCAGTCAATTTTAAACATGATCCTTAATAGTTGTAAAACCCAATTAAAACCGAAACCCGCTTTAAGATCTAAACAGAAAACAGCCTCTTATACCTCACGGGTCTTAGTCTTGAAAAGTATCTTTCCGCCTAAACCTAAACCCGAAAATGGATTGAACCATGGTCATGATGAGGAATCCCCTATTTCAAGCTCAATATGTAGTTCAAATGATGGTTAACAGGGTTTGAACACGACCTGGAAATCCTGGAAAAGTCAGGGAAATTGAAAATGGGCCTTTAAAGTCAGGGAAATGTCAGGGAAAAATATATTGGAGGGAAATTGAAAGTCTGGAAAAGAGTATAAGGGTGACCAGAAAAAGTATTGTGTGAGATTTAACCAAATTCGTAGAGCTCGCTTCCGCTCGCTCCGGTTACGTATGATTTACTTAGGCTAAGTTAAATTTAAAGAATTCGTTGGCTTAAGCTACCGTTGCGAGTCCTTTAATTTGTTAAGTCCCCCTACTTTTATTGCAATATTGAGTGCAGTATGCCTTTAGTCTCTATAGTCGTTAGTACATGAAATTTAAAATCTTCTAAAATTTATTAAATATACTTGCGGCACGCTAGGAATTGTTTCAGTATTTTTTATGAACTACCCATGGTCAAATTAGTCAGACACCAGTGTTTGTTGAAGCGGTATCTTAAAATGAAATCCTACCATCTGCACTTTGTTTTCCTACTTTCACAGGGGTTTAGCAGAGAAACTAGGGCTTAAATCGGTAAATTACCATGGTAATTTACCTGCTTAACTCAATTTTCGATTTTCTCGGCTAATTAAGAAAAGGTAATTACCGTGGTAATTTACCACCGAATTCTCAATTTTTATGGAAAATGGTTTAAAAGCTCTGGCTGCGCATGCAAATAAAGTCCATTTCTTTGGCCCTCCCGTGGCCCAACCTAAAGTTTTAAGCTGGTGACAGCGCTGAACACGGTGCGCGCGACATAAACGATAATTAAAAATTCGTTCTGTCAGTGTTAAGCCTCTCCTTGGGTAAGGCCTCATAATGCTCTTGCTCGAAGGGAAAGCTTCATCAGCTGCGATAAAATAGGGAAACATTTTGTTGGAATTTGGAAGGAGTGCGGGAGACGGAAGGGAAAGTAACCCTTTACAAAGTTTAATTCCGAATGCTGATCTAGCAAACACTCCACCGTCGCTTTGACTTCCATAAGCCCCAATATCAACCATTGTGAATTTGTACTGCGCGTCGCATAAAGCCTTTAAAACGATGCTGAAACCACCTTTGTAGTTATAATACAATGAACCACTTTTAGGAGGACACTTAATGTTAATATGTTACCCATCTAATGCACCGACACAGTGAGGCAGATTCCACTTGGTCTGAAATTCCATGCTGACTTGTTGCCAGTGTTCAGGTGTTTTTGGAAGCTGCAAGTAAATGGGCAAAAGAACACTCCACAAGGCCCGACGGGTTTCATTGATGATGTTACTGACTGTGCTAGTCCCTAGTCTATACGCGAATGAGAGGCTGATTTGCATGCCTCCACTCACAAGATAACTGATCATAAAACCAATATATATGTTCACTGGTAAAATTTTGTTCCTTTGAAGTATCTTAGGCTAACCCTCTATCTCTTGCCTTATTGATATTTCCTCCCGGAGGCGAATTGTATTCTCTATTACACAGTTACTTAAATTATAATGTATCCATTTATCTCTTTCCAGGTTCTTTTTTTACTCCAGAATGGAGTGAAGAATATCCAGCCTTTCGCCCTCCAAGTTTTGATGTGGTTTTGAAAATAGTTCAAAAAATATTAAAAGACATGGAATACGAAGACGAAACAGACAATGAACCGGAAACCAAAGCTGGAGATTCCATGTTCCCCTCCCTGGCTCCAACTGGTGGATCAAAGGCAAAGACATTGCCATCATCGCCTTCTGGGGAGGTCAGCGTCTATTTAAAGGAAGCCCTACCACAAAAAATGTATAAAAATAGTAAAATGACTCCCCTGGACATTCGTCGTTATTATGAGTAAATTATTCGATTCTATTGTACCTCTTGGGTCGACGTGGAAACAATAGGCTTGAGGTTTTCTCTGTTCAGTTGGCGTCTTAATATTCATTTGGAATATTACATCTAAAGCTTAAAAATTTGCTTCTAATGCCGACTAAATTTAGTTTTAAGAAGGACGCTGCCACGTCCTGCTTAAAACTTGATTAATCGATTTTGGTTTTTCCAGTTTCCTCATCTGGAATCACCAACTGATGGGATTCTTCCAATTCGTTTTAAGGCTATTCTAATTATAGTTTAAAGAATTGCGCTGCCACGTCAAGCTTAAAACTAAACTGTATTCCTATGTATTGTTGTACATACATTGAAATGTAAAGAATGTGTAGGCCGAAATTATTACCTTACATAATTTAACATTCAAGTTAAAATATTAAGTTTCAAACTAATAATCCATTGCTCAAACACTTCAATTTAAATAGTGATTTCTCCTTCGGGAAGAATCAAATTAACACAATTATTTGTAAAGTCAAATGTTACTTGAAGAGCAACGGCGCTAGAATCGTCTTTAATTAAAGCTAAGTCTTTTGCTAGGAACCTTGAATTATACCATCGTTTTAATTATATTTTTTCTTCAACTTGGTCATTACATATTTCAAGGCGTTCTTTTGCTTCTTCCAAGTTTCGGATGCTATCAAGATGTCATCTAGGTATACAACGATAGAGAAAGTTTCTCAATCTCGGAAAACTTCATCCATCAAACGTTGCAAAGTCCAAATGGTAGAACGTTAAATTAGAATTTTCCTGCGTGAGTGATGAAGGCTGTTTTCTGGGAACTTCCTGGTTTCATTTCGACATGCCAGTAGCCTGACTTCTAATCCAAGGCTGTTATGTACTTGGGTTTTTACAACTTACTTAGGGTCTCATCGATTCGCGGAATAGGATACGGATCCTTGGCTGTGATGGAGTTTAATCGAAACATCGATGCAGATAAGATATTTATTCTTTAGTGTTCCGGATCCTTCGTCCTGTTCGAAGATTACGACTAACGAAGCCCATGGTGACGTAGATGGTTTTATGATGCCATCCTTAAGCATCCCGTAGATGTTTTGCTCGATTATTTTCTTCTTTTCGCCGCTAACTCGATAAGGTCTTTTATGAATAGGCTTAGCGCTACCTGTGTGTATTTCATGGACTACCAGACTGAATCGTCCTAACTTATCACTGAATAGTTCTGGAAATCTAAGAAGAAGTTCTTTCAACTCTCTCTTCTGCTTGTACGAGAGAGAGGTTGATTCAGCTACTTCAGTCACGTTAGTGACCATTTGTGGTGTCAGAGGTAATTTGTCCTCCGACACCTCTAAGAGTTTCAATGTTAGTCCATTTATTGAGAAACTTAAGGTTCCAAAATAGATAATGGTATTCCAATCTTCTAGGAAATCTAGGCCTAATAGAGCGTCACAAAGGAGTGAAGGGATAATATGAAACTCTTGACTAAGAACCAAATTCATAAAAACGATCGCAAGTTGCGATAAGTTGAGCAAATTTGGCGTCTGAAAAAAATTTGCGTTTGGTTCGTATTCACGAAGAGAAAGTTCCGTTTCGCAACTTTTTATGTAACGCAAACTGCGCAACTTCATTTCGACCAATTAAAAGCAAGCGCGCCTTTTTTAAGTTAAGCCTACTTTTCAAAAACGAGAATGGCGTCGGTCGAAGTTTCTTTAAAAGAAAGGCAAGCAAATTGGAAGGAAAGAGAAATTGAATTATTAATAAAGGGAGAAATAACTCCAAATGGTAAATATTAATCAACGAAGCAGATTTCTAAAGCTTAATTTAAAACCTTAATTTAAATCCTCTGTTAGTTTTATTGTTATTTAATGCATTGCCCCTTTTATTATGAACCTGAATCCGAAATATTATCATTTTAAATTATTAAACAACAAAGTTTTATAAATTCTCCAACAATACTTAATACTGGACATCTTTGTAAATAAGTTTTGACTTAAAGATTGATCCAAATAAAATTTGTTATTATTATTATTATTATTATTAAGTCGCCAATATAAAATCAGCGGAGGGAGTAGGTGTGGAGAGAACGGGAAAAAACACTAAGAAGAAATGGACGGATTTGAAATGTCGTACGAAGGAGAAACTTCAAAAGCACGGAAAAGAAAGATCTAAAACTGGAGGTGGTGACGAATATAAAGGAAAGCCTTTAAATGATATTGTTAATTTAGTATTGTCGCTACTGGGAGAAAGTAGTGTTTAAGGATTGAAGGGGGTCGACGTTTTTCAAACTGGCGGTCAAACTGAATATAATCAATTTCTGCCATCTCGGCTTCCTCAAACCCTCTCCTATTCGAAAGAGGTAAATACTTAAAAGCAAAGTGCACCAAAATTTACAAGTGATCAACAAATAAAACATCTTCATCCCTCCCCCTTTCAGTCTGCTTCTGCTTCATTAGCAAGGGCTACTGTTCCAATGGTGAACCCGGTGCGTTCTAGGAAAAAGGTATGTCAATAATTCTTGATAACTGTAATTCATATTCATTTATCATATTTTACGAATATTTTTACCTATTTTTAAATATCACTCTCATAGCAACCAGAACAAGCTCAAATAGATGCCACTCGGGCTAAAGGATCAAACACCACTACGTCAAGAAGCGATCCATATAATAAACACAGGAACACTATGCCTGCAGATAGATTGCAGGGAAAACGACTTGGCCACAGCACACATCCATTTGTTAACAAACATATTCAGCAAAGTAAACCAAAATCCCCAAAACCCATAACATTTCGACAACACAGAATCAGTTCTCCTTATAGTCAGCCTGGCCATTCCAGTTATTCACACTCGCTAAATGAAACGTCTCTAGAAAATATTGAGGATTTTGAAAATACTTCTCCTAAGAGCATTTATACCCCAAAAAATGAACATTCAGATTTAACAGGGTATGCAGATCAGGATTCAGTTTCTCCATGAAATGACTCCCTTCCTACAACTTCCAACTCACTTCCCCCACAAAATGGGGCTCTCTCCTTAAACATTTGCCCCCGTTTTTCCCACAAATATTCCAACTTCCTCTGTGTATGAACCACCTTCGCCAATGACACCGCCACGAACAAACGACAGAGAAGTCCCAACCTATGATTCCATTTCCTCAAACTCTCAGGGCTCATCTCCCATTAACTACGTTTCCCCTAGGGCTACTTCAGAAATAAATAGTACCTCAAAATGCCCATCTGAAGAAGGCATACAGAGGGACAAAATGAGGCCTTATCTTGCGCCATCAGTTGTAAAAAAAGTACTTGAAAATCAAAAAAGGAACGTGGATAATGTGAAACAGATTTTAGAAATAACTGAAAACTTGATCAAATTGCAAAATCTTTAGAAAAACTTGATAATACAGTTATTCAGGGATATGATCAAATTGCAAAATCTTTAGAAAAACTTGATAATACAGTTATTCAGGGATATGATCAAATTGCAAAATCTTTAGAAAAACTTGATAATACAGTTATTCAGGGATATGATCAAATTGCAAAATCTTTAGAAAAACTTGATAATACAGTTATTCAGGGATATGATCAAATTGCAAAATCTTTAGAAAAACTTGATAATACAGTTATTCAGGGATATGATCAAATTGCAAAATCTTTAGAAAAACTTGATAATACAGTTATTCAGGGATATACTGCATCAGTTCAAATTAACAACACATGACAAATAACTTGGCTTCGCTTGTTAACTTGAAAAAATTTGAACTGGAAATGCAAGCAAAGGCCTCTAACATCACACTAACATTTGCAAACGAATAGGCATTAAAAACATCTAAATACATGTATAACTAGATTAACGACAATATTTTCCCCTGTAATAAAACTGATGTATCTAAGCGCTAACATTAAAGTTGTTTATTAACCATGCTTGCTGAATTCATTACCATCAATCCTACTTAAAAATTAATATTACGTGCTTTTTCGCGAACCTTCATATTTATATGGATTAGCGAAGAGATTTTAAACATTCAAGATCATGGATTTCGCCTTCGCTCACGCTGAATAGGTTTTCTTCTAGTTCTATACAAGTTTATGGTTAATTCATGTCTGATGCGTGAACCTCTTTCCAGTAGTCGAACTTGGATTTTGAGCACCCCTATTGCTATCATCATTGTCACTTGACTTATTTTCGGAGCTTGACGAACTGGAACTAGTCGAATCCGAATCATTGCTGTCCTGTGCTTTTGCCTCTAGCGTTGCCTGTGTTACTATGTTGTGCAAGATACAACCAACTGTTACCATTTTTAAAACCTTTTCGGGCTCGTAAATCAGGTAGCCTGAAGAATCATCCAGAGCTCGGAAGCGGATTTTTATGACTCCAATGCACCTTTCCACAGCTCCTCGAGCTATTTTGAAAGTCTTGTTGTAGTGCTCTTGTTCTGGAGTTTGTGGGTCTCTGTAGGGTATCAGTAACCAGGGACCCTATTCTCTAACTACATTTGGATCTTTCCTTTTCCAAATGATTTGGATTTGGGGTCGATTCATCAACAAATGACACTAATCGGTATTCTGTAACTACAAACCACCTTTCATTTGGTTCAAACCCTATCCAAACATTTGGCCAGCTAAATTTTGGATAGCTCTTTTCCGCCTTTTCACAACGTTTGTGGCCGCCATTTTCCTTTAAGGGGAAAAAATTGAGAGTGGGTCTTTTTTCGTTGTCATTTTCATATTTTTTGAGGATTTGCTCATGGATGGACTTTAAATATATTATAAAATAGGTTTCAAGCTTTAATATAAGCCTAATTTCGTAATTTTCCACCTTTTTATTGTCCCACAATCTATTTCTAAACTTGGCACTTTTTAAAGGCGGTGAAATTGCGCTAAGCCTTGGCTTACCGTTAATTTTTGCCATTTAAAAAATGTTTACCTCCCGTTCCTTGTTACTTCGCCTTCTTGTATCGTCGTATTTTAAAAGTTTAGACTTTGAAAGTCGTGCTTTGCTTTCTTAAATATTAATTAATTGTGAAAAATTTGAATATTATTGTAGCATGGCTGCCAGAATCCTCGGAGTTTCTGCTCCTTGGATCTGGCAGGGTTTTTTCTTCCATGCTACATGCTCCTTCTCCTGCATCTTACTGCGATTTTTGTTGTTACTATAGTCAGAAAAGGATCGACGGTTAACAAGAGTAGTTCTCGCTTTGTTTGGTTATCTCCTAAGACGGAGCTAATTCTAATTAACTAGATAGGTTGCGGGATTTTATCCCTTTGTCAATTTCGTCAATCCGATTTACAAGAATAAATCTTTGTTATTATTGAACCGTAAGTTGTCTTTGATTTATTTTTATGGCCCTCGGGAGAATCTCCCTTTTTGGTTTAAATATTCTATTGAGGGTTACATAAATGGCGCCCGAACAGGAACTCGAAGCGACTAGCCTTTAAGCCTCGGTTAGTCCCGTAGTAAAAAAACTGTTTATCATCGTTGGTATATACGCCCCCCACGTGACGGTAAGCCTTGGCTTCCACGTTGGTAACTAATTAAGTTAATTAACAAATCTTAATTAATTATGATTAATTTTAATAATAAATTTGAAATAAAATTATCTTTATATATATTGTATTCAATTGAGATAACTTACGTGTTTATTTTGTACAAACTAAATTTATTTAACTCTACTTGATTGTTGTAAAACTTAATTAAATAAAATAATGGCCTATTCGGATAATAAACAATGGAGATGTTAAGGTTCTTGAATTATATCAATGAATACCAAGTCGAAATTAGTCCGGTGCAGTGTATTTTATTTCCAAAATATAATTAGTAATAATGACATAAGCGAACTTAACACTTAGACAACATCAGAGAACTGAGAAAAGTTGACAATAGAGCAGACTACATTACAGGTCGTGTGAATGTGAAAACCCCCCTATAGGGCTGAACATAAACTAAGATGCTGAACCTGAATAAACCTGTAACCGAGTCTATTTTTATCAGGGTTGGCAAAAATCCGGATAATTTGAATAAAGTCCAGACCAGTGGTTTTTATTGGATTAAACCGGATTTTATTGGATTTATCCGGATTTTTTAAAAACACGAGTTATTTTAGGTTTTTTTGAAGGCAAAGTACTTCTGTTGAGCTCTTATTTTAGTTTTGGGGCACTCCCCGACCCCTAGCCCCGATTCCAATATAAAATAGTCTGCTAGTTTAACTGATAAAATGTTTTTATGAAATCAATTTCTTTCCTGAGTGCACGAGCCTAACACTAGCGCGGCTCCAGTGGATCCCTTACAAGGGGACTTTCCTTATAAACTCCGGGTTTGGCTTGGCAAAGGCTAGTGGGCGGGATTTATACATGCACGTATAAATTCCGCCCACAAATGTCTCTAGCTTTCCCAAGCCAAAACTGGAGTTCGTAAGGAAAGTCAACTTGTCCACTGAAACCAACGCTATGCTTTAAGTTCGAGTAATACTGGAAAAATATTGTAAGCTGTAACTGGACAGTAACCGGTAACATAACTATTAGTTTTATCATTCATAATAAATAATCTTTAGTTGTCGCTTCATATATTTTTGCCTTGTTTCTGTTTGTATTTTAATTATTTTTATGGCACAAAATTGATTTTTCCCCATTCATAATTAAGCCGGATATTTTAGGTGGATTTTTTAAGTGGATTAATCCGGATTAAACCAGGTGGTTTAAACCGGACTGGATAGGTAGTTGCCAACCCTGATTTTTATGCCTACTTTTACACTCCCCTTGACTCGGATACAGAAGACAATTTTAATTTTATACAAAATTCTATAAATTTTCGTTTGGGAAGTAACTTAGTAAACAAGTCTGCTATATTGTCATCCGTCTTAACGAAAACAAGGTTAAATAAATTATTGCTTACACAATCGCGTACAAAATAGCGGCCTGACTATCACTACATATTTTCGTCTCGCGTAATTCTAACTTATCCATGCTATCCAGTTCTCTCAGTATGGGTGTCATCCATTGGACTTCTTTCGCTACTTCTGCAATCGCTATGTACTCGCTTTCCATGGATGAGAGGGCCACGCATGCTTGCTTCACTGATATCCAATATTGACAACAAAGCCGCTGGTGGATTTTCTGTCATCGAGGTCCGAAGCCCATGATTCATCAGCGTATCCCTCCTAATCCATTCGGGTAGTCTTGTGGTAGTTGATATCATAACTCTGGGACTCTACAACGTATGCTAAAACTCGAAGGAGATAGTTGTAGTGTTTCTGTCCTGAATTTGACGAATATCTTGCGAGACACGAGATTTTGTACGTGATGTCAGGTCGTGTTCGTTGTGATAGATACAGGATGATTCCAACCAGTTTCCTGTAAGGATATTCCTCCTGATCAAATGAGTTGATTCCAATCTGACTCAGCCGCGTTCCTTGTTCTAACGGTGCATCGAGCTTCTTTCGAGAGGCTTCTATGTTGAATTCCTTTGCTATTTTCGTAATATATCGGGATTGATGTATGCGGACTTCTTCAGGTCTTGTGAAGTCGAATTCAACGCCGAGGAAGTATCTGAGCTGCCCCAAATCGGTAATCTCGAAAATCGTCTGTAACTTGTGAAGTAACTCGTTCATGATATCGTGCTGTTTTGCTATGAGAATGATGTCGTCAACGTAGACAATTAATATCGCTCGCGTGCCAAAACGATATAGGCAGTTACATACCTGAATTTTCGTGTATCCTAGCTTTCTTAATGTCGAGTCCAATTCTTCAAACCATTTTCTTCTGCTTTGTTTTAGCCCATATAATCCTTTGTTGTGATGCCATACGAGGGTTTCCTTGCCTGGTGAGACGTAACCCTTGGGTTGTTTAAAATACACGTCTTCATCGATGCTCCCATATAAATAGACGCCTTTAATGTCCAGTTGTTGATGGCACCATCCGAGGCAGACAATAAACACGAAGACGCATACTCGGACTAAGGTGAAATTGATTACTGGCGCATACGTCACATCGTAATCTACGCCGTAGATTTGTCAGTATCCTCGAGCAACCAGTCTTGCTTTATATTTGGCGATTTTTCCTTTGTCGTCCCGTTTGATTACGTATATCCATTTCGTTCCGATATGTTTCTTGTCCATTAATTTCATTGTCTATAGGTTCGTCTGACGTACTTTTGGAGGATTCATTTGATGTCGTAGATAATTCAGAGTCCGTTTCACTGTCATCTTCTGATTCAGTGTCTTCACGGTCTCGTGGTTCTAACAGCTGCCATTGGCTATTATAGAATTTCACGTTTATATCTTCTTTCTGTGTTCCAAGTTCTGTATAGCCGTTTCTCTTTTCATCAAATTTTACGTGCTTCGTCTCCTCCACGTAGTCCTCTTGGGGGAACCATATTCGATAGCCCTTTGATGCTGCGGCATAACCAATAAAAATGCCCATCTTGGCATGATTGTCCAATTTACTTCTCTTGACTTTCGGTTGATGAACAAAAGTCAAACAACCAAATCGTCTTAGATGTTGCACGGATATGTGTCGTCGCAGCCATTTTTCTTCCGGTACACTCCCCTCAATCTTGGAGTGTGGGAGTCTGTTTGTCAGGTAGACAAATGTCATTAAGGCCTCTCCCCACAGCCGTTGGGGAAGACCTCCATCTTCCAGTAACGTACGCACTCCCTCCAACGCTGTACGATTGAACCTCTCCGCCGTACCGTTCATCTCTGGGCTGTACGTATTCGTTCGTTCCACTTGGATTCCTTCTTTCTGGCAAACGTCAGTAAATGCTTTGTTGCAATGTTCAGGGCCATTATCGTTTCTGATTTTCTTAATCTTCTGCCCGGTTTGTCTTTCTGCCCACGCTTTATACTTCAGGAAGGAGTTAAGCTTAGCTTAGATTCGCTTAGATTCGCTTAGCTTCGCTTCGCTTAGCTTAGATTCGCTTAGATTCGCTTAGCTTAGCTTCGCTTAGCTTAGATTCGCTTAGTTTCGCTTAGCTTCGCTTAGATTCGCTTAGTTTCGTTTAGCTTCGCTTACCTTAGCTTCGCTTAGCTTAGCTTCGCTTACCTTAGCTTCGCTTAGCTTAGCTTCGCTTAGCTTAAGGCCTGTCCAGACTGACACATTTTGGGAGTTCGCATCTTCGCTTTGCTTGTTTGCAAGATCGCGCTACTGTCCACACTGGGTTTTCGCTACTTTGCGTCCTCACCTGGAGAAGAAACAAATTTCTTGCGACTAGGCCAAGAATTTCGCGCCTTCGCAAGAAAAGCACCAATCACAGACGAGATGAGGGCTGGGGCGATTAGTTTCGTTTTTCTCTTTGGACAACGTCGATGGTGAAGGGCAGATGGCGCAATGATTACTCAAACTTTATTGGCTCTCAGAATGGGAAAAGCAAAATTTTTGCGTGTATCAGAACAGAAGTGCAAATGTTTTTCATGATCTGTTGTGAAGATGCAAATAGGCGAAGGCGCGAACACGCGAGCGCGAGTTCAATGTGGACAAAGCTTTAGATTCGCTTAGATTCGCTTAGCTTAGATTCGCTTAGCTTAGATTCGCTTAGCTTAGATTCGCTTAGCTTCGATTAGCTTAGATTCGCTTAGCTTAGCTTCGCTTAGATTCGCTTAGATTCGCTTAGCTTCGCTTCGCTTAGCTTAGATTCGCTTAGATTCGCTTAGCTTCGCTTAGATTCGCTTATCTTAGCTTCGCTTAGCTTAGATTCGCCTAGCTTAGCTTCGCTTAGCTTCGCTTAGCTTAGATTCGCTTAGATTCACTTAGCTTCGTTTAGCTTAGATTCGCTTCGATTCGCTTAGCTTAGCTTTGTTGGAACTCCATAGAAATTCCATCGAATCTTTACTTTACTTTAGAATAATTTACTTTATAACATTTATATACTTCTGAAGAAATAGTTTACTTGTAGTCGAAGAATAGATAAAATCGGTATCGTTCCTTTCAACCGAATTCCCAATGGACCGAAATCCCATTCGACCGAATATCCCGCAATGATTTTAGATTTCCAGCCCAATGGCTATATTCCCGATGGACCGAAATCCCAATCGTCCGAATATGCCCCTAAAAATACATGAATATAACTTGAAACACTGTTGCCGTCAGCGATTCGGTGGTGTAGTGGATACGAAGTTGGACTGCGAAGCGATAGGTTGTTGGTTCGAATCTCCGAAAGGTATGTTAATAATATTAAAAGTAAATGTTTCGTGATACTAATTAAAACGCTCACTTTCATTCCTTTCAAGGCAAGAGATACATAGAATTAATAAACAAATTGTGCTTAAAATGAAGTGCAGTCTTAATGGTAGTTCCATCAATGTCTTTAAATTTTAAATTAAAATTTTAATATTTTGGTTTCGGGTGGGTTAGGTTAGGTTAGGTTAGGTTAGGTTAGGTTAGGTTAGGTTAGGTTAGGTTAGGTTAGGTTAGGTTAGGTTAGGTTAGGTTAGGTTAGGTTAGCTTAGGTTAGGTTAGGTTAGGTTAGGTTAGGTTAGGTTAGGTTAGCTTAGCTTAGGTTAGGTTAGGTTAGGTTAGGTTCCAATAAAACGTTGACACCTTTTCCAAAATATGCTCCTTTTAATTAGCTACCACCTTTTGCAAAATATTCTCCCATTAAATAGCTACCACCTTTTCCAAAACATTCTCTTATTAATTAGCTGCCACCTTTTCCAAAAGATTTTCCTATTAAATAGCTCCCACCTGCTCCTTTTAATTAGCTACCACCTTTTGCAAAATATTCTCCCATTAAATAGCTACCACCTTTTCCAAAACATTCTCTTATTAATTAGCTGCCACCTTTTCCAAAAGATTTTCCTATTAAATAGCTCCCACCTTTTTCAAAATATTCTCCTATTAATTAGCTACCACCTTTTCCAAAACATTCTCCTACTAATTAGCTGCCACATTTTCCAAAATATTCTCCTTTTAATTAGCTACCACCTTTTCTAAAATATTCTCCTATTAATTAGCTGCCACCTTTTCCAAAAGATTTTCCTATTAATTAGCTGCCACCTTTTCCAAAATATTCTCCTGTTAATTAGCTGCCACCTTTTCCAAAATATTCTCCAATTAATTATCTGACATCTTTTCCAAAATATTTCTATTATTGCTAATAAATTGTTAAAATACTCATATAAATAATCTTTTTACCTCCAAACAAGGTTGGGTTGGGTTAGGTTAGGTTAGGTTAGGTTACGTTTGGTTAGGTTAGGTTAGGTTACGTTTGGTTAGGTTAGGTTAGGTTAGGTTAGGCTAGGGTAGGTGAGGTGAGGAGTGCAGTAATACATTTTCAACTCACATTTATTTTAACAATAATAAGTTTTGAAATTAAAAATATATTTAATGCAAAACCACACAGTATGTCTTCTTCCAGTTCAATAGAATTTCGGTCCAATGGGACTATAATAAAATCGCACCTTTGGCTACGTTCGATCGAATGGGACCCCAAAAAAAACCCCCTTCTGTTGAATGGGATTTCGGTTCAATGGGACCAAAGCATAAAATCGTCCATTTCCCTGGAAAAACTCTTTATAAAGCCAAACCCTAAGAGGGGCGATTTATATACTTCTGTAGAAACTCTTTATGAAGCCAAACCCTAAGAAGGGCGATTAATATACTTCTGGAGAAATATTTTACCTGTATGCTCAGCTGTATTCTAAGAATACTTAAAATCATGCCTTTCCCTAGAAAAACTCATGACAAAGCCAAACCCTAAGTAAAGCCAAAATAAAAAACTTTCACCGATCGTAGGGAAAGGAGAGAAAAATTTGAGAATAAGTATCAGAACGAATATAAAATTGAACCAGAGAAGACGTTCTCGAAAGTAGAAATTTTTTTGTAACAAATATGTAACTGTTTGAATTTTAAACTATGTTTCTTATTAAAAACTAAAAATTACCAGAAGACTTATTATTTCTAGCCTCGTACATTATTATCATCGTTAAAGATGTGTTAAGCTTCGCTTTGCTTAGATTCGCTTATATTCGCTTAGCTTCGCTTCGCTTAGCTTAGCTTCGCTTAGCTTAGATTCGCTTAGCTTAGATTCGCTTAGCTTCGCTTCGCTTAGCTTAGCTTCGCTTAGATTCGCTTAGATTCGCTTAGGTTCGCTTAGCTTAGCTTAGCTTCGCTTAGATTCGCTTATCTTCAATTCGCTTAGCTTCGCTTAGCTTAGATTCGCTTAGATTAGCTACGCTTAGCTTCGCTTACCTTAGATTCGCTTAGATTCCCTTAGTTTCGTTTAGCTTCGCTTACCTTAGCTTCGCTTAGCTTAGCTTCGCTTAGATTCGCTTAGACTCGCTTAGCTTCGCTTAGCTTCGCTTAGCTTCGCTTAGCTTCTCTTAGCTTAGATTCGCTTAGCTTCGCTTAGATTTGCTTAGCTTCGCTTCGTTTAGCTTAGCTTCGCTTCGCTTAGCTTAGATTCGCTTCGCTTAGATTCGCTTAGATTCACTTAGCTTCGCTTAGATTCGCTTAGCTTCGCTTCGCTTAGATTCACTTCGCTTAGCTTCGCTTAGATTCGCTTAGCTTCGCTTAGATTCGCTTCGCTTAGATTCGCTTAGCTTAGATTCGCTTAGCTTAGCATCGCTTAGATTCGCTTAGCTTCGCTTCGCTTAGCTTAGATTCGCTTTGATTCGCTTAGATTAGCTTCGCTTAGCTTCGCTTAGTTTCGCTTACCTTCGCTTAGATTCGCTTAGCTACTCTTAGATTTGCTTAGCTTCGCTTCGTTTAGCTTAGCTTCGCTTCGCTTAGCTTAGATTCGCTTCGCTTAGATTCGCTTAGATTCGCTTAGCTTCGCTTCGCTTAGATTCGCTTAGATTCGCTTCGCTTCGCTTCGCTTAGATTCGCTTAGCTTCGCTTAGATTCGCTTCGCTTAGATTCGCTTAGCTTAGATTCGCTTAGCTTAGCATCGCTTAGATTCGCTTAGCTTCGCTTCGCTTAGCTTAGATTCGCTTTGATTCGCTTAGATTAGCTTCGCTTAGTTTCGCTTAGCTTCGCTTAGATTCGCTTAGCTTCGCTTAGATTCGCTTAGTTTCGTTTAGCTTCGCTTACCTTAGCTTTGCTTAGCTTAGCTTCGCTTAGATTCGCTTAGCTTCGCTTAGCTTAGATTCGCTTAGATTCGCTTAGATTCGCTTAGCTTCGCTTCGCTTAGCTTAGATTCGCTTAGATTCGCTTAGCTTAGCTTCGCTTAGCTTAGATTCGCTTAGATTCGCTTAGCTTCGCTTCGCTTAGTTTCGCTTAGCTTCGCTTAGATTCGCTTAGTTTCGTTTAGCTTCGCTTACCTTAGCTTCGCTTAGCTTAGCTTCGCTTCGCATAGCTTCGATTAGCTTAGATTCGCTTAGCTTAGCTTCGCTTAGATTCGCTTCGCTTAGGTTAGCTTCGTTTAGCTTAGATTCGCTTAGATTCGATAAGCTTCGCTTAGATTCGCTTATCTTAGCTTCGCTTAGCTTAGCTTTGCTTAGCTTAGATTCGCTTAGATTCACTTAGCTTCGCTTAGCTTAGCTTCGTTTAGATTCGCTTAGCTTAGACTCGCTTCGAATCGCTTCGATTCGCTTAGCTTAGCTTTGTTGGAACTCCAAAGAAATTCCATCGAATCTTTACTTTACTTTAGAATAATTTACTTTATAACATTTATATACTTTTGAAGAAATAGTTTACTTGTAGTCGAAGAATAGATAAAATCGTCCATTTCCCTGGAAAAACTCTTTATAAAGCCAAACCCTAAGAGGGGCGATTTATATACTTCTGTAGAAACTCTTTATGAAGCCAAACCCTAAGAAGGGCGATTAATATACTTCTGGAGAAATATTTTACCTGTATGCTCAGCTGTATTCTAAGAATAGTTAAAATCATGCCTTTCCCTAGAAAAACTCATGACAAAGCCAAACCCTAAGTAAAGCCAAAATAAAAAACTTTCACCGATCGTAGGGAAAGGAGAGAAAAATTTGAGAATAAGTATCAGAACGAATATAAAATTGAACCAGAGCAGACGTTCTCGAAAGTAGAATTTTTTTGTAGCAAATATGTAACTGTTTGAATTTTAAACTATGTTTCTTATTAAAAACTAAAAATTACCAGAAGACTTATTATTTCTAGCCTCGTACATTATTATCATCGTTAAAGATGTGTTAAGCTTCGCTTTGCTTAGATTCGCTTATATTCGCTTAGCTTCGCTTCGCTTAGCTTAGCTTCGCTTAGCTTAGATTCGCTTAGCTTCGCTTAGCTTCGCTTCGCTTAGCTTAGCTTCGCTTAGATTCGCTTAGCTTCGCTTAGCTTAGCTTCGCTTAGATTCGCTTATCTTCAATTCGCTTAGCTTCGCTTAGCTTAGATTCGCTTAGATTAGCTTCGCTTAGCTTAGATTCGCTTAGTTTCGTTTAGCTTCGCTTACCTCAGCTTCGCTTAGCTTAGCTTCGCTTAGATTCGCTTAGTTTAGATTCGCTTAGATTCGCTTAGCTTCGCTTAGCTTCGCTTAGATTCGCTTATCTTCAATTCGCTTAGCTTCGCTTAGCTTAGATTCGCTAAGATTAGCTTCGCTTAGCTTCGCTCAGCTTAGATTCGCTTAGATTCGCTTAGTTTCGTTTAGCTTCGCTTACCTCAACTTCGCTTAGCTTAGCTTCGCTTAGATTCGCTTAGCTTAGATTCGCTTAGCTTCTCTTAGCTTAGATTCGCTTAGCTTCGCTTAGATTTGCTTAGCTTCGCTTCGCTTAGCTTAGATTCGCTTAGATTCGCTTCGCTTAGATTCGCTTAGATTCGCTTAGATACACTTAGCTTCGCTTAGCTTAGCTTCGCTTAGATTCGCTTAGCTTAGATTCGATTAGATTCGCTTAGCTTCGCTTAGCTTCTCTTAGCTTAGATTCGCTTAGCTTCGCTTAGATTTGCTTAGCTTCGCTTCGCTTAGCTTAGATTCGCTTAGGTTCGCTTAGATTCGCTTAGCTTCGCTTCGCTTAGATTCGCTTAGATTCGCTTAGATTCACTTAGCTTCGCTTAGATTCGCTTAGCTTAGCTTCGCTTAGATTCGCTTAGCTTCGCTTCGCTTAGCTTAGATTCGCTTAGATTCGCTTAGCTTAGATTCGCTTAGCTTAGATTCGCTTAGATTCGCTTAGCTTCGCTTAGCTTCTCTTAGCTTAGATTCGCTTAGCTTCGCTTAGATTTGCTTAGCTTCGCTTCGCTTAGCTTAGATTCGCTTAGGTTCGCTTAGATTCGCTTAGCTTCGCTTCGCTTAGATTCGCTTAGATTCGCTTAGATTCACTTAGCTTCGCTTAGATTCGCTTAGCTTAGCTTCGCTTAGATTCGCTTAGCTTCGCTTCGCTTAGCTTAGATTCGCTTAGATTCGCTTAGCTTAGATTCGCTTAGCTTAGATTCGCTTAGCTTAGTTTCGCTTAGATTCACTTAGCTTCGCTTAGCTTAGCTTCGTTTAGATTCGCTTAGCTTAGTTTCGCTTCGATTCGCTTAGCTTAGCTTTGTTGGAACTCCGAAGAAATTCCATCGAATCTTTACTTTAGAATAATTTACTTTATAACATTTATATACTTCTGAAGAAATAGTTTACTTGTAGTCGAAGAATACATAAAATCGTCCATTTCCCTGGAAAAACTCTTTATAAAGCCAAACCCTAAGAGGGGCGATTTATATACTTCTGTAGAAACTCTTTATAAAACCAAACCCTAAGAAGGGCGATTTATATACTTCTGTAGAAATATTTTAACTGTATGCTCAGCTGTATTCTAAGAATAGTTAAAATCATGCCTTTCCCTAGAAAAACTCATGACAAAGCCAAACCCTAAGTAAAGCCAAAATAAAAAACTTTCACCGATCGTAGGGAAAGGAGAGAAAAATTTGAAAATAAGTATCAGAACGAATATAAAATTGAACCATAGAAGACGTTCTCGAAAGTGGAATTTTTTTTGTAACAAATATGTAACCGTTTGAATTTTAAACTATGTTTCTTATTAAAAGCTAAAAATTACCAGAAGACTTATTATTTCTAACCTCGTACATTATTATCATCGTATAAGATGTGTTAAGCTTCGCTTAGCTTAGATTCGCTTATATTCGCTTAGCTTCGCTTCGCTTAGCTTAGATTCGCTTAGCTTAGTTTCGCTTAGATTCGCTTCGCTTACCTTAGATTCGCTTACCTCCTAGGCTCATTTAATGGACTTCTGCTATTATCTATATTCAAGGAACATGAAATAATTTCACTCAAAGCTCTTAAACACATCAGAGAAACAAACGCTTTATTTCAAAAACGAATGCAGCTGAAGATACAATAATTCCAATTAATAAAATTATTATGGGTAGAAAAATAGATTCTAGGGAAATCACATGCATTTTGGTCGATTTAGGAGTTTCAGAAAGCAGTTGCTTACACTAGATATATTCTTGAGTTTTTATATCGATATCCTTTCGAAACACGTTTCCTTCGAAGTACCCTAAACTTCTAAAAACAAGACGGCCCAAGGGCTCGTAATAGTAGCCATATCGTACGAGTGAATAGCAACTCTATACCCTACCCTAATGAGTGGATAACCCCTCTATACCTTACCCTAATGAGTGAATAGCGCTATCTTTTTCTATGCTTAATTGATTTACCGTGCATAAAATCAGAGTTCCCTACTCTAAACAGTGATTAAATTATAACCGGATAAATTTACTTGTGCTGTAATTCTAATATTCCGGCGAATCGAAGAACAGATAGTTTTTAGTGATAATCCCCTCGATGAGTTTATAACATAGACTTATGCCGATGCACACTTATCGCATCTTATAAATTTCTAACAAGGACTTATGCCCAGAAACTTTTGAAAGAGAAAGTTCAGTTATAGTGATTACGCATTTTAGTGATTATCCCCTCGAATTACCTTTAGCAATGCTAAAATGATCAAACGCATAACGCTCATTTAACACTATTTTAGCTCTATCTAAACCCACATTTGAATTAACCGCCAAAACGTTCCAGTCAAACATAACATAGATGACGATAGCTACCGAACGAGAACGGAGCGCGGAAGGAAACGGGGAAAATCGTTATCTATTTAATTAGCACATACATAAAAAGAAAATAAATATAAAAACCCCAAACATACAAATTCATAAGTAACCGACCCCACAGATAAAAATTCAAAAGTACCCCACCCCACATCACCCCGACATTTTAGAGATAAAAATAAATGATAAAAAACTCGGGGTTTCTATCGAGTCTCTATGGTTCAGTGGTTAGAGTGTTTGTCTACTACGCCAGCGACCCGGGTTCGATTCCCGGGTCTGACCTGAAAAATGTTTTATTAAAATTAAATCTCTAACCGAGCCCAGTAACCCCTATGGGTGGGTTGTGGTAATATAAAGTTCCTTTTAAGCTAAAATCTGACGATAACGATAGCGAAAACTCCGGCCACTACTGTTACTACTGTTACTACGGCTCGGGTCAAACTAAGAGCCTATCGTATACTACGATATGGCTAAAAAGTAAATGTTTGAAATATATTGAGGCTTTAACAATAAAATTTAGAATTAACGCTAAAAGGCGATTTCGCAAAGTCGGGCTAGTCACGTGCACAGTGGTGGGCAAAACAGGAATGACATTCGCGGCGCGAATGAAATAAGGTCATTCTTTTTCTCTCATTCCCCGAATGACGAACGTTTTTTGTTAGAGCGACACTTTCCCCTCCCACTCTTTGAATTCCAACTGCCGAACTCTATCACCCCCTTCTCAAAATTGAAATGTCTCACCCTAGGAATGAAAATTTCCCTTTCCACAAAAGTCTCTCTCCAAACCAGAATGAAAAAAAAATTCCTCCCCTCTCCTAGGCGTAGCCTATACAATTACCGAATGAAAGTAGAGGCCTGCTCGAAAATCTATCTCGGTTTGGGAATGAAAATTTCTTTTTTTAAATAACAAAATCATTCCTTTCGCGACTTTTGTCGGTAGATGGCAGCTCAGTTCCTACGGTTCTACTCTGAAATTGTATTAGAGGTAGTTGGAAGTCTTATCTCATCCTTAAACGACAGTGCATACATATACTGGTTGCCCGTATATCTCTCGCTGATGATTAGAGAAGAGATTGGGAAAGTAGGCTTTCATGCGCAGACTTTTAAAGATGAAATGAGCAGTGTGAAGAGATTTTTGGGGGGGGGGTCTTATATCAAGTTCCATTGTAAGCCTCGAGGAATATTGATTTTTAGTCATATATTAATCATTAATAATCTGGGTTTCCTAGGGGGTGGGGGTTTGCTGATGGGGTATTTTTTTCTTTATGGCCTTAATAAATTTTAATCAGAGGATGCCTTTCTCGAGGGGCCGGTCACTCAATGTAATCGGTGTACACGGCTGTACCTTTGACTAAATGAAGCGATTACGCGTAATCTTTAAAAGCGTTGCCCTTGACAGTGCTAAAATAATTACACGTAATCCGTAATCAGTGTACAGGGAATACGACAGTGATTAGCCCTTCGGTCTTTCTTTTGTACTCCGGGTGTAAGCAGTTACTAATTTAACAGTTGGTACTTCTATGATATGGAAATATTATGGAGTAAAACGAATCGAAAATTAAATACCAAAAATTGCCGAGATGAAAGGCACGAGTGTGCGTGTGATAGAATTGTCTGTTATTACATTTATCATTCCACGCTCGAGTGTTTTCTTTTCTTTTAAACCAGAATCAAAACATTGCAATTATCATTTTTCGCTACCACGGCCTGTTTTTTTAACGAGCCATGGATAAAGAATGCGCGGGAGGAAATAAGTTTTCACGCTATAGGATAGACAACTCCCTATTTCTGCTGACAGATTATTATTTTCAGGATTTAAAATCTCGAGCTTTAAATCCTGAAAATGAGTATTGCTTTCGTCTCTTGTAAGCACTACAGAGCTACGCTACATAGAAACCTAAGTTTGAGCATGCGGACAAGCGAAGCTGAAACAAGGTATAAACAGAATGACCTGTCGTCGTAGATAGGGAGTTGACTATCCTATTCCTATAGCGTGAAAACCAATTTCCGCACACGCGTTCTTTATCCATGTAACGAACGGTCTGACATCAGAAACCTGCAAGCAAGTTTGAGATTATAGTAATCGCCGTAAGCAATTGGAATTAATTGATATAGTCTTTATTTGCTCTAAAGTGGCATATGGCGCCCTTAACACTGTAAAAGACATTGCACCATGAACCTCAACACACAATTAAGCTATTCCATATGGTATGGTCCCATTTCTCCCAATTCTGTGTTTCCCAAAATACATTTTTATCCCAAACTTTCCGATTCCCAGTTCTCCCAATCTTATATTTCCCAATCGGAATTTTTATCCCAAACTATTCAATTCTCATTTCTCCCAATCGAATGGTTTCGTCTAATAATTTATGCTGCAAAGGGTTGCTTTCAAAACGTTAGGTTAGGTTAGGTTATTATGCTATTAATTAGCTGCCACCTTTTCCAAAACATTCTCCTACTAATTAGCTGCTACCTTTTCCAAAATATTCTCCTAATAGTTAGCTGTCACCTTTTCCAAAACAATGGTTCCAATAATTCTTTGCCACCTTTTCCAAAATACTCTCCTAATAGTTAGTTGCCACCTTTTCCAAAATATTCTCCTATTAATTAGTTGCCACCTTTTCCAAAATATTCTCCTATTAATTAGTTGAAAACTTTTCCAAAATATTCTCCTATTAATTAGTTGCCACCTTTTCCAAAATATTCTCCTATTAATTAGTTGCCACCTTTTCCAAAATATTCTCCTATTAATTAGTTGCCACCTTTTCCAAAATATTCTCCTATTAATTAGTTGCCACCTTTTCCAAAATATTCTCCTATTAATTAGTTGCCACCTTTTCCAAAATATTCTCCTATTAATTAGTTGCCACCTTTTCCTAAATATTCTCCTATTAATTAGCTGCCACCTTTTCCAAAACATTCAACAACGCCTGAATTTAATATTTTTCGGTTCATTTGATGTACCTTAATGCTTTTGGTGGGTTGCACATAAGTCAATTTGGCTTTGCAACCCTATCCCTCCAATGAATAAATAAATAAGTAAATTCTCCTACTAATTAGCTGCCACCTTTTCCAAAATACTTTCCTAGTAGTTAGCTGCCACCTTTTCCAAAACAATGGTCCTTTAATTCGTTGCCACCTTTTCCAAAACAATGGTTCCTTTAATTCGTTGCCACCTTTTCCAAAACAATGGTTCCTTTAATTCGTTGCCACCTTTTCCAAAACAATGGCTCCTTTAATTCGTTGCCACCTTTTCCAAAATATTCTCCTATTAATTAGTTGCCACCTTTTCCAAAATATTCTCCTATTAATTAGTTGCCACCTTTTTCTAAATATTCTCCTATTAATTAGCTGCCACCTTTTCCAAAACATTCTCCTAATAGTTAGCTGCCACCTTTCCTTAAACATTCTCCTACTGAATATGTAAAACATATCGTTAATAAAACAAAAAAATTCTCTTTGAACTTATTAACATATGTTTTATGCTGAATTGGGACAAAAGAAATTGTGGGAAAAGACATAGTGTTGGATCAAATGGGATTGGGAGATATGGGAATTGGGAGAAACGGTTTGGGTTAAATGGGAATAATTCATATTCTATTCAATCATTGTTTTACATATGGCTGTTTTTCTTATCGGTTTATTTTTCTTTGGTTTTGAATACTTAATTTGCTTTCCAAAAAAAAGAGAGAAAATAATATAACAAAGTGCAAAACATTTTATAATAACTATATACAGGGTGCTTCAAAAAGGGTGGTAGGACTGAAGTACAGTGGGCTTATTTAATTAACGGATTAAAGACTGCAATCATAACTTGTTAAGGGTGTCTCTTGTTCAAAATGTCAAAGAACTTTAGTCGATTTCGACTCGAAATTGCCATAAAATCCACTGTACGTCGGTCTTACCACAATTTTCGGAACACCCTGCATCCGTGTTATTTGGTGTTGCAACTAATTTAACTTTTAAAATATATATGCCATTGCGCACAATGCCCTGCCTTTGTCTGCACTAAATTGTTTTGTATAAGACCAGTACTCCTCAATATTACTTAATAATACGTGGTGTTGTTTTTCCTACAAACGTTGGATTATTGGTTTTTAGCCACTTAGCCACATCGTATGATGAACATCTACGATGTGGGTCTTAGTTTGACCTGGCCTGTTGGTGGTGGTGGCGTCGACAATAAGAATTTCACGCTCCCACATTTTAACATTCAAAGAAATCGAGGGAAATTTTGAAAGCAAAAGCAAGTATTTACTGACGTTCATTTTAGAATGGTCTTGAGGCACCGGGATATTACAATTATTGGGTGTTTTACCGAATTCGTTCTCTTTCAAACTCTTCTGACCATAAGTTCATGTTAGAAATTTATAAGAAGCGATAAGTATGCATCGGCATAAGTCTATGTTGTAAACTCATCGAGGGGATAATCACTAAAACTATCTGTTCTTCGTTTCGCCGGAATATTACAATTACGGCATAAGTAAATTAAGGTAATATCCTATTGGATAGAATCCCGTTGGATCGAATTCAAATTTCTAAAATTGTAGCCAAATTTAAAACAATTTATAGCCCAAAGAGCGATTTTCTACTGAATGGAAATATTTAAATGGAAGAGCTTTCGACTGAATGGGATGGGTTTACACATATAAAATCATAGCGTTTTCCTTGAGTTGCCGGGCTCCAGTAGCGCAATGGATAAAGTGATTTGGATGATCGAAGAAGTTAAGCAGCATCGAGCGCCGTCAGTACTTGGGAGGGAGATCTCTTAATGGTAAGGTTAGATTACGTTAGGTATGGTTAGGTTAGGGTTAGACAATTTCCAAAAATGGAAGTTATTTTCTGAAATTTATTGAAGAATGTTATTGGTGAACACATATTATTTGCTGCAGTATCAAGAAGTTTAATAAGAAAATCAATTTTATTTTTAGGTTAGGTTAGGTTAGGTTACGTTAGGTTAGTTTAGGTTAGGTTTGGTTAGGTTTGGTTAGGTCAGGTTAGGTTAGGTTTGGTCAGGTTAGGTTAGGTTAGGTTAGGTTAGGTTAGGTTAGGTTAGGTTAGGTTAGGTTAGGTTAGGTTAGGTTAGGTTTGGTTAGGTTAGGTTAGGTTAGGTTAGGTTTGGTTAGGTTTGGTTAGGTTAGGTTAGGTTAGGTTAGGTTAGGTTTGGTTAGGTTAGGTTAGGTTAGGTTAGGTTAGGTTAGGTTAGGTTTGGTTTGGTTTGGTTTGGTTAGGTTTGGTTTGGTTTGGTTAGGTTAGGTTTGGTTTGGTTTGGTTAGGTTAGGTTTGTTTGGTTTGGTTAGGTTAGGTTTGGTTAGGTTAGGTTTGGTTAGGTTAGGTTAGGTTTGGTTAGGTTAGGTTTGGTTTGGTTAGGTTTGGTTTGGTTAGGTTTGGTTAGGTTAGGTTTGGTTAGGTTAGGTTTGGTTAGGTTTTGTTAGGTTTGGTTAGGTTTTGTTAGGTTAGGTTAGGTTTGGTTAGGTTTGGTTAGGTTAGGTTAGGTTAGGTTAGTAATATTTTATAAATCATTTAACAATGTTACGCCTTTTCCAAAATATTGAAATTTAGCTTCATTGACTTCTCAAATAATATGCCTTTTCCAAAACATTACTGTTATGTTAGGTTAGGTTTGGTTTGGTTTGGTTAGGTTAGGTTAGGTTAGTAATATTTTATAATTCATTTAACAATGTTACGCGTTTTCCAAAATATTGATGTTTAGCTTCATTGACTTCTCAAATAATATGCCTTTTCCAAAACATTACTTCTATGTTAGGTTAGGTTTGGTTAAATTAGGTTAGTAATAATTTATAAATCATTTAACAATGTTACGCCTTTTCCAAAATATTGAAATTTAGCTTCATTGACTTCTCCAAAAATATGCCTTTTCCAAAACATTACTGTTATATTAGGTTACGTTTGGTTTAGTATTTTCTGCAATAACAAGAAGTTTAATAGGAAAATCAATAGAAAAATAGGATTGAAAGGAAAATTCATGATTGGAAAACCGCAAAAATTGCGGTATTCGGTCGAACGAGACATTCGATCCAATGGGATTCGACCCAATGGTAGACAATCGTAAATTAATACGGGTAATAATTCTATCACCGTTTTGGGTAGGGCATCGAGGGGCTATTCACTCTGATTTTATGCACGGTAAATTATTTAAGCAATGTAAAAGATAGCGCTATTCACTCATTAGGGTAAGGTATAGAGGGGTTATCCACTCATTAGGGTAGGGTTTAGAGGGGCTATTCACTCGTACGATGTGGCTACTATTACGAGCCCTTGGGTCGCCTTGTTGGTATTAAAAAGGAGAGTTCTCTGGTTTACAATTGATTTTAGAGGTAACCCGAGTATAAAAGGCATTATTTGAACGTTTTCAAGACGACTGAAAACCGGTTTTCAAGGCCAAGGAGAGGGCTAGAAAATATGAGAGATAGTGTAGAGTGTGCCAGTGACGGTCTGGGTTTTCGGCGGTTTTGAAATTTTCCACGTCAAGTCACCTCTTTCACCTTCCCAGGCTTCCATGAACGTTTCTATTTAGTTAATGATGATAACATCGAAAAACCGGTCGAGAGAAGCTTTGGCGTTATTTTTCATACCAAACCCTTCCCTTTACAAGGGAGGAGAGTGGTGAGCCTGCCTTTAGACTACACTTATTGGTTATTAAAGGGTTGGGATATTTCATGGTTTAGCAAAAAAATATAAAATAAATAAAAATAAAAACAATTTTTTTTATTCTATTAGTTGAAATTATAAAAGCTTTTGGTGACATTTCGTATTTGAAGAGGTTTATTTCACTTTACATTTCATTTTATTGCGCATTTTAATTTTTTTATTACAAATTTTTAATTTAGTGCGAAGTAATTTTACTATGTTTTTGAAAGTAGTGTTTTTTGAAAAACATCACTGACTTTCAAAATGGCGAATCAAAGTCAGGCATCGTTTTATTCCTTATTTCCTTTAAGTAGACCTACAGATACACCTATTCATATCTATCTTCCATAGTATTTGAGGGCTTGGAACTTCAAAATTGTGTTTTATTAGTTAGCTACCCCATATCCAAGATTGCAAAAGTTAAAAAAAAAATGTTTTGCAAGCACCATGAATTTTTTTTCTTAATAACATGAATATTTTCGGGAATAATTATAGGAAAGGTTAAGGAGTAACTCGTTTTAAATGTTTGTAATTTTCAAGGACAAAAATACCAACTGGTTTTAGTTTATTAGTCATAAAAGTTTATTAAGTTTACAAATATAAATTGTGTTAGCCGAGTTTAACCATGTTTTCTATTGTAAAGTTACGCGAGATATACTCATAGGAGGCGGTATTACAACACTTTACGTTCCACAAAGGGGGCGATAATTAAACCTTGTCAGATAAAAATTCTCAGATGACTGTGACTTGCAAGGCAAACGGTAAAAAGTAATGTTTATAGGCAACATCATGAATGAATTCACGGTTACACGAATATTTCCGAGATTCGGGATATATTCAATAAGCTTATAAGAATAATATGTGCTAAATTGGTTTTCAAGGACCAAAGTTCCAATAGGTTTTATTTTTTTTTAAGTCATAAAATCGAATTGAGGTTACAAATATAAATTGTGTTTGCCGGGTTTAACCGTGTTTTGTAATGTAAAGTTACGCGAGAACGGATTGTTTCAGATCCAGTAGAAAAGCTGCTAAGTGGACGTCACCGATGATCAAACTGATTGAGGTAAGGTAATAACTTCGGCCTACACATTCTTTCCAGATGAATGTACAACAATACATAGGAATATAATTTAGTGTTAAGCTTGACGTGGCGGCGTTATTCTTTAAAATATAATTATATTCCGAGTATACAAATGCGTTAGGCTTAGAATAGCCTTTAAACGAATTGGAAGCATCCCATCAGTTGGTGATTCCAGAACCAGATCATGATGAGGAAACTGGAAAAAGAAAAACTAAAAACGACTAATTAAGTCTTAAGCTGAACGTGGCAGCGTCCTTCTTAAAACTAAATTTAATCGGCATTCGAAGCTATTTTTATAGCTTTAGATGCAATATTCCAAGGGAATGTTAAGACGCCAACTGAAAAGAGAAAAACTCTAGCCTATTGTTTCCACGTCCACCCAAGAGGTACAATAGACTCGAGTCATTTACTCATAAGAACGACGTGGCGGCGTAATTCATATGATTAAATTGACTCGATGTAGGACGCGTTTTTATTTGGAGGAAGTGTACTCCGAGGGGTCTCGCCAGTAGCCCTAATTTCTCTCAACGTCAACCTATGGCTCGATGACAGAGCCCTGGTAAGAAGAAAAAAAAACAAGATAAAGGTTATTCGTTGAAATGCACTTACAATTGGGGAAGCGGAAACTCATCTCTGGCTCATCTTCTTCTGTGAGTTCGGTTTGCACTGAGAGTACACGGTAATCAAACTGAAATAGAAAGATAAAAAGTAATAAATTACTTCAAGAAGTTGCGAATAAGGATTACAAGGTAATGACTCACATTGATTATTTCTTTCCAGATTTTAAATGGCGAAATTCACGAATTGTTAATAGGTGGGCTACTCTTTCCAGGCAAATTCTGGCCCTTCTTGAATTCATTATGAATCCCGTGATTGACAAAAGTCTTTCAACATCCGCTGAGCTAGCTGGGATAGCCAGGTAAGTCTTTGCTAATCTAGCAAGGGTGGGAAACCTGTCTTCCTTCTTCTTCCAGTACTCGAGTGCTGCGTATGGATCGGAGTCTGAAAGTGTGGGTTCCTCCATGTAGTCATTGAGGTCTTCAAGACCCCTATTCTCCTCTGGCATAATGGAGTCCAGCCCCGGAAACAAGTCAAACGCCGAACTGTCATCTGACGCTGGCATTTCGCTTAGTTTTAATTGAAGCGCCTCTACTGCCTTGGTCTTGCTCCATGGTTTGAAATTCGGAAATTCCTCTATCCATGGTGGATTGTGAAAAAAATTAACATGTAAACCAAGATGTGTGCCAGAAAATTTCAAATATTCTACCTTCAAAGATTGAGCATTTTGTCCTTGGGTCCAACAGTGCTGCCAAAACGAAGTCTTCGTCGTTAATTTCCTTGGTGAAACGTTCCACCATTTTTTCCTTCAACAACCTTTGAAGCTTTCCAAAGTAAGGTGCAGCTATTGAATTAGTTTCCTCCAGTAGGTTAAATAAGGTCGGCAAAACTATGTTTGACCCTGGACCACCCGACTGAAACCGATCAGTGGCCACTTTGAACGGTCGCAACAACGTCAAAAGTTCGCGCAATACGTATTTGTCGTTCTCTTTTGGAAGAGAAACTTTCTTTGGACATTGCCGCTCCGCCCTGGCCGAAAGGATAGTCTCCTTTAACGTCTCAATCATTCCAGGCTTTTAATAAAGTAATAGGTTAATTGGAAATACAATCTTGATAAAGAATATATTTACCTCCACTAAACGTTCAATAGCCATGAAAATTGAATTCCACCTAATTCCCCCATTCTGTATCAAGTCCCTTCCTCCTGGAGAACGAGACTTGAATGATTCTGTCCATTTAGTGCTTCGGCGAAGCCAAGTAATCCAATTGTTGATTTTCTCAACAGCAGCAGTCGCCCTCTTCGAACCAGAGATGGCTGCGTTAACCACCAGCTGGACGCAATGGGCTGCACACCTCTTCCTTTCGCATTTGGTGTTTGTTCTAGTGTCGAAAAAGCTTTCAGATGTAGGCATCTCTTCGGATTCGGAAGCCTGTCGTGAATCTTCTTCCGGAAAAATCTGCGAAAGTGCATTCCAACCTTAGTTGAAAAAGGAAATAAATAAAATTAATATTTGTAACCATAACTACACAAACTTAATTTTTGGGATTTACCAGCATGAAGCTCGACGTCGTCTTCATTGGCGGAAGATTCTATTTCGGACGCTCTAACGAGCTCCAAATTCTTTGGCCATGGCTCTTGCACGACTAAATCCATGTTTAAAGCCGTTGTTATGTTCAGCGCATTATCAGTGCAAACACTGTAAATCTATTTCTTTAAACTTATAAAAGCCGTACTCAACAAAGAACCGTGAAATTTTATGAGTTTACCTTCTTCGCTTCAATTCCTGCTCCTTCAAGCATTAAACGTAGCTTCTCGTTGATTGCCTTCCCGGTGTGAGCCCCAGGAGAGCCTTCGAACCCCACCAAGATGTTGCGCAAAAACCAATCGTCGTCAATAAACTGGCAACGAACGCCAAGAACAGAGTCTCTCGTTTTCGAACTCCAAATATCCAATGTCAAGTTCATTACTTCAACATTGCTAAGGAATTCCTATATTCAAGTATATATTTCAGTGAAGGGAAGATTTTTTACCCCACATCAATCATTCAAAATTCTTATATATACCTTTTTGAGCGGCTCGAGTTTCAGTGCTGTAGAATCTAAATGTCTCACTATAGTTCTACGAGACGTATTCCTGCTGTCCTTGTTGAGGGTTTTGCATAGTTACCGAAAGCCCACTCTCTCAACAATGCTGAAAGGCGTGTGGTCTTTGGCAATCATGCTGACTACGGCATCTCGAAATTCAATGTTTTGATCGGAATTTAAGGGCTAAACTTGGGAATCGTTGCTTGATGTTGAAGCCATTGAAACTTAATAAAATACACGTTCAACCTTAATGGATATATCAACTGATCAGATGTAAAATAGTGAAAGATCCCTGAAATACCCCCGAATTGTTTTAAAATTCAAATTAGTTTTGAGATTTCATGGATAATTTGAAATTCCCTTGGCACCAATAGTACTTTTACTTGGCACCAACTGTTACATCGCGCGCAATTCTTATCAAATCGGACGCTGAATTTCATTCAACATGGAGCGTGCCACGCCAATTTTGTCATTAAGAATTGCAGGGCGGTTGGTCAGAGGCGCAAAAATCATATTATCCACGAAATCTCAAACTATTCGGAATTATTTCACGGATGGTTCGCTATGCAGATTGGTCTAATAATGGTACAATAATCGCTAAAAATCACTTAATTTTTGATTTCACCCTCCCTTTAAAGAAATTTCAAAGCATCTTGAGGGTAGATAATCCTTGGTTTTCGCGTATTTTGGATAAAAAAAATACTGTAAAAGTTTCACACGTTTTGCGCTCATGTGTCCATATATTTCAATGGACGCACAAGCGTCAGGTGCGTGAAAACTCGTCAGTGTGCATCCGGCTTTAAAGTACCTAGCCCGGGCCCTCGTATATAGGTTAAATAAATAGTATGGTATATAGTCTATGGGATAAGTACTAGAGAATTTCGAAAACACATTGAAAGTGGATGGCCCCTCGTATATCGCGTAGAGAAGGTTAAATAAATAATATGGAATAAAGTCGAGGAGATAACTACTAGAGAATTTCGAAAACAAATTGAAAGTGGATGGCACCTGGTATATGGCGTATATTTGATCAAAAATTTAAGGTTAAATAAATTATACGGAATATAGTGAAGGGGATAACCACTTAAGAAATTCAAAACCAATTTTAAAAGTATCTAATTGAATAAAAAATACTGAAATGAGCTTACCTTACAACGTGGTGGTCCAAGAAATCGTTCAAAAACAGGCGTTCGCAAAAAGTTTTAAGTTTAAAAAAACTTAAACAACAAACGACTGCGCGCACTTTCGTAAAAAGTTAAAAGTTTTAAAAGTGTTTAAAAAAAACTTAAACAAGAAACGACTGCGCGCACTTTCGCAAAAAGTTAAAGTTTTAAATAAAGTTCAAAATCCCTAAAATTTCACGCACAATAAAACGAATTACTTGAATTTCAGCTTTTAAAAAAGCTACAAGGTTCAAGGAAGGAACTTAGTCTTAAAAAATAATGCGATGTAAAATTTAAAAAGGTTTAGAAAGTTACTCGTCTCGGAGGAGAAGTCGCAAGAGAATGGACATTGGAGAGCGCCCTTTCCTATTTATAGTTTTTGAACGACTTGAAAACCCTTTATTTGGCCAATAAGAAGGATGGAAAATCTGAGAGATGCGAGAGAGTGTGCCAGTGACGACGTGGGTTTTTGCTATTTTCCAACCGAAGCCATCTCTCTCACCTTTCCAAGGCTTCTCCTTGAGCATTGCGATTTAGTTCATGATAACATCAAAAAACAGTTCGAGGGAAGCTTTGTGGTTCCATTTCTTACCCCAGCAGATCTTCCCTTTACATAAGCTTAAAATAATTTTAATAGAAAACAATACACAAAATGCAAAACATTTTGTAAGAACAATATATGTTATTTCAAAAAGGGGTGGTAAGACAAAAGTAGTGGTGGTTAATTTAAGTTCACTATACATTTTATTTTATTGTGCAATTAATTAATTTTATGCCTACTTGTAATTTTACGCGAAATAATTCTACAAACGTTTGTGTATTTTTGTCCGTTCGAGAGTTTTTTTAAATGCTTTCAAAAGCGCTTTTTATATTTCGTTCAAAATCTAAATATATCTTATATATCTAAATCTTTAAATCATATTAATAGAAAATAATACACAAAATGCAAAACATTTTATAATAACAATATACAAGCTATTCAAAAAGGGTGAGAGGACAGAAGAGCTGTGGGAGTATTTAATTTCATTATGCATTTTAATTAATTACATACATATTTTTAATTTTGCGTGACATATTTCTACAAACGTTTGTGTCCTTTGGTCGGTTCGAGAGAGTATTTTTCAAATTCTTTCAAAAGCGCTTTTTATATTTCGTTTAAAATCTAAATATATGTCAACTTTTGATTAGATTTCGTTTAGTTACACTTAATTATAAAAAGTAGTGGTTTATTAATACGCAAATAAACGCTTCCTTCAAAGTCAAGGCACGGTGTAGTGAGGATAAAGCATCGTTCAGGCGCCCACAGAAGAATACCTGGGATCCAATCGGATTGAAAACTCTTGCTAAATATTGCCATAAAAAATAATAATAAAGGTGTCATTAAGTTAATGAACGTAAATCTAAATATCTGAATTAAAATATAGGAGAAGCGAGGCTTAAGAAAGGATATTCCAAGAAAAGCGAGATTTTTTTCGTGATCGGTAAAATCCGTCGAAGGGTCGAGCTGCCCGCCCATCACACGTCAAAAGAGGAATGACTAAGACTTATTTTTAGAGATAACATCTATTAGACTCTTGGTCGCCAGTAATTTGAATTGTATCGTTTATTTTCCAAAATTTCGTATTTCTACTTTGAGTTAGAAAGATTTAAAACAAAACTTTATAATCTATACGAATGTGCAGTCAAAATGCATTTAGGCATACTAATCTCGAAAAAAAAAGAAAAAAAGAAAATATGGAAAAATAGGCGTTTAATTAGCAGATAAATGGTTTTTTCACCAATTTAAAGCTCCGGTGTACTGCGGACAAATCATTCTACAGGCGCTCATAGGAAATACATAGGATTGAAAACGCCTACAAGAGGGCTATAAGTTTTGAAAACATTATCCCTAATTAAGGTTCCTGGAATTATTTTGTTTTTATTTTTCAAAATTTATAAAAGCCATAGGCTGGAATTGAAATCTATAACACGAAGCTGTAAACGTTTCACGGGGAAAATCGAACTTTTCCGTGGATAGGAAAAATCTACGATTGAGAAGCTCAATCCACCCATCCCATAGAAAACGGGTCATTGCCAGTTCAAGATTAACTCTTTGGCGCCAGTAATTCCCCGAGAAAGTTCGAAAGGGGCCTTTTCTCTCTAGAAGGTTAGGTATTTTGGCGCGAAGCGAATAACAGCGTCATCAAGGCCAGGTGGATGGCTTCCAACTAGATTGTCAAAAGAATGGTGCATTTTATAAGGATTTCTAGAAAGAGCGGGAAATTTTGCTTGACAATAGACACTAGAAAATGGCGGGAAAACTTTGCAAAATAAAATTATAACCAATGTTTCTTCTGTAAGAAATTTTCTCCAAACATTTAAGGCGATTTTAAACATACTTACAGCGTCTATAAAATTACATCCTTCAATTAGTAGTCCTTATTAACTCATAATAATTTACCATAACCATCAAACGATGAAAAACTTCATGTCAATTAAAACTTTTAATTGGTTTTCATTTCGCATTTGTCATAAATTTAATTCTTGTGGTGTACTGATGGAAAACCCTTAGGAAATACATTTTCATTGAATGTAGTTTCAGCGCGTTGTTTCTCTAGTAGGAATTTACCTTTCATGGATTGACTAACTAAAGTTTATAGAAAAAAACAATAACTTAATTATTGTATAAGTAAAGATTATTAAACTCCCAGTTTCTTTTTCTTCTACGTGACAGAACCGAGGGAGTAACCACTCCCAACTTTAATTAAGACATTTTCGTTGATCTGGGAGAGTTACCTGTTTTTATGTTATCCGAGGTAGGCATATGGGCTTAGTTTAATATAGGTGTGTGTGTGATTTCAGTGTGCAAGATTTCAATACATTTGTTTTGGAAACCTTTTATTTTTCCTCAAAAAGTAAATATGGCCCTTAAAACAGCCTTTCAAGAACAGTTTAAGAACCTCTTTTTTCGTGGAAAAATTTGCGGAATTCTTTTAATGCTCTCTCCACTTCCCCTATCTTCGTCCCCCCCAATCCTCTAACCCATATATCGGCTTATATTTGTAGCTGACCAATCATACGGCTAGTTGAAGTACCTTACTCTTTCCTCGGAGATGCGGACGGAAACCTAGAGTCGCCTCGTGAGGAAACTAGGCGATGAGATTCATTTAGCACTTTCGAATCTTTGAGAATAGCTGCCTTTTTCGTGCATCCTCTGAGTAAAATTCAAGCTGATGTTTTTTCATTGAACGCAGTCTTTAGCACGATTAAAGTCATCTCGATCAGTGGATTGTTTAATATGACTTTGGAAGAAGTAATGGCTTCTGACCTAAAAAAGATCTATTGCGCCTATCGTGATGATCTAGTGCCATTAGAAACTAATGCTTGCACACCCGAACCTGAAGAAATTTGGGAGGGGGTGGTCGTTCAAAGAATTTTCGAGAATTCTGAGTCCTTGGGGGAGGCACCTTCAGTCTCTAGTGAATCGAATGATTCTGAATCTTTTTTTGATAATAGTAATTCCTATTCTGAAATGACGATTACTTCAGATAATTCTTTATTTGGAGTAGACATCATTCCAGCAACGGAATTACAATTATCAACAAATCATTCAGAATCTGTAGATTCTTCTGATGACGAAGGCAGCCCACCGAAAAAAAAGAAGGCCGAATCTTCCTAAGTTCCAGAATCTTTAGCGTTAGATTCTCAAGGTCTAACTTTGGTTGAACCCAAATCTGGATATCCAGAACTACCAGACGATATGTCTTTTACCCTGAATTCGCAAAACCATTTGCTTGGATTTTAAGATTCGATCGACAGTCCTGGACATGACATTTTAAACTGTATACCAAAAAAGGCCCTTATAAGGGCCATCCTAAATATTGCTTAAGGTTTCGCCTCAAAGTGTATTGTTACAATTGGTAGTTACATTACGTCATAGCATAAAGCGTGATTGATAGAAGTACAGTTCATAGTGTTACGTGTGTTTGTGTTTTAAATGTGGTGGTTGAATACATTAAAATATATATTTTTTAGCTAGGTAGCGCAAGAAAGTATTGTACCCCAATCGGTGGGCCATATTGAGTTAGAAAACGTGAGTACATATTTAGTTATAATGCACTCCCACCCCCAACCGCACCTAGAAAATACGAAAATCCTAACTTGCGTGACTTGTTTAGCATCTAGGGAGCGTTTCCCGCGTTTTTACCTCGACCAAACTCGTTGGGTTTACAAAATTGGAGGGGTAGGTGCGGGGGAAGAATTGGGAACCTACATATTGAGTTTCAAACCCATAAGGAGCATCATTATTCGCATTTCTCTGGAAAGTTGAAAATGTCTCTGCCAAGCGCCGATGAGAGGACCATGGAGATGAAACTTCGGGACGAGGTCCGAAAGTTAAGGGAGGAACTGAGACTATTAAGGGCAAACACCGCAAACCCGTTAATGAGGGATGCTGAGGTCCAGGTGGACTGGGACTCTTTCGACGAAGTAAGGGAGGAAAGGAAGAAGATGGAGCAGAAGGCGAAAGAGAAGAAGGAACGGGCCCGTATCCGAAGGAAATATTTTTTATGGGCCGTTATTGTCCCCCAAAGCCAAAAATGGGAGTCCATTATATAGACTAATTTTGGATTCGATCGACGGTCCTGGACATGACATTTTAAACTGTATACAAGAAAGGCCCTTTTAAGGGCCACCCTAAATATTGCTTAAGGTTTGCCCCAAAGTGTATTGTTACAATTGTTAGTTACATGTCAAGTTAGGCCTAAATACAAACAATTTTTTTCTTCTGAATTAAACCGTATATTACGAAAATCATAAATTTTCGTGGTTTGAAAATTATGACAAAGACAGACTTATTTATATTTTTTGAGAAAAGGTTCCAGAAAAGAAGCTCCGGAGAATTATTTTGCGATTTTCGTCAACACACAACCCAGTGAAGTTGCCAAGTCTTAGAATTAAGCTTAACCTAAGGCGAGATAAGCTTGTTATTAATTTCGCGACAAAAGTTTTAATTGACCTGATCGAAAGCTATGGTAAATAATTATGAGCCAATAAGGGTTAATAATTGAACCATTTAATTTTATAGACACTATAAAAGTGTTTAAAATCTCTGTCGCCTAGAATAAAAATAAACTGGGAGTTTATTGATCTTCAATTATGCAATAATTAAGTTATTGTTTTTTTCAATAAACTTTAGTTATTCAATCCATGAAAGGTTAGTTGCTACGAGAGAGACAACGAGCTAAAACTACATTCAATCCAATGTATTTCCTATGAACGCCTTTCTAATGGTTTTCCATCGTTACCCCGCAGAATTAAATTTATGACAAATGCGAAATGAAAACCAATTTAATGTTTTAATTGACCCGAATGTTTTTCAACGTTTGTCGGTTATGGAAAATAATTATTATTTCATTAAGCGTACTAATTGAACGATGTAATTTTATAGACGATAAAAGTATGTTTAAAATCGCCTTAAATGTTTGGAGAAAATTTCTTACAGAACAAACTTTGCTTATAATTTTATTTTGCCGAGTTTTCCCGCCATTTTCTAGCGTCTATTGTCAAGCTAAATTTCCCGCTCTTTCTAGAAATCCCCAAAAAATGCACCATTCTTTTGACAATCTAGTTGGAAGCCATCCTCCTCGCCTTGAATACCTAACCTTCTAGAGAGAAGAGGCCCCGTTCGAAATTTCTCCGAGAATTACTGGCGCCAAAGGGTTAATCTTGAACTGGCAATGACCCGTTTTCTATGGGATGGGCGGATTGAGCTTGTCAATCGTAGCTTTTTCCTATCCACGGAAATGTTCGATAATCCCTGTGAAACGTTTACAGCTTCGTGTTATAGATTTCAATTCCAGCCTATGGCTTTTAGAAATTTTGAAAAATAATAAAAAAAATAATTTCAGGAACCTTAATTAGGGATAATGTTTTTAAAACTTATAGCCCTCTTGTAGGCGTTTTCAATCCTATGTATTTCCTATGAGCGCCCGTAGAATGATTTGTCCCCAGTACACCGGAGCTTTAAATAGGTGGAAAAAATTATTTACCTTCTAATTAAACAGGAATTTTTCCATACTTTTTAGCTCTTGGTCATTCCTCTTTTGACAAGTGATGGGCGGGCAGCTCGACCCTTCAACGGATTTTCCCTATTGCGGAAAAATCTCGCTTTTCTTGCAATAGCCTTTCTTAAGGCTCGCTTCTCCTATATTTTAATTCAAATATTGAGAGTATATAACTCTCAAGATTTAGGTTCATTAAATTAATGATACCTTTATTATTATGATTTTTTTTGGTGCAATATTTATATACTTCTAAGAGTTTTCAATCCGATTTGATCCCACGTATTCTTCAGTGGGCGCCTGAAGGATGCTTTATCCTCACTGCACCGTGCACTTTTATTTCTATTTCTGTTTTATTTGTACTTATAATTATACAATTTTGATAAAAACTGTAAAAAGTACTACTTCTGAGCATCCCTGATTTAAAAGGGATTCACCTATGTGAAAAGTGAATAAATATTCATTCATTGAATTTGAAGGAAGCATTATTTTAAGGATCTATAAACCACTCCTTTTTATAATTTAGATAATTAAGTGTGACTATTGAAGAATTTACATATATTTAGATTTTAAACGAAATATAAAAAGCGCTTTTGAACGCATTTGAAAAATACTCTCTAACGGACAAAAATACTCATACGTTTGTAGATTTCATCCGCGCTAAATAAAAAATAGACATACAATTAATTAAAATGCATAGTAAAATAAAATGCACAGTGAAATTAAATTAACACACAGTACTTTGGTCCTCCCACCCTTTTTGAAATAACCTGTATATTTTGTATTATTTTCTATTAATATGATTTTAAGCTTATGTAAAGGGAAGATTTGGTGGTTAAGAAATGGAACCATAAAGCTTCCCTCGAACTGATTTTCGATCTAATCATGACGAACTAAATCGAAATGCTCATGGAGAAGCCGCTTCGGTTGGAAAATAGCAAAAACCCACGCCGTCACTGGCTCACTCTCCAGATTTTCCATCCTCCTTATTGGTCGAAAAAAAAACGGATTTCAAGTCGTTTAAAACCTATAAATAGTACTCGGCGCTCTCCAATGAGCATTCTCTTTTCTTGCGATTTCTCCCTCCGAGACAAGATACTTTCAAAGCCTTATTAAAAAATTGATCATCCCAGTTTTTTTAAGACTTTAAGTTCCTCGACAGTGTTTGAACTGTTTCAAAACAGCTTTTTTCAAAGCTAAAATTCAAGTTCAACTTGAATTAGTGTACATTGTGTACGTTTTAGGTTTTTAAAAACTTAAATTTCTTTTTTGTGAAAGTCCGCGAACCCGTGTTATTTTCAAGTTTTTTTTATAAAATTTGAAGTAAAAGGTTTTTTTTGAACACGACAACCTTCGAAATAAACTTTTATTCATCCATATGAAAGATAACAAAAAAATGTTGGGAATGGGGTCCCCATAGCGGATGTATTAATTCAAAGTTAAACACAAAATGTTATTTATTACAAATTTCAATTTAACAGAAAGACATCAAAAACACGAAGATATTTCTACTTCGTTATACGAAATCTAGATAAATCGCATTATTTTCACTAGAAGCAAAAAACATGAAAAACCGTTGGCTCAAAGTCCCTGTAAAGGGTTTAAAAATCCAAAATTAGACACAAGATGGTATAAATTTTAAATTTCAAGTAAAAGGTTTTTTTTAGAACACGACAACCTTCGAAGTTAACTTTTATTCATCCATATGAAAGATAATAAAAAAAATGTTGGGAATGGGGTCCCCATAGCGGATGTATTAATTCAAACTTAAACACAAAATGTTATTTATTACAAATTTCAATATAACAGAAAGACATCAAAAACACGAAGATATTTCTTCTTCGTTTTATGATGCCTAGATAAATCGCATCATTTTCACTAGAAGCAAAAAACATAAAAACCGTTGGCTCAAAGGTCCCCGTATAGGGTTTAAAAATCCAAAATTAGACACAAAATGGTGTTAATTTTAAATTTCGAGTAAAAGGTTTTTTTTGACCACGACAACCTTCGAAGTTAACTTTAACTCATCCATATGAAAGATAATAAAAAAAATGTTGGGAATGGGGTCCCCATAGCGGATGTATTAATTCAAACTTAAATACAAAATGTTATTTATTACAAATTTCAATTAAACAGAAAGACATCAAAAACACGAAGATATATCTACTTCGTTATACGATATCTAGATAAATCGTATCATTTTCACTAGAAGCAAAAAAAATAAAAACCGTTGGCTCAAAGGTCCCCGTAAAGGATATAAAAGTCCAAAATTAGGCACAGAATGGTGAAAATTTTAAATTTCAAGTAAAAGGTTTTTTTTGAACACGACAACCTTCGAAGTTAACTTTTATTCATCCATATGAAAGATAATAAAAAAATGTTGGGAATGCGGTCCCCATAGCGGATGTATTAATTTAAACTTAAACACAAATGTGATTTACTGCAAATTTCAATTTAACAGAAAGACATAAAAAACACGAAGATATTTCTACATCGTTTTATGATGCCTAGATAAATCGCATTATTTTCACTAGAAGCAAAAAACATGAAAAACCGTTGGCTCAAAGTCCCCGTAAAGGGTTTAAAAATCCAAAATTAGACACAAGATGGTGTAAATTTTAAATTTCAAGTAAAAGATTTTTTTGAACACGACAACCTTCGAAGTTAACTTTTATTCATCCATATGAAAGATAATAAAAAAATGTTGGAAATGCGGTCCCCATAGCGGATGTATTAATTCAAACTTAAACACAAAATTTTATTTATTACAAATTTCAATTTAACAGAAAGACATCAAAAACACGAAGATATTTCTACTTCGTTATACGATATCTAAATAAATCGCATTATTTTCACCAAAAGCAAAAAACATGAAAAACATTAGGGTCAAAGGTCCCCGTTAAGGTTGAAAAATTCCAAAATTAAACACAAAATGGTGTTAATTTTAAATTTCAAGTAAAAGGTTTTTTTGAATAATACATTATACGACAACCTTCGAAGTTAACTTTTATTCATCCATGTGAAAGATAATAAAAAAACGTTGGGAATGGGGTCCCCACAGCGGATGTAGTAATTCGAATTTAAACACAAAATGATATTTATTACAAATTTCAATTTAACAGAAAGACATCAAAAACATGAAGCTATTTCTACTTCGTTATACGATGTCTTGAAAAATCGCATTATTTTCACTAAAAGCAAAAAACATGAAAAACCGTTGGCTCAAAGGTCCCCGTAACACACTTTGAATTTTAGGCGTGAATGTTTCGTTGTAGAAGAAATTGTGAAACCCCCTAAATGACAAACGTATTTTCGACTTATACTTTTGCTAATTCGCTGTCCATACAAAGTGCACCCCACAACGTGAACAGAATAAAAAATTTTTTCCAAAAACCGTAAGGCGTCATAACTCATCAGAAGTTAAGTCGCAATGTGGTCACCCCTGGCAGTAATAATTCTAGAGCCTGAGTTTTCTATACGAAACGGTTGAGAATTTATTTCGTTCAACACAATAAAAAAAACTAGAAATTTAAGAATTTTAAAAACCTTCACTTTAACTTTGATAACTTCCTATAATTAATATATACGTAAGAAGAAAAAATTTAAAATACCTTGCCTAATATCAACTTTTGCTTAACTAAATGCTAGAATGACGGGTTTCACACTTTTCCTTTCATAAAATATGTCGCAATAGAATATACAATAACAACGCACGCTCGAACTTCATTTTGAAATTTTTTTTAACACCGACCATCTTTACATTTAGGGTATGGAAGAGTAATACTAGCCACATCGCACCGTACTTAACAGGGAGGTATTCCAAGAGTCAAATATCGACCATAATGATCATTATCGAAATGCACTGCCAAAGGCTGGCTGTTCTTTAGGCGGGTTATACTCCCCAACTTCCTGTTTAAATAAATAAAAAAGATGGCTGCCTTCGAATCGAAGTAGCTCGTAGAATTAATTACAATGCAGTTTGAAGATTTTATATTTAATTCTATGCGACTAATGTTTTTCAGAACTATATGTTTCAACCTTTTATAGTTTAATTTATTCGTTTTAACGTCACCGAAGCGAGAGAAACGTAAGTATTTTGAATAACAATTGTTTTTCATGATAATCGACCAAGGCTTAGGATTGTTTTCCCTTACTGTTTCGCGTTATTAAATACATGATATTTTGCATTTTTAATTAAGGGGAATCATTCTTAAATGCATAGTTCCATTGTTAATTTAATTAAAATTGAAAAAAACTACATAATTTCAGATTTTTCTTAACTACGGAGCACTGAAAGCCGTTGCTTATTGCAGTTTCAACGAACATCAATAATATTACGAGTTAGTCATTACACCTCCCCCTTAAACAATTCAAATTAAGTCAAATAACGGTAAATAAACGTCATAGTAATTGAATCTAATCTCATTTTACCCGAAACTCCCGTCAGAACCTACTAACCTTGCATGTTTTAAAAGATCTTCCTCCCCGTTCCGTTTCACTGAAATTTTGTAAATAATTGTTATTATTATTGAAGCATATCGGTAGCGGCAATATGTAACATGATTGATAGCCACCATTGTCATTATGACTTGTTGATAGGGGGTGGGGCGCAAGCCTTCCGCCTCAAAATCGTCTCTCAATGGTGTAGGCTGTCTATTTAGCGCAAAGAGACACGGTAGATTCCTATTTGATGATAGACTAAGCCCCGCCCATACCTTACCTTTTGTAGTTGTAAATAGACCAAGCCCCGCCCATACCTTACCTTTTGTAGTTGTAAATAGACCAAGCCCCGCCCATACCTTACCTTTTGTAGTTGTAAATAGACCAAGCCCCGCCCATGCCTTACCTTTTGTAGTTGTAAATAGACCAAGCCCCGCCCATACCTTACTTTATGTAGTTGTAAATAGACCAAGCCCCGCCCATACCTTACTTTATGTAGTTGTAAATAGACCAAGCCCCGCCCATACCTTACCTTTTGTTGTTGTAAATAGACCAAGCCCCGCCCATACCTTACCTTTTGTTGTTGTAAATAGACCAAGCCCCGCCCATACCTTACAGTTGTAGTTGTATATAGACCAAGCCCCGCCCATACCTTACCTTTTGTAGTTTTAAATGCACCACGCCCCCAAGACTTCAACCCTCTTTAATTGGAAATGATGGAGCGCAATTAGTACTATGGTGGGCTTTATCTAGATAGTTCAAGGACGCATGGGAGGTTCTTGTTTTCTGTTACACGATGAAGCCCCGCCCATAGCTTCTGTAGTTAGTACCAGAACACGCCCCTAGATTGCCAGCCACTTTAATTGGAAACTATGAAGCGTTGTTAACGATTATTGTTTAAAAATTCCCTATTTCCCTCTTAAAGGGACACGAAATTTGGGTATGACACAGTCAATTAGAATAACGTCACAGACTTTTGCGAAATCATTATACTAATTTAATTCCAATTCTTGCTCTATAGACTAAAATTGCAACCTCAAATTTTCAGAAAAGTGGCCAACTTATTGCGTTTCTCATCATTGGTGTATTGCAAAAGAGACCCGAGCGTAGTTGAAGGAACACTCTAGACGAAGCTGAAAACTCTTTGTAAGGATGTAACGAGGTCGAAACGGTTGGTATTTAAAGGGACACGAAATCGAATAAGAATTAATGTTGAAATGTTGGGAATTAATCGTAATGAAAAAGAAGCAAATCATATTTTATTTCACGCAGTTTCTTTTGCAAAGAAGGCTTCTTCGGTGAATAAGAATTATTTACGGTGACATTTTTATTATTTTTAAAGTGTACATAATATCTTGACCGTTAATTTGAATAATCTTAAATTATTTCAGTTTTCCTTTTACAAAGGGTTTCACCGCAACACGATCCCAACCAGAAAATATGGGATATGCATTTTTTCCCACCAATCTTGATATTGATAAAAATTTATGGAACATTAATCGTTATTTTAATTGTGTTTGTTTCAACCCCGATATTATGAGCCTGATTAAATGAATTTTTTATTAGATTAAATTTTAAGAAATTTTAAAATCGTAGAAATTTTCCGTTTTCTTGCAAAATAATAAATCTCAGTTTTCAATAAAATATTAAGAGTGAAAAGAGAACGTTGTAATTGTTTCGAGGTAATAAAAATCTTTAATTTCTAGGTAATTGAGGGATTTGCTTCAATTAATAATAAGAAATCAACATTAGCGACTTGGGGGAATTAGGCAACGGAAAAGGAGTCTGTGAATAGGAGACGTCTTCATGGGAGACATGGACGTCTCGTTGGTTATATCTATCAAAATAGCTAATATGAGAGGCTAAAAAACCATTTCCGCGCTAAATCAAGGTAGGTTTCAAGTTTTAAAAGAGTTAAAAACAGCCATAATTGGATCATGAAGCAGTACAGTAAGCAGACGACACGACAAGAGCAGCTTAGCTAGCCCTAGCAGCGATGATAAACTTATTTACAGCCCGCCTTATTTACAATCCGTAATTGTTGTCTGCAACGTCGTCTGCTAGCGTGGAGATTCCTGAAAAACACTTTAGTTTACTTATTTATCTATTTTAAATTAAACTGGATTTGCAAATTAAACTAATTACACTCGCGCTTGTTAATTGCTTACGTCTTTAAGGTTTATTTTTTATATTACTTCAAATTTCAATAAAATCATTTTCCTGTTGAAAATCATTTTGATTTATTTACAGCCCTCTTAACTTTGATTTTTAAAATTACGCGAGTAACGCGATGTCTGAATCGTCGTCTGCTAGGAAAGTGTTTCCCGAAAAACGTTAAATATTTTTAATTAAGTATCTAAAGTTAAAATAAAATAAATATTTAAGATTTCTAAAGTGAATTCTTTTTACAATTCGTTGATTATTAACAGTTTTAGTATTATATTTCGTCTATATTATACAGAGGTTGTTTAACAGACGTAGGCTTAACGCTATGAGTGGGGTTAATGAAAAGAAACTAAAAGTTAATTTAAAATTAATTTTAACGCATTTATTGAACTATTACAAATATTCGAAGGATCTAGCTTCGTTTCCGAAGAGCGAAGACTAAAAGACGACGAGCGTTTAGATGTGGAGCTCAGAATGGAGAAATGTTCAAAGAAGGCGCATCGACTTTCATTGTAATTAAAAATGGCAGAATTATAGAGTAATGGCAGTCTCCCAGCTTTGACTGCATTAGGGTCTATGGAAAAATAACATGGGGTGCGACTAGTCTATTAACAGTTGGTTTGTAAAGTAATAAAAAAATTTACTTTTCTCGATGATATAGAAAAAATGGTTGATAATCGTTTGACTTGATGTTTGGAACTTAAGACACAAAATAAAAATGTCACTTTAATGGAACACAAGATTTGGGTAAGAATAGTTAAATAGAATAGAAGCGGTAGTGGGCTTTCTTTTGGAGAGGTTAGAATGATAATAATATACTGCTTAAATAAGGAACATTCCATAAATCTTTAGACTTGTTTACATAGCAGTAGACCTTAAATTAAGTTCACTAGTTTGAGCCTTATTTTGCAGTATTTAGTTGTTAAGATTCTAAATTCTAGGTGATTTTAATATTTTGTGCTGCTCCAAGTCGTGACGCTATTAAATTTGGTGCTTTTTTGGGGACACCTCATTTACAATGTACAACTGATGTTTTTTGGGAATTGAACTAAAATCTTGTATCGTGAATCACAGCAGAGGACGTTATAAACGCTTGAATGGCAAAAGATAAGAAAGGAATTTTTGATTTATTATAGCCACATCAAGTGAAGCTTGCTCAAAGCCTTTCCGAAGATACAGCACTGGAAACAAAACCCTCGAAAGGTCTGCCACTTTAAATGGACAAAAGATAGTCTAAGACTAGTGCAATTACAATGAACTCAGACATATTTGGGAAATCAAGTAAAATTTAAATATCGCGAATTACAGGGGGAGACTTAATTCGTGAGTGGTAAAACAGAAGCAAGGAATTTCGTGTAGATGAAGCTAAAAATGTTTCGACGGATACAGCTTTCTAAACAAAGAAGCCCACCCTCCTTCCCCAAAGTATATCAATAAAATGTCACATTAAACCATGTGGATGGCAAAAAAGAAATTTATTATAGATGCTTTTGTTTATTCTAAGTGGAATATTCATGAATTATTTCTCAATGATTTTAAAAATGAAATTTGTTAAGATTTCATTAATAATTTTTGTTATATGAATAATCATGGAACACTCGGCCCTCACCTGTATAAGTGAAGGATTTTTGTTATAAACGTCACATAGACCCAAAAAGTATGCTACTTTATACCAGATTATCAATGGAATGGGAAACTATTTTTAGTTTTAAATCATTGAGAAATAATACTGACAGTAAGGTATGTCTTAGAATTGATGAAGGAATAAATCTATTTTGCTTTCACCCTCAATTTAAAGCGAAGCGCGGGTCCAGCGGATCCCCTACAAGTTGTCTTTCCTTACGAACTCCAGTTTTGGCTTGGCGACGGCAGGAGTCATTTGTAGGCGGTATTTATAAGTGCACTAATAAATCCCGCCCACTAGCCTTTGCCAAGCCAAACCCGGAGTACAACGGGAAGGTCGCCTTGTAGGGGACCCGCGCTTAGCTTTAAAGGAACACAATATTTGAGTGAGAATCCTTAACTTAGAAATAATGTCAAACACATTTGGTAAAAAAGTTTTATAATTTTTACTGTCATAAATTTTTTTTATTATTACTTATAGTTCAATTTATTCTTTGGGTTTCATATCTGCACCTATAATGTCCTGTTAAAAAGATATTAGAGCCATTAATCAAACAGTTGCCACGTGATTAGAAATAAGACCTCTTCCCCTCGGGTATTCAGCTGTTTTTTCTTTAATTTTACTTCGCCTCTAATCGTGGCTAGGGGTGCTCAGTTGATGTTTCATTTTAAAATGTTTCACATTGAGCTGACTTGTGTACGGGCTGTCCTAGCACCGACTCCTATATGTAATCCAATAACGTTCGCCGTCCCAAAATAATTTCCAAAAGTGGATTTTTAATTCGCCAGTCTCTACCGTTAGAGGCGCGATTAACTATAACTTTTACGTCACGCCGTGACGTAAGAGATTTTGAAAACGACCGTTATTTTCCTATTTTTGTTTAACCTGTCTATGCTAGGTTGGACTCTTGGAGATGAAAACTGCTAAAAGAATCAAACATGTTCCTATATTAAATTTTCCATTTCAAATTTTAGTTTACTTTGTTTAATTTTCTTCGCTGAATTTATTCACTTTAAAGTTAAATCACCGTTGTCAAAGTACAGTTTTCAAATTAAAGGGTGAAATTGTATACAATTAGTTCAGCGCAGTATATAATAACATTCAATTGTTTATCTTTGTTTTCCTAGATTATCCTTTATTTAGATGTAATTTAGTAATCAATATTCCTAAAATATCCCTAATCACTTTCCTATAATTCATATGATTTTAATATTTAAATATTGATGTTTAAATTTAGTTAGTTTCCCAAATAATGCTACGCCTTTCCAAAATCTCGTTGTTTACCTTCATTTCCTTCCTAAATAATTTACGCATTTAAGCAAATTATCGTTTATTTTTAAAATTGAAGGTTTCATCAATTAATTTCCTATACTAATATGAGCATTGTTAATGTTTCAGCGGGGGTTAAAATTTCATAGCTATATTTCCGTCGCGAGTCCTTGCTGTTATGTTTACCCCCTTAGTAATTTTTCAAAATTGATTTCAGAACGAGTTTAGGGCGGGCAACAGTCTTAATGGTGGTAAATACATACAATTTTCAAATTAAAAAAAAATTACCAACTTGCGGCGGGTTTAGAACTTTTTTCACTATTTTTTTAGAACTCCACGTAATCTAATTAATCAGAAACCAGTGTTGGTTTGGTTAGATAGGTAAAGTAAAATCCTACCCAATTTACGGACATTCAGGAAGCCGGTGTGACCTTCTAACTCTAACCCTTTTGAATTTCCTCCTTAACGGATCATGTGACGTCTGGCTCCTCTGCTGTGCGTCGAGGTAGGTGCGCGCGTGATGCATACCGGACTGTCTTGTTTAAGTAACCATCCCCTTTCCTCTTTGACTCTTCTTTTCTCTACATCCTCCCCGCGTAAGGGCTGCCAAAAATCGAGCTTTTCCGAAAATTTAAAAAAGCACACGGTTTTAAACTGTTTAAATAGAGATGGCAGATACCCGGCTTAACCCTTTACCGGGTTACCGATACCGATATTTACAGAGTATGATCCAACGGCTTAAGTACTAAAAATAATATCAAACAATTAAATTTAAAGAGTAATTTCATGAATTATATACTAATATGGTTTTAGATTCGTTAAGGACTAGACCTTTCTGGATTAAGGCCTTTTTTAAGTTCGCATGATCCGATTCCACTTGAGTAATCAATTTATGTAAGTCTTGGTCGGCGCCAACTAAGGCGCTGTCGTCCGCGTTTTCGTTTGCTGTTGTGTATTGGGCACCGGGAGAGGGACCACGAGGGACCTCTTCCGTCTGGGCTTCCCCCGACTTGCTAATCTTTTTCTCTTGACAGTCGGGTGCTAGATGACCTGGTTTTTGGCATTTAAAGCATGTTATAACACGTGTAGATGTGTAGGCTAAAGCTAGTTGACGACCCGGAGATTTTGATCTCTGATTATTATTCCTAGTAAAGGATCTTTGACCTCTATAGGAGTTGTTAGCCCTATCTTTGGCTCTAGAGTCCAACGGTTGTAAGGGATATTCCCATTGAGGAGAAGCAGGAGGATTACTAGGGCTTTGACAATGCCCGGGAGAACAATGACTATGGGAGGAGCCCCTGTTAGCTGGGCAAGGGGACTCAGCCCTTGCAGTTGCCTTAGGTTGAGGGGGAGATTTCCTCTTTTCCCTTTTCTCGGCATTCCTTTTCCTAACTTCAATATCCTTCTCAATTGTTTTACAGGAATTCCTTAACTGTTCCATTGTAGTGAATTGCAAAAAGAGAAGGGGAGTTCTAAGTTCGTCTTTCAAATTACTTTTTATAATTGGAACTAACTCCTTTTCGGTAAGAGGATGGGTCATCCCTAAGTTTAACTTCATTACATCCCCGAAGAAATCCTCTACTGATTCCTTATCTCTCTGACTCCTTTGGGAAATCTCTATTTTGAGTTTAGAATCAGCTTCGGAGTCTCTAAACTGAGCTTTAAAATGCCTTTTAAATGTCTTCCAAGCTAAATGAGGATGGGAAGGGTTTACACTACCCATATCGTCATATTGACGGACTAAATCCCTGTACCAATACAAAGCATGCCCTCGTAAAAGGAGAGGCAATGCCGCTAACTTGTCTTCATTTGATAGCTTGTGAAATTTTGCATACTCCTCAAAAGCAGCTAAAAACTCTGAGGCGTTATCGCTAGAAGATCCCATGAAAGCTAACCTTTCTGGTGGTTCAATTGGGACTTTCGCCGTCTGAGGAATTGAACTTCTATTTATTAAGCTGGGTAGATCCGTAACTAACTTATCCAATCTAGTAGCTATAGCTTTATTTATCGCTACATTTTGGGCTACTGCATTAGCCTGGGTGGTAGAATTTTCTGCCAATGTCTGAAGTAAGGGTAATATAAAGGATCTTACAGTGGCGCCGCTAGAAACTTTTGCGGGGTAAGCGGTATTTTGTGTATGGGCCCCCTACCCAGCCGTGATCCATGCGTGGTGAAAACGGGGGTAAATCTAAGGTGCACCGCGGTGCCTAAGCGCTGCTTTCTCGCGCACAGTTGACGTAGAGGATGACAGAGATAGGGCGAGGAGGTCAATCCCCCCTGCGCAAAGGATGTGCGTCCTAAAACTAAACGTACCGAAAATTGTTTTTACTACCCCCCTATTTTCCCATTTTTCAGCGGATTTTATAAAGCGCGTTTCTATCTCCCTCTTTCTCTCCTCTTCTTACTATTTCGAAATAAGAAGTAACAGTAGAGAGTTTAAGTTGCAATACGTGTAAGGTTCTACAGTGCATTGGACAAATGCACCGTAGAAGCCTAAAAGTAGTGCAGCATAAACTCTCTAATAATAATCCTCGAGTCAGCGCCGTCCCGTTGACGATCCTTATCAGTACACAAAAAAGTAACACAATAGAGCTGGTCGAAGTGAAAAGTGCTCGGTTTAGCTACCTCTTTCGCTTCCAATAAATTCCTACCAGAAGGAGGTTTCGATCAAGTGAAAGTATTTTCGCCTCTCACTTCTAGGCCCGGTAGGACTAAAGGTCCCCATCCCCAAAGCGCATTCTTTACTAACCAAACCCGATCCCATTATGATAGCGATAAAAGTCGGCCAAACCTGTAATAGCCACCGCGGTATTCCACCTGCGACTCCAGGACTAAACTTTTAAAATTTTCAGTAAAATCGTATTTTTGTAAATGAGGCCCTTCCTCCAAAATTAGGCCCCCTTCAAAATTTGAAGTAAGCAGTCGCTTACCGCGATTACCTCTGGCGGCGCCACTGGGATCTTAATTCCTCGTCAGTCGTGTCTGGTCCCAATCGAGGGACGTGTCGAGAAGGAGACATTTGGGTTCCGATAGTTCTAACTCTTGGATTAGGTAATGTGGTTGTAAAAATAACTTTAGGCTGATTTGGGAGGAACAAGGGAATCAATCCCAGTTTGAGGAGGGAAATTTGAGGGAGTTGAACTTCCCTGGGTAGCAGGAATGCTCTTATGAGGGAAGAGTTGATAGGGAGAAAATCCCAATACTGAAGAGGCGGCCGTCCTCTTTCTCGTATTAGTATCTTCTTCATTCTTCTCTTCTTCAGTGCGAAGAATCCGGTTAAAACCCTCCAAAGGATTATCTGTTTCTGGCGGTGCTAGCGTGTCGCCATCGTCTCCCATGGAGGCAAACAGATCTTCCTTCGTATTATCCTCCCTTCTATGTAAGGTAGAATCGTCCTCCTCATCCTCAGATGTTTGAGGTGATCTCCATGATTGTTTATCGTCCGAGTAGGCCATAATTAAGGTTAAGTTTACCAATATACAAGTTAGTTAAATTTAATTAAGTTTATACAAAATAACCAATGTAAGTTATCTTTAATTCGATACATTAATCATAAGGATAATTTTATTTTAATTTATTATTTAAATTAGTAATGATTAATTAAGATTAAAATAATTATCTTTAATTACCAACCAACGTGGAGAGCCAAGGCTTAACTTCACGTGGGGGGGCGGATATAACGACAATGATAAACAATTTAATCTACGGGACAGACTGAGGCTTAAGGCCTAGTCATTTCAATTCGACGTCAATTCGAGTCCCTGTTCGGGCGCCATTTATGTAACCCTCGGTAGTAATTAATTAAAATAAAGAGGGATTCTCCCGAGGGCCATAAAAAGAATTCATCCAAAAGTAGAAGAAATAAATCTTCTAACTTTTATTGAAGTAAATAACAAAGGGATAAAGATCCCGCCTTAACCCGTACACTTTACGGTTCTTGACCAACTAATTACAAAACAGTTCTCATTGAGAGATAACTGACGACTGCGCTTTTGATCGCAGTGACATCCAGTCTGGGAAATAGCACACTTCCTCTGGTTCAAAACCAGTTTATTAATTGCTTGGACTAGTTTTTTAATTCAAGAAGTGGGGGTTACTGGTCCTCAGGACCAGTTTATTAATTGCAAATCTGTAGGAGAACAAAGGCTGGGACCAGTCCGGAGACCAGTTAATTATTTCGGGGACTAGGGGGGTCACTGGTCTCAAGGACCAGTTTAAAAAATATCCTTATTTCCCAGATTGGTGATATCACTAAAGTAAAGTAGGGAGAAGGAGCGTGGATTATCCATTTTCTTGTCAGCTCAGGATATTTAAATAAACTGGGAATCACGAATAAACTTACATTTTTACAACTTCAATTGCTTTTACAGCCGTTAATAAAACAAATAGGCATATTTTTGCTTTCGAAGCTCAAAGTCAACCTTCAATACATCAATAAATATCGTCGTCTGCAGTAGAGAAATCTAACTTTCCTATTCGCTAGCCATTTGGCGAATAACGGCGTATGTGCGACCTTTTTGCGTGACTGTTAAAAAATGGCGCGGCTGCTCTCCTCAATTTTAGGGTCAATTAATTAAATTTTAATCGTAATTAGGGAAAGTGTATTTTTTTGTCAATGATTTCGATATGTTCTAAATGAGGCCGTTAATTTAAGGTCTATTGTTCAGTACCCTGAACTTTTCCTTTAAAAAACGAATGTTTTTATTAAATGACTAACAATTAAAAAACGAATGTTTTTATTAAATGACTAACAATTAAAAAACGAATGTTTTTATTAAATGACTAATAATTATTGCATCTTTCAGTATCACAAATTTGGCTTCATTATAAAGAGTAGTTGAGGTAATTTTTCTGAGAATTCATCGATGATAATTTGGGTCTGAGTTTCTTTTTAGCCACATCGTATATATACGATGAGGCTATTAGTATCCTTGGGCCGTAGTAGTAGTGCCACAGTCCCACCTTTGGCAGTATCGTTCGTCATTTTTGAATGACGCTAGAAAAGATTTTCTTCCTTAATGACTATTCAATTCCCAGGTGGACTTCTAAATTTAATTAAAGGAAGAAATTTTTTTCGAGGCCGGGTCGGGATTTGAATCCCGTCCCAACCGCCCACAATGCAAGCATACTATCGAAATAGCCAAGAAGCTTTCATATGAAATCCGAGATTTTTTCGTAAAGCGAAGAAATGGAGAGAAACCAGTTCTTCGGTACCATAAGTATATGGAGCAGTATATGGTATAAGTTTACATTCGATATCATAAGTAGATTTTACATTCAGTATCATAAGTATATGTTACAGGTTTACATTCGGTATCATAAGTATAAGTTTACATTCGGTATCATAAGTATATTTTATAAGTTTACATTCGGTATCATAAGTATATTTTATAAGTTTACATTCGGTATCATAAGTATACTTTATAAGTTTACATTCGGTATCATAAGTATATTTTATAAGTTTACATTCGGTATAATAAGTATATGGTATAAGTTCACATTCGGTATCATAAGTAGATTTTACATTCAGTATCATAATTGTATGGTACAAGTTTACATTCGGTATCATAAGTATATTTTACATTCAGTATCATAAGTATATGATATAAGTTTACATCGCTTCCATTTTTTGTGCCCAAAATAAAGAGTGAAAGAAAAAGCAGTCTTTAGTGCTTCAAGCAGGGAAATCGTCCTATGACTCAAAAACATCAACAGTAAACCTTCTCGGTAACTTCCCATTGCGCAGAATTCCATTAGACCGAATCCCGCCAATGTTTTTAATGAATTTAGCCCAACGGCGGGCTATATTTACAATTCAAACGACTCTATTTGTCGTAAACAGCGACCCCAAAAATGCTATGTAGTTTAATTTCTATTAATGGCGTTTTTTAATGAAAGCGTTTTAAATGAATTTTTACTGACTTGGAAACGCCAGTGTTTGGTTAAGCTAGTTCAGTAATATTTTAAAAATCACTTTACGATGTTACGCCTTTTCCAAAAGATTGATGTTTATCTTCATTGACTTCTCAAATAATATGCCTTTTCCAATAAAATACTGTTAGGTTAGGTTTGGTTAGAAGGCCGTCTCTTCCTTTCTGGAGCGGTTATACACTTCAATTATATTAAAACGGCTTAAAGTATTTTCATTATAAATATATAACATAAAACGGGACTATTTGGTTAAGTTAGGATAGTAATATTTTATAAATCACTTGACAATGTTACGCCTTTTCCAAACTATTGATGGTTATCTTCATTGACTTCTCAAATATTACGCCTTTTCCAAAAAATTCCTGTTAAGTTAGGTTTGGCTAGGAGGACATCTCTTCCTCTTTGGAGCGGTTAAACACTTCAAGTACATTAAAACGGCTGATTTTCATGATGAATATAACATAAAAAAATAAATAGCTATTAGCAATCGGTTTTATTATGTCATATTTGGCTGATTTATTACTATTTGGTTCTTATAATCCTTAGTTTTAAAATAATTATTTAGAAAATGTTTGGATCTAGTGTTAATTTTACATAGGCCTTAAATTGTTTTAAGTTAATTTAATTTCCGGGAATTTATTTATTTAAATTACATCGGGAAAAACCCGAAGTGCGGGTTTTTCGGTGCAATGGGGTTGTCCCATTGGACCGAATCATAAATCCTGCGGGTTTTTCGGTCGAATGGGATTGAGTTTGGTTGATTGGGATTCGGAGCAATGGAACTGAACCATCTTTCTCTGGGGTTGGGGAATTTTTCATGCATTCCGCCGCGGAGATTGTGTACTTAGGCTTTTGAGAGTGTCACTCAGAGGGAGGGAACATTTCCAATTGAAAAAATTCTTTAAACTGAATTTATTCAAATTGACTATGTTTTCTCGGCCTGTTGAGAGTGCTTAGACGATCGAGATCACTCTGAGGGAAATAACATATACATTTGAAAAAATTTGTGTGACCACGCAAAATTATAAATTATTATCTAAGATTTAAAGGAAACTTATCGGATCCTTCAAGTATAGGAAGTAATTGGAAAAAATTAGACTAAGAGAAAAAAGCAGAAAGAAATTGGTGAAAAAAAAGTGAAAACATTGAAACAAAATTATGTAGGAAATATGAAGAAATGCTTTTAACAAAGTCGATATTAAAATAAAAATCGAATCACATTTCTTAATATTCAATCATTTAAGCCTGGACCGATAAGAAAACATTTTTATGAAATTGTAGGATAATATAGGAAGGCCATAAAAATATAGAAAGAAGTAAATATAGGAAGTGGTCACTCTTAATAATTTAAAATGAAATTATTCCTCGATCCAGAGAAAATATTTCTTCATTCACTCACTCCATTGGCTCTTGAGCCGGGTTTTCCGAGACGTGTGAGTCGACGTTCCAGGTAACAGGCGTTTTTATGCTTAATTCATTGAAGAATATTTTTTTTAAATCTTCTGTCTCCACGGAGATTTAAACCTCAGACCTTCCGCTTCCTAAACTGCAACGCTACCACGAAGTTACGGAAGCTTTCTTAAATCAATCCGCGGACCTAAAGATGCTTCTTGAGATAGAGGGGAAATTTATCGGGGGAGAGCAAGAGAGAAACGGAGATAGGAGTCACGATCCTACGCAAGGCCAGGAGATGTAGCTTCGAGGCAGGATGAACAACTTATTTATTTTTGGGGTACTGGCGCGTTGAGGGGCTATCCCCCCAGTTTCGCCTACCTTACTTTCAATTCCCTCTCTTTCGCGTCGTTCCTGCAAAGAACGAATGACTAGGCATATCAGTTATCACGATCGTACGCGATACTAGGAGCTCTTTCGAGTTGTTATTCCTTATTCCATTGACAAACGTTAAACGCGGAGAAAATGTCTTTTCTAAGTACAGGTATGATATAGCACTTTTTAATATTTAAAAAAACATTCCTTATTACTGTTTACATTATTTCCAAATTTCATAAGTATTTAAGAATAGAATATTTGAAAATATGATTTACATAAATTAATTTGTATGATTTATTTGTATATTATATGTTTCATCAGTTGATGAAATGTTATCAGTTGATGAAATATCTGAACACTTGGAAAAGCAGTTACTAGAGGAAGAGCATCACCAACAACAACCCCATCTGTGCCTCAGCCTCAACAACAACAACCCCCATCTCTGCCTCAGCCTCAACAACAACCCCCATCTCAGCCTCAGCATCAACCCAGACCATCATGTGAACCAGAACCTCAACCACAGTCACGTCCACGAAGAAAGTGCTATCGTTGCCAGTCAGCAAACCATTTGATTCGAAATTGCCCAAATTTGAACCTAACCAATCGACGACCCCGCTACAGGCCTGTTCGAAGTGAAAGGCGGCAACAAAGAAGCGAAGCAAATGAAAGCAGCTGTGACAACAAAGACCTGCTCAATAAGTTGCTGGACTTCTTCAAATAAATAATTCCTTCAAAACACTAAACTAATTCATGTACTAATTCCCAATCTTTTTTCATTTGAAATATACCAAATACTAAAACTAACTCATGTACTAATTTCGTGTCTTTTCTCATTTGAAATATTGCATATTTTTTATATTTTAAACTATAAAATAAACAACTTTTGAAATTATTGAGCCATATTGGTCGAGTTTTTGACATTATTTTTAATATTGTTCTAATCACCAAATAAAAAAATGTTCTCTTCAAACAAATCGTTTAAGAAAATCAAATCCTGAAGAAAAGATTCTTTAAGCTTTGTGTTATCTTATGTAATTATCTCAAGCTAAATACCTTTTACTTACGGTTCATGATTCAGGTTTTCCTTCGTACGTCGCTCTACATTATATGCTTAAATATTGCCTCTTAGATCGTCATTTATTCGCCGTTCTGCATACAACGCAAATATAGTGGTTTGAATTTTTTCAAAATACAAGGGGAATCCCGTTTGTCGCAATATATCCGGCAGCAGGTGTTCTGGTACGTCGTTAACATACCCGAAAGCCGCTACTTTTTTAATGACATCGTAAATGTCTTCAAAAAACATAGACCTTGGTGGACCCCAAAACAAAGCTAACATTTTTTCCGGAAAATCATCCGTTCCTAGCAATGTCAGCATTTCATGCCATGGATTAGCCATTTCAGAGCAATGAGAAAATTCAACGCCTGGTCAACTCAGAATCTTATTTTAAACCTTTACAAGTATCACCCCGGAATCTGGAATCATCCATGAACACCTTATACGAAGGAAGTTACTGTAGACCATTCCAGTAATGCCTTAAGAGATGCAAACACCACAATGGTGGGACCGCCTTCTTGGGTTTTTTCGCTCGCACCAAGAAGCCTGTAGACCATTCCACTAATGCCGTAAGAGAAGCAAACATCACAATGGCGGGACCGCCTTCTAGGGTTATTTCCCTCGCAGCAAGAAGCCTGTAGACCATTCCAGTAATGGCGTAAGAGAAGCAAACACCACAATGGCGGGGCCGCGTTCTTGGGTTATTTCCCTCGCACCAAGAAGCACCGCAAGAGGCTGTTCGAGCTGGCCATCCTCACACCGCGTGTAATGATTAATTAGGCTCCATCTGGTCTTACCTCTCGGCACGAGGGAAATGACCTAAGAGGCTTATGTCTTGATTTCTCTGCAAGTAATTAATGTAAAGATCTATTGGATTAGGCATAGCAAGATGATACACAAACGTTCAGCAGAGTTTTGGGTTTTATTATTACCTATTGGGCTACTTAAGTATTCGAAACCCCGTTGAGACCCAATTTTCTCTAAATTTCTTCCATAAGCGCGAAAACATGTCATTATGAGGGGTTTTTTTCATTTGGCTACGTATGGCTATACGTATTCGTTACCCCGTTGAGACTTGAGGTTCTTCATATATCGCAATGAATATGCAATTACTTAAGCCAAGGTGATTTCTGATTACTTTTGACTTCATCAGTACATTATCGAAATTTTCATTAGAACATTACTGAATTCATTTCATTTATCCCAGTTTTCTATAAAATATCTTGAAAGTTTTCAAACTTGTGTAAAGGTTTGTGAGATAAGATATTTTTACTCGCTGATTGCTATGAGATACTGGGAACCTTTTACTCTATTCTAGGAGAGCGATAGCTCTCTTAGATAAGACTTCATACTGCTCTTAATGTATAAGGAGGGTTTTTTGTTTGGATGTAACTTTTTTTGTCTTGTTCCAACTGTTTTGAAAATATTCCACAGAACTACAATTCAGGCCCTCAATATGTGGTTAAAATTTCAAAAAGATCCACCCATTAGTTAATTTTATAAAAAATAAAGTTGCTAAGGGTGGTTTTCATTTCCATAAAATTAATCACACCTTTTGGTGAAAAAGTTAAATTTTCCCATAGAAATAACATGGAGTTTTTCCCAAATTTAGCCATTTTGTGGCCACCCTTTTGATATGAAATATTCGTTTGTTACGTTTGGGAACGGTTTTATATCAAAATATAAACCTTTTTCTAGGACCATTTTTAAGGTTTTTGAGAAAAATTAAGTTTAAGTGCTAAATTTCATGTTTTTTAATCACCCTCTGACTTACGTTGTTGTACCATATATGTCATACAGTTGGACTTACGGCGTTTTACCGTGAATAAAGCCTAGGAGAAAGCCACTCTTGCACATACGCTGTTTTACCGCGGACTTTTATTTGATTTTACTCTTTCGTTGCAAAAACTGAATGATTTTAGGTAATTAAGCTAGACTAACGATTACTAGTAATTAAGCTAGATTAACGATTACAGGTAATTAAGCTAGATCAACGATTACAGGTAATTAAGCTAGATCAAAGATTACAGGTAATTAAGCTAGATCAACGATTACAGCTAATTAAGCTAGATCAACGATTACAGCTAATTAAGCTAGATCAACGATGACAGCTAATTAAGCTCGATTAGCGATTACAGCTAATTAAGCTAGATTAGCGATTACAGCTAATTAAGCTAGATTAGCGATTACAGCTAATTAAGCTAGATTAGCGATAGCAGCTAATTAAGCTATATTAACGATGGCGGGTAATTAAGCTATATTAACGATGGCGGGTAATTAAGCTATATTAACGATGGCGGGTAATTTAGCTATATTAACGATGGCGGGTAATTAAGCTATATTAACGATGGCGGGTAATTAAGCTATATTTACGATGGCGGGTAATTCAGCTAGATTACAGATGGCGGGTAATTCAGCTAGATTACAGATGGCGGGTAATAAAGCTAGATTACCGATGGCGGGTAATAAAGCTAGATTACCGATGGCGGGTAATTAAGCTCGATTACCGATGGCGGGTAATTAAGCTATATTACCGATGGCGCGTAATTAAGCTAGATTACCGATGGCGGGTAATTAAGCTATATTACCGGTGGCGGGTAATTAAGCTAGATTACCGGTGGCGGGTAACGAAGCTAGATTACCGGTGGCGGGTAATTAAGCTATATTAACGATGGCGGGTAATTAAGCTATATTACCGATGGCGGGTAATTAAGCTATATTTACGATGGCGGGTAATTAAGCTATATTAACGATGGCGGGTAATTAAGCTATATTACCGATGGCGGGTAATTAAGCTATATTTACGATGGCGGGTAATTAAGCTATATTTACGATGGCGGGTAATTAAGCTAGATTACCGATGGCGGGTAATTAAGCTAGATTACCGATGGCGGGTAATTAAGCTAGATTACCGATGGCGGGTAATTAAGCTATATTACCGATGGCGGGTAATTAAGCTATATTACCGATGGCGGGTAATTAAGCTATATTACCGATGGCGGGTAATTAAGCTATATTACCGGTGGCGGGTAATTAAGCTAGATTACCGGTGGCGGGTAATTAAGCTAGATTACCGGTGGCGGGTAATTAAGCTATATTACCGATGGTGGGTAATTAAGCTAGATTACCGGTGGCGGGTAATTAAGCTAGATTACCGATGTCTGGTAATTAAGCTAGATTACCGATGGCGGGTAATTAAGCTAGATTACCGATGGCGGGTAATTAAGCTAGATTACCGATGTCTGGTAATTAAGCTAGATTACCGATGGCGGGTAATTAAGCTACATTACCGGTGGAAGGTAATTAAGCTAGATTACCGGTGGAAGGTAATTAAGCTAGATTACCGGTGGCAGGTAATTAAGCTAGATTACCGGTGGAAGGTAATTAAGCTAGATTACCGGTGGCGGGTAATAAAGCTAGATTACCGATGGCGGGTAATTAAGCTCGATTACCGATGTCCGGTAATTAAGCTAGATTACCGATGTCCGGTAATTAAGCTAGATTAACGATGGCGGGTAATTAAGCTATATTACCGATGGCGGGTAATTAAGCTACATTTACGATGGCGGGTAATTAAGCTATATTTACGATGGCGGGTAATTAAGCTAGATTACCGATGGCGGGTAATTAAGCTAGATTACCGATGGCGGGTAATTAAGCTAGATTCCCGTGGCGGGTAATTAAGCTATATTACCGATGGCGGGTAATTAAGCTAGATTACCGATGGCGGGTAATTAAGCTAGATTACCGATGGCGGGTAATTAAGCTATATTACCGGTGGCGGGTAATTAAGCTAGATTACCGGTGGCGGTAATTAAGCTAGATTACCGGTGGCGGGTAATTAAGCTATATTACCGATGGTGGGTAATTAAGCTAGATTACCGGTGGCGGGTAATTAAGCTAGATTACCGATGTCTGGTAATTAAGCTAGATTACCGATGGCGGGTAATTAAGCTAGATTACCGATGGCGGGTAATTAAGCTAGATTACCGATGTCTGGTAATTAAGCTAGATTACCGATGGCGGGTAATTAAGCTACATTACCGGTGGAAGGTAATTAAGCTAGATTACCGGTGGAAGGTAATTAAGCTAGATTACCGGTGGCAGGTAATTAAGCTAGATTACCGGTGGAAGGTAATTAAGCTAGATTACCGGTGGCGGGTAATAAAGCTAGATTACCGATGGCGGGTAATTAAGCTCGATTACCGATGTCCGGTAATTAAGCTAGATTACCGATGTCCGGTAATTAAGCTAGATTAACGATGGCGGGTAATTAAGCTATATTACCGATGGCGGGTAATTAAGCTACATTTACGATGGCGGGTAATTAAGCTATATTTACGATGGCGGGTAATTAAGCTAGATTACCGATGGCGGGTAATTAAGCTAGATTACCGATGGCGGGTAATTAAGCTAGATTACCGATGGCGGGTAATTAAGCTATATTACCGATGGCGGGTAATTAAGCTATATTACCGGTGGCGGGTAATTAAGCTAGATTACCGATGGCGGGTAATTAAGCTAGATTACCGATGGCGGGTAATTAAGCTATATTACCGATGGTGGGTAATTAAGCTAGATTACCGGTGGCGGGTAATTAAGCTAGATTACCGATGTCTGGTAATTAAGCTAGATTACCGATGGCGGGTAATTAAGCTAGATTACCGATGGCGGGTAATTAAGCTAGATTACCGATGTCTGGTAATTAAGCTAGATTACCGATGGCGGGTAATTAAGCTACATTACCGGTGGAAGGTAATTAAGCTAGATTACCGGTGGAAGGTAATTAAGCTAGATTACCGGTGGCGGGTAATTAAGCTAGATTACCGGTGGCGGGTAATTAAGCTACATTTACGATGGCGGGTAATTAAGCTATATTTACGATGGCGGGTAATTAAGCTAGATTACCGATGGCGGGTAATTAAGCTAGATTACCGATGGCGGGTAATTAAGCTAGATTACCGATGTCTGGTAATTAAGCTAGATTACCGATGGCGGGTAATTAAGCTACATTACCGGTGGAAGGTAATTAAGCTAAATTACCGGTGGCGGGTAATTAAGCTAGATTACCGGTGGCGGGTAATTAAGCTATATTACCGATGGTGGGTAATTAAGCTAGATTACCGGTGGCGGGTAATTAAGCTAGATTACCGATGTCTGGTAATTAAGCTAGATTACCGATGGCGGGTAATTAAGCTAGATTACCGATGGCGGGTAATTAAGCTAGATTACCGATGTCTGGTAATTAAGCTAGATTACCGATGGCGGGTAATTAAGCTACATTACCGGTGGAAGGTAATTAAGCTAGATTACCGGTGGAAGGTAATTAAGCTAGATTACCGGTGGCAGGTAATTAAGCTAGATTACCGGTGGAAGGTAATTAAGCTAGATTACCGGTGGCGGGTAATAAAGCTAGATTACCGATGGCGGGTAATTAAGCTCGATTACCGATGTCCGGTAATTAAGCTAGATTAACGATGGCGGGTAATTAAGCTATATTACCGATGGCGGGTAATTAAGCTACATTTACGATGGCGGGTAATTAAGCTATATTTACGATGGCGGGTAATTAAGCTAGATTACCGATGGCGGGTAATTAAGCTAGATTACCGATGGCGGGTAATTAAGCTAGATTCCCGTGGCGGGTAATTAAGCTATATTACCGATGGCGGGTAATTAAGCTAGATTACCGATGGCGGGTAATTAAGCTATATTACCGGTGGCGGGTAATTAAGCTAGATTACCGGTGGCGGGTAATTAAGCTAGATTACCGGTGGCGGGTAATTAAGCTATATTACCGATGGTGGGTAATTAAGCTAGATTACCGGTGGCGGGTAATTAAGCTAGATTACCGATGTCTGGTAATTAAGCTAGATTACCGATGGCGGGTAATTAAGCTAGATTACCGATGGCGGGTAATTAAGCTATATTACCGATGTCTGGTAATTAAGCTAGATTACCGATGGCGGGTAATTAAGCTACATTACCGGTGGAAGGTAATTAAGCTAGATTACCGGTGGAAGGTAATTAAGCTAGATTACCGGTGGCAGGTAATTAAGCTAGATTACCGGTGGAAGGTAATTAAGCTAGATTACCGGTGGCGGGTAATAAAGCTAGATTACCGATGGCGGGTAATTAAGCTCGATTACCGATGTCCGGTAATTAAGCTAGATTACCGATGTCCGGTAATTAAGCTAGATTAACGATGGCGGGTAATTAAGCTATATTACCGATGGCGGGTAATTAAGCTACATTTACGATGGCGGGTAATTAAGCTATATTTACGATGGCGGGTAATTAAGCTAGATTACCGATGGCGGGTAATTAAGCTAGATTACCGATGGCGGGTAATTAAGCTAGATTACCGATGGCGGGTAATTAAGCTAGATTACCGATGGCGGGTAATTAAGCTATATTACCGATGGCGGGTAATTAAGCTATATTACCGGTGGCGGGTAATTAAGCTAGATTACCGGTGGCGGGTAATTAAGCTAGATTACCGATGGCGGGTAATTAAGCTATATTACCGATGGTGGGTAATTAAGATAGATTACCGGTGGCGGGTATTTAAGCTAGATTACCGATGTCTGGTAATTAAGCTAGATTACCGATGGCGGGTAATTAAGCTAGATTACCGATGGCGGGTAATTAAGCTAGATTACCGATGTCTGGTAATTAAGCTAGATTACCGATGGCGGGTAATTAAGCTACATTACCGGTGGAAGGTAATTAAGCTAGATTACCGGTGGAAGGTAATTAAGCTAGATTACCGGTGGCGGGTAATTAAGCTAGATTACCGGTGGCGGGTAATTAAGCTACATTACCGGTGGCAGGTATTTAAGCTAGATTACCGGTGGCAGGTAATTAAGCTAGATTACCGGTGGAAGGTAATTAAGCTAGATTACCGGTGGCGGGTAATTAAGCTAGATTACCGATGGCAAGTAACTAAGCTAGATTGCCGATAAGCATACGACTTGGTCCACATTTCTATGACATCTGTTGGTGCTCAGATCTATGGAATCTTTTTATGCTCAGGCCTACTTAATCTTTTTGTGGTATAACAACCGCTTGCTCTGTAATTTTCTTGTGAAAATGACGGGAAAGCAATTTGAGTTTGACTGGATGTTGATTGTCAAGTCAAGCAGTGAGGATTGAAGTTATGTAATAGATGCTTGGTCAGATCAAAAGCTTTAACTAATAAAAGTGCAACGCCCTAAAACGTTTTCTCTCCTAAGGTTTCTAAACTATTTTAATTAATATTAAGACTGAAGTAACAGATATTAATAAAAACTGTCTTTGTAGACAAAGACGTAAAAAAGTAAGAGATAAGTGTAGAAAATTAATTGCCTGAAGTAACAGATATTCAATTTTCACTTTTGAACACATGATTATAAAACATCAATTATTTGAAAAAATTCTTATCTTAGTTTTTTTCACCAAAATTTCATATGCGAAAAATATTTTTCAACATTATTTCCCCTTGTATTTTGCTTCCAATATTAGCTCTAGAAAAAGGCTTCTTCAAGAATTTTTTAAGGGATACTAGCTTGACACTACGTTTTACCAGGGAGGAGAGACTTGAGACTGAAGTCTCTCCTCCCTGGTTTTACTTTTGACTGACATGGTCTTTAAGAAGGTTCAAATACTTGCATATCTGAAAAAATTGAGATTTACGAGTTTAATTTTTATATTTATAAATGAGAAATATTGCGAAGCGGAAAGTAACATAGGCAGTTTGATTTTGATGTTGATATTAGTGTTGAAAAGATCTGTAGATTGATCGTGATCTTTAGAGAGCTATACATTACGTCAATTTTTGAAACATTAGTGTCGAAAAGATCTCGAGGGGGTAGACACTTGAGAACTCAGGTGTACAATATGTTTTGAACTCAATGTATTGTCAAAGCTGAACTCTGAGTTCCGAAGGCTTTTAACTCAATGCACTGTCAAAGCTGAACTCTTTTGAACTCAGGTGTACACAGAGATCCAAAGTGTCTACCCCCTCGAAAGATCTATAGATTGATCGTGATCTTTAGAGGGCTATACATTAGGTCAATTTTTGAAACTTCGAATTAAGGAACACTTCTTGTTTTGATACGGTTTATTCTTTATCAGCTATTAACGTTTTTCTGTCCATTTTATTCCCCTTGTAGGGCTCAACCTAACTGTAAATATTTGAGAGAAAAAATGGAAAACGCGAATTATTTTTAAAATGATATAAAATTGTCATATTAAGTAATTTTGGTGAAAAAAACTAAGATAAGAATTTTTTCAAATAATTGATGTTTTATAATCATGTGTTCAAAAGTGAAAATTGAATATCTGTTACTTCAGGCAATTAATTTTCTACACTTATCTCTTACTTTTTTACGTCTTTGTCTACAAAGACAGTTTTTATTAATTTTGTTTTGCGGTTAAAACTTTCGTAATTATTGAATCACCGTAGTTTAACTTGGTTGTCCTGATTGACTATTCCGTTTCATCTCAAATAGCGTTTCTTAAATAACGTTCAATTCAAAAACAAGTCTAGTTCTAACCTTTTCCAAGTACCTTGGTCTCCTTGTGTAAATTGTGTGAATTCTCAATGTCTCCAAACTATCTTTAGAAGAGGGCGGTTAAGTCAAAATTTGAAACAAGAAAGGCTACGGAAACTTTTTAAACACACACTTTCAAACTACTTGATTTATTAAAGAATTTCTTAAAGGTCAATATTAATTATAATTTTACGTCATTTTTCTTTATTTTGGTAAGAAGACTGAATATAACGAAGATTATAAATGCCAATAACGTTAGGCATTGTGAATTTTACAAGTCTACAGAATTTCAATCATACGTCTTTTTCTATAAGATCGCTATCTATAATAAGCTCAAGAATCTTTAATACAGGGTGTATCTGAAATGGACGTAGGAGCGGAAGTATTTGGGTTCCTGGGGCCAATATAAGGCGAAACTGTTCTATGACATTTTGTCGTACGCCAACCCATTTGCAAGTTACTTGAACCTAGCCCTTGCTAGTTTGCATAAATCACAGCATGTTGACTTCGTCTAAAACAGTAGGAATTAAGTTCAAGATAGGATGATTATTGCAAATTAGTGGTTGCCAGCTAAAACAAAAAAAGCCTCATAGCCATAGAGTTTATCGGAAATTTTTAAGGAGTAGAAAGTTGTACAGTTGGTGACTCATAACAAACATTGTTAAACAACATGTTACGATTAGTTTGTTGAAACAACTGACATTCGATACTAACGGGAAACTGACAGCGATAACTAGCGGAAACTAAAAAGGAACACCGACATTTTGCTTCATTTTTCAAACAATCGAAAGGTTGTAAAAGCGTTCATTTTGGTTAGTGTACAAGACTACATATCCGGCGACGTCTTGTTTTCATTAAATTAGTAAATTATTTTTTACATGCTTTAAAACACTTTGAACCTTTAAAAGAAGTACCTTTTTTACCGTTTTTAATGGAAATTTTCATAGAATAATTCTAAGGAGTAAGAATGTACATTTTCTTATGGGTACATTACATTGCATCTCGCATTGCACGTATGTCTCCTGTCGTTCTCAACGCTGGCAGATTGCTACCAGTTAGTAAACGTCATAAGTCTAAAGTTTTAGGGTGGTCTGCAAATTTACTAAGGTTTAGTCGTTTATTAATTTATTCGCGAAGTTTTTTCTTAGTTTTAAGTTAACCCTCCAGTTTTGGTTTTTTCTCGAATTTTCTTTAGTTTTATTTGCGGTCATCCGTTCGGTTCCGAGGTTAAGAACGAAAATTCCTTCTTAAAATTTTTTCTCTGCTATTACTTTTGGTGGTACCTCGTAATCAGTGTAGGCCAATCACGAGCCTTTCAACCCTTTCTTGAACAAATTAGTAGTGTGTGACCTTGAGAAGGAGTGCTAGGTTTCATGAAGCCCACTCCTAAGTACGCTATTCAACATAGCGTACCGAATTTGTTACGGGTGAAGTTTCGGGTGAGGCCCCAAGAAAAACGCCATTACTCCCTCACTGTAATGTTTTGGAGAAATGAATGTTCCCTTTTTTGGTCACTTTGAACCATAAAAAATTTTAATTCATTTTCAACATTTAGGTTTCATCATTATTTGTTGATTTTTATAAGGATTAAATTTTACAAATTATGCATTTTACTGCTCAGTTTTAACAGGCGTTGCCCAACATCCCATCCCAAACATTCGTCCACTAACATTTATTCACGAATACCGATTTCGATAAGTTGCAACATTAACCTAATCTTTAAACTAAATGCAACCTTTCGATTGTTTGAAGAATGAAGCAAAATGTCGGTGTTCCTTATTAGTTTGCGCTACTTATCGCTGTCAGTTTACCGTTAGTATCGGTCAGTTGTTTCAACACACTAAATCGTAACATGTTGTTTTACATTGATGTTCTTTATGAGTCACCAACTGTACAACTTTCTACTCCTTAAAAATTTACTATAAACTCTATGGCTATGAGGCTTTTTTTCTTTTAGCTGGCAACCACTAATTTGCAATAATAATAATAATCCTATCTTGAACTTAATTCCTACTGTTTTAGACGAAGTCAACATGCTGTGATTTATGCAAACTAGCAAGTGTTAGGTTCAAGTAACTTCCAAATGGGTTGGCGTATGACAAAATGTCATAGAACAGTTTCGCCTTATATTGGCCCCAGGAACCCAAATACTTCCGCTCCTACGTCCATTTCAGATACACCCTGTATATGCATTTAGTAAAGTTGCAGTTGTTCGTGGTTGTGCTTAGGTTGTGAGTGAAAACGAGAAGTTATCAAAACAAAACTTTTATTTTTAGATTTAAAGTAAAACAGGAGCATTTATTGAGTGGAATGATTAAGTCGAACGCAAAGTATACGCGTAGCTTGAATTCACGTTTGAGACTGACTATCTTGGGGTTTTACTAGCTTTTATATACCATTGTTATCTTTGTTTTCGAGAGGTTCTTTTACTGTAGAGAGCTTTTCCCTATGGAGTATTAGCAATAGGGTATTTGAAAGATAACATTTAATTCATTTTAAGTGACTCTTGGATTAAGTATATGAGAATTAAAGAAAAATTAAGAATAGCTTAAAATACTACGTATCAAGGATTTTTATAAATGGTTAGTACCCTTAGGCCCGGACAGTAGTAGACTTTAAAAGTGAAAGAGGAATTTAGCGGTTTAGTCCTAAAGAACCAAGTTGTGGATAATAAAGTCCAATTTCTGGAAGGGAAGGTTACTGACCTCGAATTCAATCAAAGAAAAGATAGTTTAGAGTTGTCGGGAATCCCAGAAATCCCGAACGAAAATCCAATAATTATTGTACAAACAATAGGCAAATTATTAAATCTAGAATTACCTACTAATGTCATTATCAAGTGTTATTGTAAACATAGACCCCCCACACATGTCAAAAAAATTCCAAGCCTTATAGTTGTAAAACTCCTTAACTGTCATTTGCGAGATAGATTTTTTGAAAATGCTAGGCAAAATAGAGAAGAATTATATAGTGATAATATCCACAACTCACTTAAACATGAAAAATTCTATGTAAATGAAATACTTCCGTCACACACCAAAAACTTTTATTCGAAGCTTTTGCTAAGGAAGAAGGATTCAAGTATGCCTGGAAGACAAATGGAAAAGAATTCTTGCGCAAAGAAGATGGTTCAAATATAATTAAAATATCCTCATTGAAAGATTTACACTGATTCACATAAGTATTAATAACCAGCTGTTAAATTAAATTACTACCCTACTTAAATACATTAATGATTACTGATAACCCCGAAAACGATTTCTACCCAGAACTTCAGTATAATCTTGATAACTGTCGTAAAAAACTTGTTAATAATAAAAAACGCTTAGATTATTTCATCTAAATATAAAGAGTTTATTAAAAAACTTTGATGAACCCGCATTACACCTAGACTTCGTAGTATTAACCGAATGTTGGCTAGCCGAGAAGGACTCGAAACATTTTCAAATTAAAGGATATCAAACTTTATCTACCACGACATTTTAAAAAAAAAAGTGATGCTGTGATTGTATTTGTAAAAAATACAATCAACGTCGAAAGCTGTGAAATAAGTATTGGAGGATCTAACGCAATTTACTTAGATATGAAGTACAATGGTATTATAACATATCGCCTACTATGTATCTATCAATCACCTAATGGTATTTTAAAAGATTTTGTACATGATTTAAATCTAACATTAACAGAATTTAACAAACAACATGTCGAAAACATAATTATTATTGGAGATTTAAATATTAATATACTTCCTAACGAGAGCGCTGCTTTGAACTCGGATTATTTAGATATATTATACCTGCAGGGCTACTCTTCACTTACTAAATACCAGTGTATCAGACTCGTCAAAATCATGTTTAGATCATTGTTTCGTTATATTTGCACTTGAACAAGTAACTGATAGTGTAGTTTTGCGATCATATATTACTGATCACTTCCCGATACTTATTAATGTTTGTCAAGAGACGGCTGTAACCGAAATTCCGGGCAACAGTTTAAAAAAAAGATGTGCAAATGGACCTCAAAAAGTTACAAATGTTCTTGGGATTTGAAAACTGGTCAGTAATAAACAAACAAACAAATGTTGATTCTGCGCTGGAAACTTTTATAGAACACATGCCATTTGATATTAACCTTTCTAAAAGTAATAATATTTTAACCACAACGGTTAATAATATGAATCCTAAAAAACAAAAACTGCATAAACCATGGATAACCCCAGGTCTAGTTAATTCTATGAAAACTAGAGATAAGTTAAGAAGAAAATACCTGAAAGAGCCATTTAATCTTATAAGAAAGGAAGAATACCTTAATTATCGTAACAAACTTACCAATCTAATTAAAATCGTAAAAAAATTATTTCGCGCACAAAATTAGTAACGGTGGTAAAGATAGCCGTAAGATATGGCAAATTATTAATGAGTCCGCTTCTAGACTTAAACCAACAGAAACCGTTGCTAAGATAATTGATCCCATACAGAATATGGAAATTGATGTTGAAAAAAAACCTCAAACTATGTGCCAATTTATTCAATGACCTTTTCTGCTCTATCGGCGAGAAAATGGCACAGAACATATTGGGAAACAATACACAACCAAACGAAGTAATACCTCCAGATGACAAATGCCTAAAAAATGATAAATCAATATACTTAATTCCTATAGACAAAGTAGAATTAAAAGCGGAAATAAGAAAATTAAAATTAAATACTGCAACTGGGCATGATACCATCAGCGCTTTTATTCTTAAAAATGTTGTTAATTTCATAATTGATCCATTAGAATATATAATGAATCTTAGTATCACTAACGGAATTTACCCAAACAGCTTTAAAACCGCGATTGTAACCCCAATACCGAAATCGGGCAGCAGACTAAACGTTACTAACTATCGACCAATCTCAGTTCTTAGTCAGCGCTCAAAAATTTTTGAGAGCTGTCTAAAGACTCGTTTGGTTGGATATCTGGAAAAAAATAGTAAAATCTCCAAAAATCAATTTGGCTTTCAGAAGAATCTGAACACAAATGATGCGATATACCTTTTTACAAAGAATACTATAAATTCCTTAGATAAAAGACAAAAAGTCCTGGCAGTATTCCTAGATCTGCTGGCCAAGGCATTTGATTCGATTTCCCACGTAAAATTATTGCAGAAACTAAAAAATTACGGTGTAAGGGGTATCACACTCGAACTGTTTGAAAGTTATCTGGCCGATAGGCAACAAATAGTTCGAATTGGAAATCCCAACAGTGACGCCCAAGTGGTAAAGTATGGCGTACCCCAAGGTACCATACTTGGCCCCATCCTGTTTCTTGTATACATAAACCATTTTTGCGACTCCGATGAGTCAGATTGACCAATATCGTTTGCTGATGACACAGTACTAATTTAAGTGGGCCAATCGTGGAATATAGTGTACGCAAAGGCAACGTTGGGGCTAAACAAAAATCGATTTGAATTAAATAGAAACTTGTTAAACCTAAATTTAAATAAAACCAGGGATAGATAGACTTTTTTAAGACGGAATAAACAATATTTGGCCTATACTTCAGTCCGACTCATAGACGAGTATATAGCCCCTTCCTTCAACACGTAACCAAAAAAAGGAAATTATCTTATTAGCTCACTAAAACTACGTATTGGTGACGTTGCTGACAAGGAGGGCCAAAAATACGTAATTCTTGTTTAATTCTGTCGCTATGACTACGACCCCTCTTGCGTTGTACCATAGCCCACTCGATCACGCGCGTCACGACGCAAGCTGCTCGCGCTATAGCGGGGCGCGGATCGAGTGGGCTATGGTTGTACAGATAAGCGTCTTCACAGGGGCTCAAAATGGAGCCGTCTAAATGCGAGGGTCCGGTAATTATTCGGCAATTGTTTTTAATAGCAATTAAGAAGGTAGTTAGTGAATTTGTTGCCTGTGTTTTGGATTTGGAGTACACGTGTAAGGGTGAAAAGTGTTCGCTAATTCTTTCTTAAGCCAAGCATGTCTACTATCCTCATGATTTTGTAAACGAATTTGATGAAGTTAAGTTAGTTAACCAAGGCTTAGTGAATGGGCAGGAGTTTTGTGAGCTTAGTGTTTGGTTAAAACCTGTTCGTGCTGTAATATCTATGAAGACTTTTACTCAATTCTAACTCTCACTTTTAATTTTCTTGGGTCTTCCCCGTTTTTTTTCACTTGCAAGCCCTATGCCTTGCGTAACTTCCATTTTTAAACAATGTTATTTCAAAAACTACAATCCGAGCCCATTCCAACTTGGCAGACGAAGGGGCAGACGACGTTTATTTGACCCGGATATACATACAACGCCATAACAAAAATAAGACGCGCCTCTTCTTTTATATCCCTCCGTCACGGGTAAGGGGGTCGTGGGCTTGGACGCGCACCCGAATAACCCTGTTACCCATTACGTCTTAAAAAAAGTCTATCTATCCCTGATAAAAGTAAATATATGACATTTACATTGAAGAACCAAAACGGTTGGCCAGAGCTAGAATTAAAAGCCCATAAACCCCATTGTCTAATGCATAATTGCGCATGTACTACAATTGAAAAAGTTAATTCAGTGAAATATTTGGGCCTCCTCATAGATGAACGACTAAAATGGGACATCCACATCAAATCAGTTTTGAAAAACCTTAAGATAAGTTTCTCACAAACTTATAACACTTAGCAAATTTTTAAAGCAAGATTTGCTACGAATAGTTTACTTCGCTTTGGTGCAATCCCATTTGCAGTATGGAATAATAGCATGGGGTAATGCTTCCCAAACAGTTCTACGTTCATTAGTTGTACTGGTTAATAGAATATTGCGTATTTGCCTCCATAAACCTTATGATTATCCAAGTAAACTCCTTTATAAAGAACTTAACGTTATGTCCGTCGAACAAATTTATGTATATTTAATCTTATTAGACGGGTTTAGTAAAAGGTTCCAAGAAGCTATAATATGTCACGAGAAAAACACCCGATCTGTGAATCTTGGTAACCTAGCACTTCTCAAAATGTTAACGTCACTAGGTCAAAGTCACGCCTCGTATATAGCCATTAAGTATTACAATAAATTGGACCCACCTATCAAATGTATAAATATTTATCCAAATTTTAAAATAGCCATTAAAAATTGGACAAAAAATATGATTTAAAAAACCACTCTCAGAGAGAAAAAACAGACTCACTGCTCACAACATTACCATTGAAAAGTCGTCCGCGCACAAGTATATCTTTAGCGGACGACGCAATTCCAAACAAAAAATAACCAGACTCAAATAAAATGTAAAACATTTTGGAAATAAAAATAATAATTTGAATTTGAATTGGCGTTTATTACGTGTAAAACAACATACAAAATTGTACTTTTTATAGTCATACACGTTTTAAATTTGTTTTATATATATATATATATATATATATATATATATATATATATGTTATATCTCTCTACTTATAATGTAACGTCAAGTGAACCAACAATTGAAAAAAAAAACAAAAAACTAAAGTTAAAATTAAAAGTAAAAGCAAGGTAAAAGATAAAATAAAAAAGATAAGATATAAAATACAACGAAAGGGGAAATACTTAATTCAATGTTATAGACTTAAATAAGGTCCACTTAAATAAGATTAAAATTAACATAAGTTAAATAAGTAAATAACTAAATGAAAGTAAAAGAAAGTAAAAGGCTTAATGTTCACAATAGCGCCTTCTTGAGATTGCTAACTAGGGGTGTGCGAATACCACTTTTTGGGTATCGAACCTATTATCGAATAACAAAACATTTTCCTTATCAAATACCGAATCGAATAGTTTATTCCAAATCGAATACCGAATAGTTGGGCCTTGGTAATTTTTTTCTTCCCGATTAATCGCGAATAGTTAAGCCTAGTAACCGCGAATATTTAACCCTAATATTTGCGAATACTAGGCTTAACTATTCGCGGTTAATCGGGTAGTAACCCTAATATTCGCCAATAGTCAATACAAAGCAAGGAGAAGAACATTTAGAAGCTCCTAAATTTCAAAATACCTCTCCTCATTGGTGGTCAAGTGTTTCTAAAAATTTTCCTATGCACTTGCTGGTAGTTTTTGATGGGAGACAAATAAAATTGGGATAATATTTTTTAAATAAGGTGGGTCTCTAGCACCAAGGACCTAAATTTATGGTAGTCGAACTTTAACCGAATAGTCAGTTCGGTATTCGATATTCGAATGGAATAGTGAAAATGGGCTTATCGAATACCGTATCGAATTATTCGGTTCGGTATTCGATCGAATTATTCGATTGAAACGGTTAACCGCACACCTCTATTGCTAGCAAAACGAGACTTAACTTTTTCAAAAATATCCGGTGATTCTTTCATATTATTGAAACTATTTTGCATTCTGCATATAGGGTTTAGATATTTATGATACGGTTCATAGAAAAGTGATGCATTTCTCGTTTGTTTGCATGGTATTTTAAAATTTATTTTGCTCAAGAGTTCACTACTGTCTATGTTTTTATGGATTAGATTATAGAGAAATAAGATTTCCATATATTTAAGTCTGGTTTTCACTGTCATTAGGTTTAGATCTTGTAAGACTTCCAAATAGTTGTACTTATGATTATTTTTAAAATTTTTACAGTACACCACGAATTTTCTTTGCACTCTTTCTAATTTTATAATGTTATATTCACTGCTCCCGCCATATACCAGTGAGCCATACTCCAAACGAACACGGACTAAGGCGACGTAAAGAAGAAGGAACACTTTAGGGCTTTTTAAGTTTTTTGCTATTCTTAATACAGCGTATAACCTTCTCAGACTTTGATATTGGATGGCTTCAATTTGTTAGCCAAATAGCAGTTTGGAGTCCATCAGGACCCCTAGATCCACCATATTTGAGCTTCTTTGCAGTATTTTCCCATCGATTTGGTATGGGTACTGAATATAGTTAGTTTTCCTGGTGAATGTTACTACATACGTTTTATCGGCATTTAGCGGAAGTTTATTGGTCTTTCCCCAGTCGTTGAACGTTTCTAGTGTGTTGTTTAGCTTTTAACAATCTTCTGGAGTGCTTATGTCGCTGAAAGTCTTGCTATCATCGGCGTACGCCAGACAGTCGTCTTTATTGGTCCAGAGTAAGCCCTTAATAAATATAACGAACAACAGCGGTCCTAGGGCGGAGCCTTGCGGTACTCCTACTGTCGTTTCGTAGCTAATTTTGGTGAAATGTTTCCTGTCTTTTAAGTAGTCAGAAATCCATTTCAGCATTGATCCGTCCATTCCGTACCATGATAGTTTTAAGAGTAATATATCATGGTCCATACGGTCGAATACTGAGATCCATGTATTTACAGTCTACTTGCTTTTGATTTCTGACTCATGGTAATAGGTAGTTGGTAAATGCGATCAGGTTTGTGTAAATAGACCTTCCTTTACAAAATCCGTGCTGGGCAGGGGCCAATGTAGCGAAAAACCAGCTACTAACGTATTTATGGATTATTGACTCAAAGATTTTTGCAAAGACGGAGATGATTGTAATTGATCGATAGTTATTCACTTCTCCTTTCGGACCCTTTTTGTGTATTGGGACAGACACAGATGTTTTCCATTGTTTTGAAAAGACTCCTTGCTCGAGGGATACGTTCAATATATATCGAAGCGGGGTTATGAACGATTCTGCGCAAGCTTTTACAACAAAGCCAGGAATATTGTCGATACCACTGGCTTTTTTAGGTTTCAGCTTTTTTATGCCTTCTTCGATGCTTTCCTCGGTCAATTGAAGTTTTAGGAACGGTTGTAACTCGTGCCCGCTCATATTTGCAATTAAAGATTTTTCTCCTCCATAGTAATTTCTGTCCTTTTGGAGCCACCTATTTCCTCAAAGTGCCGTTTAAAACATTTTGCAATTTGTACAGGTTCGGTAAGAGTCTCGTCGTTTTCCCTCGCTAACCGTATGATGTCCGTAGCCCTAGGTTTCAGTCTGCTATTCATATAGCCCCACAGATTTTGAGGTTTGTTTTTTAGTTCATTTACAATTGAGCAGCCAAATTTTTCCTTGTCGATTCGTAACAATCTCTGTGCTAGTCACCGTGCTTCCTGGAGTTTCTCCATGTCTTTCTTATTATTTGTTCGTTTGAATTTTCTCTGGAAATATTGTTTTCGGCGTAATGTTTTTCGTAATTCTTGTGAGAACCAGTGAGAATACCTTGAAGGTTTGCGACATTGTTTTGGTATGTACAGTTCCATGCCATCCTGAATTATGTCGTGCAGATTTGCAACAGCCATTGCAATGTCTTTGGTTGACAGTATCTGAGCCCAGGATTGCTCCCGCAAGTAAGTATAAAGGCTGATATAGTCTCCTTTTTTGAAATTGTAATCACTTGTTCGTTTTTCAGTACCGCTCCCCTTATATTCTTCACTTGATTGAACCGATATCAGCAACGAAGGGTGATAATTGTCAATTGGCGTCAATGGTGAATCATCTTCACGAAGTTGTAGGCTTGGACAATTGCTCATTACAAGATCTAGGACATTTCCGGATATATTGCGTATAAAATTATACTGGTAGAGATTTGTTCTCAGAAGGAAATGAAGTACAGCTTCCGCTAGGGGCTTTATCACTGAATTGCAGTGATTTGTCGACCCAAGCTCCCAATCTGTTCCAGGTATATTAAAGTCCCCAACCATTAAGATATGTCTGTCCGAATCTTCTTGCATTTCGCTTAACTCTTCAAAATAGGTCATATATTTTTATTATTTATGGCGCAAAGTAGTGGTTTCCGATTAGTGTTTTGTTTTTATTATTGGATTCTACTTCGACCCAAACGGATTCTGATCTAAGTTCCAGGTCAGTTCGCGTTTAGAGTTTTTTTCACTAGGATAAGACTCCCTCCTCCCCTCTTATCTTTGTGACTTGTCTGAAGTCGATCTGCTCTAAAAACAGTCATATCCGATGGGACGAAGTCATTGTCGAAGTGAGTGTGATACAGAAAGGTTTCGGTCAAACAGATTGCGTCCTTGTGAGTGTTAAGTAGATATAGCCTCACCTCGTCAAGTTTTGTTCGTAGGCCTCTCACATTTTGATACACAATTCGTAATTGAGTTCTTTTGTTAGGTTTATTATTCTGATTTTTTTGCCTGTTCATCCACTTATGAACCGTACCTTCTCTCCTGCAATTCTCGTAGAGAATTTGTAGTTACTTTTCTTTCAAGTGATCATCAACAGTACCGTTGCCCAATGATACGTTTTCGCTGGAGGATGATTGTTCTGTACTCCTCGATTCAAATTGTTCTCGTACCAAAGATCTGTTTAATGGTATCTCCGTTTCGCCTTCCGGCTCGATTTGATTATTGTACAGGTTCCCACGAAATTGCTTTACATGGACATCACTAGGGCATGTGGCACTGTCAAGCAGTCGGTCATATTCATCGTGTGAGGACGATATGTAGAACAAGGAAAATTTGCCATGTCTGGATTTAAATTTCAGGCATTTAATTGTCTTGAATCCATGTCTATCATGAGGCCAGTCCTTAAGGTCCACAGTCCTGCGGGGGGTCTCTGGGCAACATTACCTTTTGGTCCTCGAGCTTGTCCAAGACAGGTGGTTCACTGTGACCGCAGTGGATCAATCTACTGGTCCTTCTTAGGGCTTAGGTCAATTGGGTGTCTTCCCCTGGTGGGTTGCGCCCGAGTATATAAGGGTTACAGCCTTGGCCTTAAGTTTAAGGTCCCCTTGTTGGGCTCGGTGGTGGGTGGGGAGTTTCCCTTACGAATCATTACTTATCTTAACTATGGATACCTCTAAAAATACACCCAATCCAGATGGGTTAACATCTGGAAAATCGAAAATTAATAATAATTATCTAGGCGATGAAACGGCTAATTCTTCCCCTGATAGTACAGGTGTCCCCTCCCCTGGCGTAACGAAAAAGCGGAAGTAAGATTTCACTGAACAGGGTCGACAGGAGGCCTCTGGCGCAGGAAAATATAGTAACTTAGTTTCCGATTCGATGAGTAGACTGCACTCTATAATTACCAACTTCGAAAATAAAAAAAAAGATCCCAAAGGCTATAGGGGGGCTATACTTACGATTTTCGAGGAACTTCTTAGTGCATTCCAGGCGCAGATATTAGAAATGGCACAATTAGAGGGCCAGGTTGCACTGCTTAAGGGTATCAGACGTGCGTCTGATGTCATTAAGGAATATGTTAATAAACCTGATAGTCCGGATTTGGGGGAGGAGGTTAATCCTCAGAGCCACACTGAGGAAGGTTTTAGGTTAGTAACTAAGCGCAAGCGCAAAAATATAGAGCTCTATATTAGTACCCCAACTACCTCTAGGAATAAGGCAGAAGGAATGGTGAATAGTAGTAACAAGGGGAATAACTCAGAAAACACTAGCAATAAAAATGAGGCGAATAATAGCAAAAGAAATAAGGAAAAACATAACAATAATGGGAATAAGGAAAAATATAATATTAACAAGGGTATAAACCTTAATAATAAAATAATAAAGTGAATATGGAACCTAATTTATCCCAAGGATCTGTCAGGTAGCGCTACTAACGAGGGGAGCGAGGAACCTATGGAAACTGTTAGTTCTGTTGAAGAGGGGAATGAGGTAACCGGGATTACTTTGAGTTCCAGGCAAAAGAAACGGGGTTCTATTATCCAAATAGAATCGTAGAGGCTAAAGTAAAATCTTGTAGTATATCAGACCACGATTTGACCTGGGTAATTAGGCAAAAATACTGTCAGAAAGTCCCAAAAGTAATGGGAAATGTAAGGAATTTTAAAGTAATAAATACACAAACATTTGTTAAGGAATTACAACATAAATTGAAAGAGCTACCAACTACAAATCCAGATGAGGCCCTACTATTTCTCCAAAGAGAAATAACCTGTAGTTTAAACAAGCATGCCCCACTTAGAAAAAATCATGTTAAAGTCAAAAGTGCACCCTGGATGACACCATACATTAAAGCGCTATGTTAAAGTCAAAAGTGCACCCTGGATGACACCATACATTAAAGCGCTAGTATAGAACTAAAAGCCGACAATCTGCGATAAAAGAATATTATCAAAACCTTTTTCGGAGGCAAAAAAACTACGTCAATAGCCTAATAAACAAGCAGAAAACGGATTACTTTTAAGAAAGAATAAGTAAGGGAAATAGCACAAGTATCTGGAAATCAATTAAACCGTATATAAAAATGAATACGAACAAACCCATCACCAGACTTATCTGTGATAATCAGACTATAGAAGACCCAAAGCAAATAGTAAACGCCATGAACGAACATTACATAACTATAGCTGATAAGCTACTAGAGGAACAATTCTGCCAACCAACGCTGCCACAAAAAGAAAATGAACAAGGGAATTACGGGGCTACCCTCGATAACTTCGTTCCTATAAATGAGGCCACAGTGTTTGAACTACTCAAGAAAATACAGCCTAACAAGGCCTGTGGACTAGACGGTCTTGCACCGGGCTTGATAAAAGCATTATCCGCAATTCTTGCAAAACCATTAACAGAAATTATTAACTTGTCCTTTGAGCAGGGTATCTTCCCTAGGAAGTGGAAGATGGCAAAAATATCACCCATCTTCAAAAGTGGAAGTCAATGTGAACCAAGTAACTACAGACCGATATCATTATTGCCAACCTTCTCTCTTATATGTAAGAAACTAGCCTATAGAAATCTAATGGCTTTCGTAGAAGAACACGAGACAGTCTGGATTCCGTAATAAACATTCAACAACTACATGCATATTTAACCAATATGAGGCTTTACTAAAAAATCTAGACAAGCAAATGTATGTAATCATAGTCTTCGTGGATTTATCAAAGGCATTTGATACAGTTCAGCACGACATTTTGATAAATGATCTGGTAAAAATGGGATTACGTGGAAATGTCGCTGCATGGTTTAAAAGCTATCTTCATGAAAGAAAACAAATTGTTCATCACAATGGACATCATTCTCAAGTATTAACCGTTAAAAATGGAGTACCCCAAGGAAGTGTCATGGGGCCACTGCTATTTAATATATATACCTCAACGGTCCACCAATCACTTACAAACTCGGAAGCCCATGAATACGCAGACGACACTGCTATAATTGGGGCCAATGCACAATTGAAACAGCTAATAAGTGACATCGAAAATGATATAGATGAGTTAAATAATACATTAAAATCAAGGGGACTTCTAATAAATACGGAAAAAACTAAATTCATGCTTTTTACCCCATATGGATTGAAGAATCATTAAGATGGACGGAACAAGATCATTATGTCTCAAGGAAGGTCAGATCAAGGATATGGCTACTCAAGGCACTACAAAACCACCTAGACACTGAAACACTAAGGCAGTTATATATTGCTTGCATTAAACCGGTGATGGATTACGGTAATCTTTTTTACGGGAATGCTAACAAAACAACCTTTTCACAATTACACGCCTTATATATTTCTTGCGCGAAATTAATTACGAAGGCCACAAAATATTCATCGGCCACAAAAGCGGCAGCAAACTCTAATATAGATACGCCGTACCAAAGTTATTTAAGAAATATGTTAGTATATGTACAAAATTTAAAACAATCTTGTACCGCAATATGTACTCAGCCGATTTCCATTAAGTAAACAAAAACACAATACGCGGAATGATACAAATTTTTACGTCGAAACATTCACCTCAAAATATCGGAGCAAAAGCGTTAAGCACAAGGGCGTTAGTCTCTGGAATGATCTCAACAATGCCACAAAAGCCCTAAACTCTATAAATACTTTTAAAAACGACATAAACAGTTACACTAAGACAATCTGAAATTAAGAACTTTATATTTTATTTATTTTATTAATTTCATTGAAACTAGATAAATTTATTAGCACGGACATATTTGTAAACAAGAATTATATTAAAGATTGTTTCCGAATAAAAAAAAGCCTTTTATTATTTATTATTATTATTATGGCTAATTACCTAGGAAAATTTATTCCAAACATGGCAGAGATTGCGCAACCGCTAAACTCTTTGATGAGCAGCAAAAATCAGTGGCAATGGTCTGACGTTCAGCAAGACGCGTTCACCAAACTTCAACGAATCCTCCCATCGATGCCGATATTGGCCCCATTTGATCCTAAGAACAGATCCGTTCTTTCTGCTGATTCATCATCGTTCGGCATTGGAGCCGTATTACGTCAACAACAGCCCGACGGCTCTCTCAGGGTAGTTGCGTATGGATCAAAGACATTAAGTCAGGCGGAGCAAAGATACGCACAAATTGAGAAGGAAGCGCTAGCCATGGTTTGGGCTAGTGAGAGATTCAAGGACTACATTGTTGGGGTAAAAGTTGACATAGAGACCGATCATAAACCTTTGGTTGCAATTATGCAAACAAAGCCACTTGATGACTTATCCCCTCGCCTAAGAATCCGTCTGATGCGATATGATTATGAAGTTAGCTATATTCCCGGCAAACAGCTAATAATCGCAGACACCCTATCTCGACGTCCGTTGCCAGATGTGGGACCCACCGAGCTTGAAGACGAGGTCATAGCTCATGTGCAATTAGTCACCTCAAGCATACCAGTATCAGACGTCCGCTTATCAGAGATATGGATTGCACAACAGGAAGATGAGACCTGCAAGAAACTTCGACAATATACTCAAGTTGGTTGGCCGATACCAAAGGATGTCCATCAAACTCTCCGAAAATATCTTCCGTTCCGCGACGAGATAACAATTCAACAATGTTTACTCATAAAAGGCCCAAGGATTCTGATACCCGATACCTTTCGAAGGGATATTCTCGAGAAAATACACGAAGGTCATCAAGTCATTACTAAATGCCGAGCACGAGCGAAGTCCGCTGTTTGGTGGCCTGGGATCTCTAAGGATATTGAGGACAAAGTCAAGAGTTGTATAACATGTATCAAAGAATCTAGCAACCCTCACGAACTGCTGCGACCCAGTGCATTTCCAGATCGTCCATGGAAGATACTCGCGATGGACCTATTCTATTTGCAAGGAAAATGGTACTTACTTGTACCCGACTTTTACTCCAGATATTTTGAGATAAAGCAATTGAGCGACATGAGCACCAAAACGGTAATCAACGCCATCAAGAAAATCTTTGCGACACACGGAATTCCGGAAGTAGTGAAAAGTGACAATGGACCGCAATTTCAGAAGACCATTACTTCAGAATTCCGAGAGTTCGCCAAAACTTACGGTTTCATACACGTAACCTCAAGCCCAAGATTTCCACAAAGCAACGGTTTTGTCGAATCGGCCGTTACAGTCGTCAAGCAAACACTCAAGAAAGGTGACGATCCTTGTCGCGCCATGTTGTCTTATAGATCAACGCCTTTGGCTAACGGTTATACTACTGCGGAGCTTTTGATGGGACGCAAACTTCGCTCCACCTTGCCAACAACTGCTAAGGATCTGTTACCTAGTATTCCGCCGTAGGACGTAGTCCGACAAAGGGAGGAAAACCGCCAGAGGAGATTGAAGGACAATTATGATAACCGTCATAGAGCCAAAGAATTATCCATACTCTCAAGGGGAGAAAGTGTGTGGATAACTGATCTCAAGACTCAAGGATCGGTCAAGTGTCAAGCAGAAGAACCAAGATCATATATCTTGGATACCCCTCGGGGCGTAATCCGAAGAAATAGGTATCACTTGATAGCATTGCCGTCAAAGTCCATAGAGTCCAATAGCTACGAGCAACAACTATCAACGTCAAGGCGCTTCAATATTCATGCACCTGAGCCATCACAACCATCAATGCCAATCAACTCTGATACTCCTGAGCCACAACAGTCAGACTACGCATCACAACTGTCAATGCCAATCAACTCTCATACTCCTGAGCCACAACAGTCAGACTACGCATCACAACTGTCAATGCCAATCAACTCTGGTACTCCTGAGTCACAACTGTCGACAGCAGCAGAACCCAGCAGCAACCAGTCAGAATCATCACCTCCAATCGCAGTCATTGCAGTAAGAACAAAGAGTGGCCGAGTGGTGAAAAAGATCCTCAAGCTTAATTTATGAAATAGATAAAATCCTAGCGATATGTAAATTAACTTAAAAGAAAGGATGTTATATAATGTAGATACTGAACTGAACTGAATTGAATTGTCTTAGATGATTTAATTGGACTTTGTACCTTGCGCAGGCCTATATAAGAGTAGGAGCTAACGAGGGGCTAGTTAGTTATCGCCCGAGCTGTAAAAATGTTAAGACGAACAGTTAATAAAGTTGATCTTATTACGTTTTAATCAGTCGTGTTATTAATGAGCAGATAACACAACACAACCTTGCTCCTGAGGTACTTTAATAATGCTTGAAATCTATAATCAAAATATTTCGCGCATGAATTAGGGTCCTACTGAATCAACTTGGCTTTATCACTGAAAGCCATAGCTTCATTGTCTTAGTTATTCGTTATCCTTTTGCCAAAATGCGGGGGAGTTGCGAAGGGGCTCCAGTATTCTGAAGCCATCGTCATGGTGAAGCAGCGATTCAATTCCACCTTCCAACCTCAGTGTCTCCGCTGTTAGTCCACGCCCGTCAGCAGACTTAGATTTGCGTGAACAAATTTGAATTGTTTGACTGACTTTCATAGTCTCAATCTTTAACCATTTAAAAAATAGATTGGTTACGTCACTAGCGCACCTTCTGTCCGAAGATAGCAATTCCCACTTTACAATATCTTGATAGCTGCATTTGACCTTGATATGTGATAGTTCTTCGCAGTCTTCATCGTATAGCAAAGACACGGGACGGCTACCTTCTCCTGATGCAAACTTTATCGTGACATTTGTGTCCAATAAATCATCAGCTGATAATAGCAAAGAGTCTCTGGCTCCACAATTGGCGCTTTCATCTTCCTTTTCCTTAACTCATTCTTCGTCAGTATCAATTTCCTCTAATAATTAAAAAACATTTCCTGCACAATGACACTCTTGCCCACTTGCCCACCACCTTCGATTGAGGGAGTCTCGTTCACCTGTGCGGCTTCACTTTGAGCAATATTTCTTTCGTTTTCGTTTACGACGAAATCAACTGTTTCTTGCACCAACGTGTTCTTGAGGTCCTCCGAAAAAGTAATACAATGTTTCTTATAAAGTGGTGATTGCATGATTGCAGCAAAGCCTAAAGCACGGCTAAAATAAGCTTAGGGCACACTGTTTCAAACAAAAATGGGTTATTATACTGCATGCGACGCATTAATTTCACTTGTATTGTATGTGTGTTGTTAGGCAGCCTTGGTAAAACGGAACAGAACGTGTCCACGATACAAGGAACATTAACAACGGTGCCCTTTAACCCTTTTTGCGAACCACAACCAAGAGATCGTATTTGAATGAAGGGAATTCTAGGGCTAACAAGCCGTTGCTCAAGATGAGATAACCCTCTAATAGTCAGTCTCATTTACGACTGGGGGGAAAAAACCATTAACGGCGCTGTATTTTGGTACCAACCCATTTAGATACGGCTGCGTGGCAAGCCATGCACAATTCCACTAAGGGAGTCTAAACACTGGTAACCAATCCGACGCGTGCCTGAAAAGTTTCTAAACTTGTTGAGGTCGAACTGTTCTTAAAACAAAATCTAGAACATATTTCGCACTTGTTGCTTGGTACATCTATAATCGATTAAGAATATGAAAATAATGGGTCATCCTTTTTAATAGCCTTCCTAAAGCAGGTAACGTAATTTTCATTATGACGAAATTCAGGATCATCCCTCGGAACGCCATATTGGCCCTTTCGTTCTCTTGAAATTGAGGGTCTTCCCTACGTTTCGCCATATTGGCCCTCTCTTTCTCCCGAAATTGAGAGTCTTCCCTTCTTTCCGTCATATTGGCCCTCTCCTTCTCCCGAAATTGAGTCTTCCCTTCTTTCCGCCATATTGGCCCTCTCCTTCTCCCGAAATTGAGAGTCTTCCCTTCGTTCCGCCATATTGGCCCTCTCCTTCTCCCGAAATTGAGTCTTCCCTGCGTTCCGCCATATTGGTCCTCTCCTTCTCCCGAAATTGAGAGCCTTCCCTACGTTTCTTTCCCTAGCTACATTCACAACTGGTTTTCAGTGTAAACACTATCGTCTCGTCTCACCAACAACATGAGTGTTAACGTTAAATAACACTAAAGTTCAATTGTAGCTAGACGCACTGATAGTCAGTGCGCACCATAAAGAGAATAAAAAACTCTGTAGCTACTACCCGTTTACCACTAGCCCTTTTACTAATCTAATTGCCACCATGATCTTTTCTTCTATTATAAAATCTTAACCTGATTATTACAGAGTGTACTTAACTTTCGGCTCACTCTAAACCCTTGATGTCTCTTCATTTCAGACACAAAAAATCAAAACCCAAAGTTTACTTCACCTCAGGCCTCAACTATTTACTCTTTTTTTCACTAAGCCTATAGCGGCTAATACTTAATATACTCGCCGGAGTCAAGGTCTTAGCGTTCTTCATGAAATCACTAAATTAATGGTTATTCTATATAAAGATGTAGTATAGCTTAAGTAATATATAAACAGCCATTTCAAATAACAATATTAAATAAAATCTTTGGAATATCAAAATGAAAAGGAGCTTTATAGCTACAAAAGTACTAAATGCATCATAATTACGAAAAATATTTCCACATACTCATTTTATATTATGGAAAAAGGGAATATTAAGGTTCTGTAAGATTTCTTTACACATCAAAACAAAACGAACTTCTAACGCAGCGCACTAGTGTAACAACAGACGGACAAAGACAGACAAGCACATAGACTGCTGTTTAACCCTTTTCGTATTTATTTTGAGTTGAGAGACATCATTATCTTAAATACTAAAATAAATATAATTATTATAATAAATTTTCTTCGTTAGTTATTCACCTTATTCAGCGTTACATCCTTTTAAAAAGAACAATTAAACATTCTTGAGAGACTTGACTAATATCGACGTTTGGATTGAAGGATACGACTGTTGTTTCGCCTTACTCAAATAGGTAGTATGTAAGGGTTTCGAATCGCAGCTATGGATAAGAACAGCGCAATTGCGTGAACCTTTGGTGGAAGCCTCGCCATTGGGAGGCCAGACGTTTCTAATAACCCTGGCCGATCGCCGCGTATGTCTTAACCTGAAGGATGATGATGATGGAGTAGAAGCCAGGTGTACAGACTGGTGTCCATGTGGGATGGACAAAAACAAAGACCAGAAGATGGTGGTGTTAGAAGCCAGGTGTACAGACTGGTGTCCATGTGGGATGGACAAAAACAAAGACCAGAAGATGGTGGTGTTAGAAGCCAGGTGTACAGACTGGTGTCCATGTGGGATGGACAAAAACAAAGACCAGAAGATGGTGGTGTTAGAAGCCAGGTGTACAGACTGGTGTCCATATGGGATGGACAAAAACAAAGACCAGAAGATGGTGGTGTTAGAAGCCAGGTGTACAGACTGGTGTCCATGTGGGATGGACAAAACAAAGACCAGAAGATGGTGGTGTTAGAAGTCAGGTGTACAGACTGGTGTCCATGTGGGATGGGCAATGATCAGAAGATGGTGGTGATTAGAAGCCAGTGTATAAAAACTGGTGTCCATGTGGGATGGACAAAGACCAGACAGGCAATGGAGTGGAAAGCAATTTTCGAAATTTCCGGGAAATGCAGTCCGGAAATTGAGAACACGTTTGCTCCGATTTGCAAACTACGAACGCGGTCACGTGGGTGTAACAACAGACAGACAGACACACACCAGACACCCATGTCCATTGTAAAACCTCTCCGTGACGTCATCGTCAGTCGGAGAGGTAAAAACTAGGGCTTTAAACTCAAAAAATCAAAAGTAGAAGTTGAGTTGGGGTGAAATCTGAATCATCCACTGTCGCTTTTAGCGAAGAATTAAACTTTCAAACGGGTATGAAAAACTAAAGGGGCATTGACAAACACGAAAAAGAGACTGTGAAACGATACATCCCTCGCCATTAAGATAAAAAATATATAGGTATAAATAATTTAGCTTAATATCTATATCAAACGTTGCATTAGTTTGATGGATACTAGAAACCGAAACCCAATTAAACTCTTAGGGAGCAATTAGCAACATACAATTTCTAAGAAAATATGAGAAAGACGATCCATAAGGTTGTGTAAGGGCTCTAGATTTGTCGATTCTAGTGGACTTTAATGCACGAACTTATCTCTTTCTCAATAATGACTGAAATGGCAAGATATTAAGTTTGGGCATCGGCGTGTGTTAAGCAGTGGTTATTGTTTTATTCTTGTGAACTAGTCAATCTATGAACATAAAAATAATTAATAAAGAATGAACAACAAAATTATTTAAAACAAAAACACAGTAGAAATATTGGCGGAATAATTGTTCAAAGCTTTTTTCACCGCGTTGAGCTCATGAGTCAGCATTTGTAATTCATTAAAAGGCGAATAATTGGTCTATTTGGCCTACTATAGTCGATTTTCAGAGAAAATAGTCACTTTGTTTAAATCATTACGCGTACTGTAAGATATAAGATGATGTGTATATTTAAAGGCTCAATTTTACCCTTCCCATTAAATTTTCCGTCGTTCATTCGTTATGGGTTATCATAAAACAGCTATCCCAAAGTTTGAGCTAATTGTTTTAAAGATTGTCTTAAAGGATCAAAAGGAAAAGTGCCTATCTTACCACTTTCCAGGCAGGAAAACAATGGTAAATTTAAAACAATTGGTCTTATTTTTGGCCACTATATTGCTTTAATGAAAGCTTTGCCAACTGAAATATACTGCACAACGCTAATATCTAAAATCTATAACAAAGATTATATAGCAGACGAACTTTTAATGCAAGATTTCTTTCTGTATCTAACATTAACTGCAAGAAAGCTGGCAATGGAAGCACAATATGCGACTAGTTTCGCGGATCACTTATTCAATGAGTAAGTAGCATTTTATCAGCATTATGATTTGCAAAGCATACCATGCAAAAGTAAAATTCACTGCCACGTGATAAGGATTGTGAAAAATGAGACGATTTTTAAACAAATGATCTTAATGAGGGAAATGTTTTACGTATTGACTAAAACCCAGGAATTGTTTTTAAAAACTTTAACTTGAGCTAAAATTTAATCTCTGTTATTACGTTCAATCTTTTACAACTGATATTGACGAATATGCTTTAACAAGCAAACAGATAATTAACATATATTTCTTGAAAACCTCATAAGAAATCTCTATGATAAGCATTTTTCCACTTTCCTGACATACATTACCGGAACATCATCTTTGCGAAAACAAATATTCGTGTCATTTAAACGTGGTTATGGATTAGAGAGAGCTCCTCATGCCTAAAAAATAACCAAAATCTTATTGTGTCCGAGAACTTATCAGCTTTCCAAGAATTTACCGACTTCTGTTTAGGAAGGTGCGAAAACAAATATTCGTGTCATTTAAACGTGGTTATGGATTGGACAGAGCTTCTCATGCCAAAAAAGTAACCAAAATCTTATTGTGTCCGAGAACTTTTCAGCTTTCCAAGAATTTACCGACTTTTGTTTAGAAAGATACTACACATTATAAGTAACAAATTGATTATATTTAGAAACGACGTCTCATTGTTACATGCTAAGGAAAGTCTCAAAAACATTCAATTTCATTTATCGGAACATAACATTCTTACAAGTGCAATTTATGCTATTGAAAGTCCTAACAGTTTATAATTGTTAAAGTAATGTTACACCTCAGACCACTAATATAAGGACAGTCATCTTAATAGGAGGCTAGGTTAGAATAGAGCAACGCCTGATTGCAGCGCCGCGGTGGCGGCTTTGGAATATTTCGAACTCTAACACATGCATGTACCTCTAAACAGTAGTAAACACGGTTATGTAGGCTATGATTTAGGTCAGGTCTTGCCTCAATGAGCTCAAACTAATACAGGCATCAAGGATGAACATTAGGATGAAATTAAACGAAGGAGGATTATAATTAAATAATTATATTAAGGTGAGTTAAAAGTTATTATGATTTTCAAATTTACATAGATGTTGAACGAGTAATACACATATTATAAAAGCTTCATGGTGTGATATAGAGAAATATAGTTAAGCCTTTGCTAAAATTACATAGTCGTTTACTTGTTTTAGCTTAGATAAATCACAACTACGTAGTCGTTATTTATTCAAGGTTTAAGGTTAATTCTACAGGGCCGGTAGGCCCTTGTAGATATGACTTGATACCGTTTTGTAACGTTAAAGTAATATTCACCCGCTTTTGCTAATTTCCTATGGAGATTAACATGGGTTTTTCGTGATTTTTCCCCACCGATAACTTAAAAACTACAGCGAAGATACTTTTCGGAATTATCTTAAATTAACAATTAAGTATTCAGGGTGTGCTAACGGCCAGCTTGATCAAAACAATTAAGTCTAAGTATGTTAATTTTACTTAATTACAGAAGTACGGCTTTGACCATCGCGATTGGACAAATAATTAGCTAGATCTCTTGGAAAACTCAGTGTCACTACGTCTCTGTAGTGTGGTGGTTATCACGTCCGCGTCACACGCGGAAGGTCCCAGGTTCGAGCCCTGGTAGATACATGTATTGACCATCGTGATTGGACATAAGAATTAGCTAGATCTCTTGGAAAACTCAGTATTATCACGTATCTATGGTGTAGTGGTTATCACGTCTATGGAACGCCAATCGTGTCACATGCAACACAAATCAACGCGTTAAAATTTAAAATCAACGCGACAAAAAATTTTTGTCGCGTTAAAATTTATAACCAACCAAATCCACGGATATCTTTGATAAAAATATTTTAACGAATCATATTACGGAAATCAGGAGGGAGTGGCAAAGGCGTGACTTTAAATTTTAACGCGACAAAATAATTTTAACGCGTTGAAAATATTTTAACGCGATGAAATCGTCTCGTCGCGTTGATTTTCATTTTAACGCGACAAAATCGTGTCGTCCATTTTCGATGGTTTTCTATTGGCTCAAGCTTTGTCCAATAACCAGAAACATTTGCCCAAAGGGAGTTGTTTAATGATCTTCACTAACATAATTGGTCCATTACCAGTTTCACGACATCAAATCTAGTATATCATTGGTCTAAATTATCGTCGCGTCAAAATATTTTCAACGCGTCAAAATCATGTAGCATGTGACACGATTGGCGAGTTTGTCGCGTTAAAAATGAAATTCAACGCGACAAAAATCCGAAATCATCGCGTCAAAATATTTTCAACGCGTCAAAATCATGTAGCATGTGACACGATTGGCGAGTTTGTCGCGTTAAAAATGAAAATCAACGCGACAAAAAACCCGAAATCAACGCGACAAAAATCCGAAATCATCGCGTCAAAATATTTTCAACGCGTCAAAATCATCTTGCATGTGACACGATTGGCGAGTTTGTCGCGTTAAAAATGAAATTCAACGCGACAAAAATCCGAAATCATCGCGTCAAAATCATGTAGCATGTGACACGATTGGCGAGTTTGTCGCGTTAAAAATGAAATTCAACGCGACAAAAATCCGAAATCATCGCGTCAAAATATTTTCAACGCGTCAAAATCATGTAGCATGTGACACGATTGGCGAGTTTGTCGCGTTAAAAATGAAATTCAACGCGACAAAAAACCCGAAATCAACGCGACAAAAATCCGAAATCATCGCGTCAAAATCATCTTGCATGTGACACGATTGGCGAGTTTGTCGCGTTAAAAATGAAATTCAACGCGACAAAAATCCGAAATCATCGCGACAAAAATCCGAAATCATCGCGTCAAAATATTTTCAACGCGTCAAAATCATCTTTCATGTGACACGATTGGCGAGTTTGTCGCGTTAAAAATGAAATTCAACGCGACAAAAATCCGAAATCATTGCGTCAAAATATTTTCAACGCGTCAAAATCATCTTGCATGTGACACGATTGGCGAGTTTGTCGCGTTAAAAATGAAATTCAACGCGACAAAAAACCCGAAATCAACGCGACAAAAATCCGAAATCATCGCGTCAAAATCATCTTGCATGTGACACGATTGGCGAGTTTGTCGCGTTAAAAATGAAATTCAACGCGACAAAAATCCGAAATTATCGCGTCAAAATCATCTTGCATGTGACACGATTGGCGAGTTTGTCGCGTTAAAAATGAAAATCAACGCGAGAAAAAACCCGAAATCAACGCGACAAAAATCCGAAATCATCGCGTCAAAATATTTTCAACGCGTCAAAATCATCTTGCATGTGACACGATTGGCGAGTTTGTCGCGTTAAAAATGAAAATCAACGCGAGAAAAACCCGAAATCAACGCGACAAAAATCCGAAATCATCGCGTCAAAATATTTTCAACGCGTCAAAATCATCTTGCATGTGACACGATTGGCGAGTTTGTCGCGTTAAAAATGAAAATCAACGCGAGAAAAAACCCGAAATCAACGCGACAAAAATCCGAAATCATCGCGTCAAAATATTTTCAACGCGTCAAAATCATCTTGCATGTGACACGATTGGCGAGTTTGTCGCGTTAAAAATGAAAATCAACGCGAGAAAAAACCCGAAATCAACGCGACAAAAATCCGAAATCATCGCGTCAAAATATTTTCAACGCGTCAAAATCATCTTGCATGTGACACGATTGGCGAGTTTGTCGCGTTAAAAATGAAAATCAACGCGAGAAAAAACCCGAAATCAACGCGACAAAAATCCGAAATCATCGCGTCAAAATATTTTCAACGCGTCAAAATCATCTTGCATGTGACACGATTGGCGAGTTTGTCGCGTTAAAAATGAAAATCAACGCGACAAAATCATGTAGCATGTGAGACGATTGGCGAGTTAACTCGTTGAATTTCATGTCGTTCGGAGCTGAACACCGGTAATTCACCGATCCCTATTTTATAAGCAACCACGGGCTACGGTTCTTAATTCAGAGCGTTTCCGAACACACTTCTTTTTAAATCCAAGAAAAAAAAATCCCAGCAACCAACCGAAGATTGCACAGTGCATAATCATAGGCTCAGTTGTAACTTTATGGTTTTCTATCACTGAAGAAGAGCCCTTAAAAGTATGTAGGCATTGAAAACTACGCCTGGTCTTGCTTTTAGCCAACCAGGCATCGCAAATCGTTTGGAATAGCGATATTAACATGGCGGATTTCAGGAGGCGTATTGCCAAATAAATTCTATTATGAGACCTCAGCAAAGTTAATTACTTTATTTAATCACTGAAAATGAGGTAAATTTGGTTGTAAGAATCGCCGAATTAAAAATTATTATTTTAACAATTATAATTGAACGTTAACATTCGTGTGAATTCAGCTCTATAATCTAAGCCTTGGCGTCAACTGCAATCGGCCAATAAATGAGACCTTTGGATTATCGGCGGGAAGTTCGAATGTTGGCAAAAGTAACATTTAAGTTCTATGGGAGGAGGTAGCTTTTTGGCCATATCCTCTGTCCTATTGATCCAATTGACCTGAAATTTTAATGAGACGTGTGGTTCGATGTGTTTTATTAATTTAAAAAGGATTCAAGATTTCAGAGTAGTGGGCAGATTTTATTTTTTTTTTGATATAAAAACTATTTTCCAAAAGTCAAAATGAAGACTGAATATTTCTTCGGATCTACTGGTCCAAATGTCCTGAAATTTGAATGAGAGGTGTGTTACCATCTATTTTATTATAATGAAAAGGATCTAAGCTTATAGAATGAATAGTTTTTAACTACAAATTAATTTCCTATGTCAAAATCGTAAATTCAATACTTACACAGTTTCTAAGATAAAAAATACCCAATCTCATCCTACTTTTCCAAAACATGTCTTTTAGAGAATATTAGATTTAAGAAACCTAGACCTCTGGAACCAATTTTCTAAGATTTCAATCGAGACAAGGCCTTACATCTTGGCACCAATTAAGACATGGAGCCCATGAAATCCTGTTGCCCCAAAGAATGTGGCGCCATAGATTGAATCGGCAATGGCGAAAGGGACTTCAATGTATTTTCAAGCTTAAAATAATGATTGTATAATAGTGACTAAAAGTGATTTTTAGCCTGGTTTGGGTTATTATTCAAGATGCTATGATGTGATGATGTAATTGAAATTCCTGATAAAAATTAATGCATTAAAATTTAAAATATAAAGTCTACCACACAAGAAGCTTCAGAATGTCAGAGGACAGCTGTGAGGGACCTTTTTTCTTCTTGGCCCTCCTTGACAACTGAGTATAATTTAAAACTATATATCCTTGTTTTTTTACCAACATCAACAGGTATTATGAAATTTTCCCCAACGTTTTTCAGTTAGCTTCTAATCATGTTTATTCTAAAATATGTAATATTTTCAATAAATACAATTTAGAACTAAAATTGTTTTTTACTTGGTAGAAACACAAGGGCTCTTCTGAACCTTTCCAAAATAGGCGTGTTTTAGGCTTTAGGTACTATAATTTTGTTTAATTATAAGATTTTTAGTGGCATGCTTAAGCAATATGTTTAATAGTTTATTAAAAAAAATAAAATCTGCCCACTACTCTGAAATCTTGAATCCTTTTTAAATTAATAAAACACATCGAACCACACGTCTCATTAAAATTTCAGGTCAATTGGATCAATAGGACAGAGGATATGGCCAAAAAGCTACCTCCTCCCATAGAACTTAAATGTTACTTTTGCCAACATTCGAACTTCCCGCCGATAATCCAAAGGTCTCATTTATTGGCCGATTGCAGTTGACGCCAAGGCTTAGATTATAGATCTGAACTCACACGAATGTTAACGTTCAATTATAATTGTTAAAATAATAATTTTGAATTCGGCGATTCTTACAACCAAATTTACCTCATTTTCAGTGATTAAATAAAGTAATTAACTTTGCTGAGGTCTCATAATAGAATTTATTTGGCAATACGCCTCCTGAAATCCGCCATGTTAATATCGCTATTCCAAACGATTTTCGATGCCTGGTTGGCTAAAAGCAAGACCAGGCGTAGTTTTCAATGCCTACATACTTTTAAGGGCTCTTCTTCAGTGATAGAAAACCATAAAGTTACAACTGAACCTATGATTATGCACTGTGCAATCTTCGGTTGGTTGCTGGGATTTTTTTTCTTGGATTTAAAAAGAAGTGTGTTCGGAAACGCTCTGAATTAAGAACCGTAGCCCGTGGTTGCTTATAAAATAGAGATCGGTGAATTACCGGTGTTCAGCTCCGAACGACATGAAATTCAACGCGTTAACTCGCCAATCGTCTCACATGCTACATGATTTTGTCGCATTGATTTTCATTTTTAACGCGACAAACTCGCCAATCGTGTCACATGCAAGATGATTTTGACGCGTTGAAAATATTTTGACGCGATGATTTCGGATTTTTGTCGCGTTGATTTCGGGTTTTTTCTCGCGTTGATTTTCATTTTTAACGCGACAAACTCGCCAATCGTGTCACATGCAAGATGATTTTGACGCGTTGAAAATATTTTGACGCGATGATTTCGGATTTTTGTCGCGTTGATTTCGGGTTTTTTCTCGCGTTGATTTTCATTTTTAACGCGAAAAACTCGCCAATCGTGTCACATGCAAGATGATTTTGACGCGTTGAAAATATTTTGACGCGATGATTTCGGATTTTTGTCGCGTTGATTTCGGGTTTTTTCTCGCGTTGATTTTCATTTTTAACGCGACAAACTCGCCAATCGTGTCACATGCAAGATGATTTTGACGCGTTTAAAATATTTTGACGCGATGATTTCGGATTGTCGTCGCGTTGATTTCGGGTTTTTTCTCGCGTTGATTTTCATTTTTAACGCGACAAACTCGCCAATCGTGTCACATGCAAGATGATTTTGACGCGATAATTTCGGATTTTTGTCGCGTTGAATTTCATTTTTAACGCGACAAACTCGCCAATCGTGTCACATGCAAGATGATTTTGACGCGATGATTTCGGATTTTTGTCGCGTTGATTTCGGGTTTTTTGTCGCGTTGAATTTCATTTTTAACGCGACAAACTCGCCAATCGTGTCACATGCAAGATGATTTTGACGCGTTGAAAATATTTTGACGCGATGATTTCGGATTTTTGTCGCGTTGATTTCGGGTTTTTGGTCGCGTTGATTTTCATTTTTAACGCGACAAACTCGCCAATGGTGTCACATGCTACATGATTTTGACGCGTTGAAAATATTTTGACGCGATGATTTCGGATTTTTGTCGCGTTGAATTTCATTTTTAACGCGACAAACTCGCCAATCGTGTCACATGCTACATGATTTTGACGCGTTGAAAATATTTTGACGCGACGATAATTTAGACCAATGATATACTAGATTTGATGTCGTGAAACTGGTAATGGACCAATTATGTTAGTGAAGATCATTAAACAACTCCCTTTGGGCAAATGTTTCTGGTTATTGGACAAAGCTTGAGCCAATAGAAAACCATCGAAAATGGACGACACGATTTTGTCGCGTTAAAATGAAAATCAACGCGACGAGACGATTTCATCGCGTTAAAATATTTTCAACGCGTTAAAATTATTTTGTCGCGTTAAAATTTAAAGTCACGCCTTTGCCACTCCCTCCTGATTTCCGTAATATGATTCGTTAAAATATTTTTATCAAAAATATCCGTGGATTTGGTTGGTTATAAATTTTAACGCGACAAAAAATTTTTGTCGCGTTGATTTTAAATTTTAACGCGTTGATTTGTGTTGCATGTGACACGATTGGCGTTCCATACACGTCCGCTTCACACGCGGAAAGTCCCAGGTTCGAGCCCAGGTAGATACATGTTTTAACCATCTTGATTGGACATGATAATTAGTTAGATCTCTTGGAAAACTCAGTATTACCACGTATCTATGGTGTAGTGGTTATCACGTCCGCTTCACACGCGGAAAGTCACAGGTTCGAGCCCAGGTAGATACATGTTTTAACCATCTTGATTGGACATAATAATTAGTTAGATCTCTTGGAAAACTTAGACTTACCACGTGTCTGTGGTGTAGTGGTTGTAATATATATTTAACAATTATTTCACCTCACTTGATTTAATAAGGTGACATAGGCAGCGTACTTTTTCCCTACTTTTAAAACCATTAAACTAAGTAATATTACAAGTTCAATAGATTGTCTAAAAAAGATGTTAAAAGCCACGGTAAATGGTGCATAAATGCTTAATATTTCCTTAATACTTGCAAATAATATTAGTAAATGGCGTGAATTGATCATAGAAATGGGGTTAAAGTACACCCTAAATGATGTCTTTTATGGCACTGGAAAAAACAGCATTTATGGTGTTTGAATGCACCATTATATTTTAGAGTGCAAATGTATGACGGTAAAGCAAACATAATTATTCAAAATTTAATTACATTAAGTCTGAAGTGACAGATATTATATAAAAACGACTTGGTTTGGACCAAGGCCGAAAAAACAAACGATATGTGTGAGGTTTATCAATTGACTGAAGTTTCAGATATTGAAATTTTTTTCTAGTTCTTTTTATCCACTCAATCCTTAATCAATATTTAATTCAATCAACTGATTTTACTGTTAATCGATCTAGTCCCTCTAAATTAATTGAAAAAATTACATATCTACGCTTTTTCAAGAACAACATCGTTGCCTTTAATTTCATGATAAAATGTTTTCGAAAATGTAATTGTTCTTGAAAGAGCGTAGATTTGTAATTTTTTCAATTAATTTAGAGGGACTAGATCGATTAACAGTAAAATCAGTTGATTGAATTAAATATTGATTAAGGATTGAGTGGATAAAAAGAACTAGAAAAAAATTTCAATATCTGAAACTTCAGTCAATTGATAAACCTCACACATATCGTTTGTTTTTTCGGCCTTGGTCCAAACCAAGACGTTTTTATATAATCTAGATTGAGGGTTAATTCACAATGCTAGGTAAACTGGTTAAGGAGTTAGTTATAAATATTAATTAAATTATAGGATATACATTGGAAGCTCATATTGAGGTTGTGCTACGAAAATGTTTTTGGGAAGTTGTAGAAGTTAAGAAATCTCTACTGATAGTATGTAAGAAATTATAAATCAAAGAGTTTTTCATTTAGAAACAGTATCAACACAATATTTGGACGTGTTAAAGAATTCTCTTGTTAATTTAAGAGAACTAACAGAGTTAAATTTCGAAGATGGTGTGGCTACAACACTTAAGGAGTTAGCATTTACTGAAATGTTTGACTCATTCGTAACCGTTCAGGAACAACTATCTGAAAAATTTTCTCTGATGACAAATCTATCAAGCAACAATTACAGAGTTGAAACAAAAACAATATTGAGAAATAATTATATAGAACGTGTTTTAATACAAATTATCAGGTGTGTATCTGAAATATGGATCTAATAATCCTTCGTCCTTGAGACTGAAGTAAAAATTAAATTTTTAACAGGGATATAGTGACAAGAGCGGCGTCTAAGTTAGATTTGAGGTATTTGGCTCAATCTCTTTTGAGTAGAATACTTGAGGAAATTCTGACTTCGGCGACTAAAAAAACGACTCATTATACGTGCAAACTGGTGACTTATAAACGGAAGTCGGTGCTGTTGCATCTTTAAAGGAGAATTATGACCCAGAAGCCGTTCAAGATGTTGAAGGATCTGTCATTTACGGTTTAATAAAGTCCCGTCCCTTGAATTAGAGGGAAATTGTGAAAGGTAGAATGATGCAAGCCACCACCAAGTCGAGAGATGGTGACTGGACTAGATTGGAAAATAGAGGGGTTTAATTGATATTAGCAACGAAGTGTGTGATTTTCTCACGCTCCTTTTGTCGGTATCTCATAAATGCTTTCCCGCAAACAATTTGAGATTCCCAAAAGGGATTAAGCAGCTCGCAATAAATGAAATCCTACACAACGAAGAAGTTTTAAAAAATGGGACTTAATTTGGGGAGATTTGACCAGCGACAAAAAACTCTCAAGCTTAAAAAACTGTCATCGGAAAATTCATAAATACCCAAGGAAATGGTTTGCAAACTCGCCTAATGCAAATGCATCAAATCCGAAGTAAAAAGTTGGCAAAGGAGAAGAAACTTAGATCGAAATTATCCTCAATCAATGATCAAACCATTTAGAAATTAATAGTGTTTATTGATACTGTGATAAAAGGTTCCTAAATATTAATGATACTAATGTTTCTTGAAAATGCAATAACGTTTTAAGTACTAGTCGTTTATGTAAAATTTAATGTTTGTTAAAGTTAAGCAATATTTTAAATAAAAATTTCAAGTATTCCAATGAATTTTAAAATATTTTCTTAGGAGGAATGGTACCTCTTCCTCTTTATTTGGTACATTTTGTTTACTTGGGCTTGAGATAGTGACCGGCGACACGATAACTGATCCCGAGTTACCACTAACTGGCGGTTTAAAGTACTGGCGAAGATAATAGGTTTTACGGTTCCGCTCCCCATACTCCTTGGCTTTTGAGTTCAAACTGGCACCTCCCATGCCTCGAATCTTACTGAAATGTTGTTCTAAGAAATCCTGGTTGAGACGGGTTGTAAAAAGAAATTTTGCCTCTTTTCTTAGCATGAACCTCACAACGCTCACAACTGACCGACCTATTGGTTATTCAATACTTTGATTAATTTATACAAGACACTTCTTTCTCAAATGAACTCACTGGTAAACCGTAGCCCTTCAACTGTATCTGAGCTCAGTAACATCATTTTCCTTTCTGCGTCAGAAAATATGCCCTCTCGTTCTTTCACCTCCCGTTCCCAATCATCAAGATACGTTAAAAAATCTTCTTCGATCCATTGAAAAATTACTTATAATTGACCAGGAAAATATAACAAAAATCTGAAATATATCAGTATCCATACTTTGAGTCTATCATCATCAACACTTGTAAAGGGTAGTAGATCTGGATTTCTCTGGCGATGGCCTTGGTTCAAGTGGTGAAATTCATTATGTCAAACCATTTATTCATATATCGAATGAATTTAACAGTTTCATTGACACTATCTCCAAGATATTGCTCCATCGCGTTAGCAACGCTAGAGCTTAAGACCTGGGTAGCGAGTTTAACACGCATTCTTGAGAACGAATGAAGGTAAATATGGTCGTATTTCAGCTTTGGTAGCTTCCTGATGGTTTTTTGTGATTCTATGTTATATACATCAACCAGATGATACCATAATATGTCTTTGCTTTGAATAGTTCCCCAGGTGGATTAGATTCTTCATTGGGCACTTTTTTCTTAGTGTTTTTGGCATTGGATTACTTAAATTTCGGTAAACCACTTTTGAAAAGCAGTTTCGAGTGGTTTTTATGAGATGAGGCGCGTCACATAAGAAAATTTCGGTAAACCACTTTTGAAAAGCAGTTTCGAGTGGTTTTTATGAGATGAGGCGCGTCACATAAGAAAAATAACGGTCTTTCTTCATCCCTTAAGAATTTGTTATCCATAAAGCCGTTGTGTCCTCCATTCATTTTGAAAAATTTGCGCTTTGTCGATGCTCCATCCCCAACAATTGCCAAAACACGACAACCCATTCCTTCTAAACGATCCACCACACCCATTAAAATATGGTTCAGTGTTTCGAACCTAGATTGTGTGTAGGGAAAAAAGCCAAGGGAAACTTTGTTTGTTGATATTCCTCTCACCATTACTTGGAGAACGTGAGATGCTAAATCAAGCGCTTTATTTTTAATATTGTAACCGTAAAATTTAAATGTAGGAAAGGGGGCCTAATTTCACGGCTCACAAAGATATTTAAATAAAAACTAGCAAATTAAGAATTTCCCTGGTTCCCGTTTAAAGAACTTAGTGCCCATGACTAATGATTTGGCGGGAAACCGCGGATGAATACAAGAAACTATTAAACCGCGGATGATACAAGAAACTATTTTCTTCGAAGGTTCGTCTGCTATCCAGCTGAATGCTGATTTTGTTAAGGTACCTGGCTGACCTGTGAGTATTGGAATGCATTACAAGTTTATATATGAAAAAATCGTTATTAACTCCGATTATATTAATAAAACGATATATTTTTACATTTAGGTATAAAAATGAACATAAGCAACATTACTACTAATGTAAGGGAAGAATTTAAAGCCATTTCCCTGTTTGAAAAAAGGTATAAGATCTTTGACAGGCTTAAAGAAAGTGGTGATTTTGAAGAGCTATTTAACATTATGGTTGGCAAGTTTGAGTACCTTAAAGATGTTGCTAAACCTACTAAAACAAATGAAAAAGCTGGGGGCTATGGATTTTTTTTAAATTCATGGCAAAATTGGAGAACATCTGTGATTTCACTGGCGCTTGGAATTGAAACCGAAGAAAGAGCGAGTGAAAGTGATAAGAAAATGATAGATATAATTGTCAAATATTTGAAATCAAAGTCTGATGGGATGGTTGAGGATATAGTTGTAATTTTGAATTGGATAGCTCATGCTATTCTTGATTGCAACAATGAAGAACAAATGAATAATTTAAAGTCAAATCTCTGGGAAGCCAACGTGGATAAAGTTCAAATTAATGATGAACCTAAAATATCTTTAAGGCATAAGCCAACGGATATAATATACGCAGCATACAGATTAGGAGGAGGAGCCCTTGGGGAAATGATTAATGTTAATAAGAGACGATTGGACAATAAAAACCTTTCTAACTCTCAGGTTAGCAAAGCTTCACAGTTTTTGGAAATTGCCCTGTTGCTCCGTGATCCTGTTAAAAGTGCCAAAATGACACCAAAAGCTATGCATAACCGAGACAAAGGTGGATTGCATTTCTTACACGAATTACTTGTGCAATATACAAACGAAGTTGGGCGGGTCGTTGCTACCCAATATAAAGAAATTTGCACTATCGGGGAACGCAATGTGATAATTAAATTTTTTGGTCAACATCTGACTACCAAATTTCTAATTTTAACTGAAATAATGGAGTTATATCGTATTGGTTTATTTTAGAGAAAACTACGCAAATACTTCTTTTGGACAAAAATTTGGAAAAAATGTTCTACTCGGCTGTATCTTCTATCGATGGCATTCTAAAACGTGGCTTTTCAAGAGAAATTTTGGAAGAATTCCGAAAGGTCCACCTGATAAAGATGGGCCACGCTATTCTAAATGACTTTATTTCCGCTAAAACTGAGCAAATCAATAGGAAAAAGAAGAACCGTAGTCAAGGGGGGCAGTTATTAAGGGATCAGCTTTATCAACTATCATCTGGGTCCAAAAAAAGTAAGGCGAATATCCGACCAAAGAAAAAGATAAAACAACGAAGTTCTAGTCAACAAACACCAAGAAAAAACATGCGCAAGACAACTTCACTTGACTATTCTGCCAAGAATACCTCACCAATTCTAAGCAAAACGAAACCTGCCAAATTTACCGGGAAAAACTCAAGACCGGTTTCATCAATCTCAAGCAAAACAAACCCCACTAAACAAGGCAAAATAAATGAATCCACCTTGAGTAAAACTAATTCTGTCCAAGTGATCTCAAAGAAAATTAATTCTGCCCAAACGATCTCAAAGAATATTAATTCTGCCCAAACAATCTCAAAGAATATTAATTCTGCCCAAAAGATCTCAAAGAAAATTAATTCTGCCCAAGCGATCTCAAAGAAAATTAATTCTGCCCAAGCGATCTCAAAGAAAATCAACTCAGTCCATGATACATCTAGAAGTGCAAACTACGAATTAGCTTCAAGCCAAAGAAATTCCACGCAATCTTGTTTAGTAGAACAAACCAACGCCAAAAGTGCCTCAATTAGAGGAAGAATTCGAAAACCTAATTTTAAAATGGATTTTATTTATTAGTAGATGTAGTTTTTAATATTCCTAACTTATAAGCCAAATATTAAGAATTTTAGAAAACAAAATGGTTGACTGTTTTTAGTCTATTTGTGATAGCTGAAGTGTGATACAAGATAATTTCTATCGTGTGTTATGAGTTTGTGATAGCTGAAGTGTGATACAAGATAATTTCTATCGTGTGTTAACTTAGGAGTTTCACAATAAAGAAATTACCACAAATTATCTGTCTTTTCACTGTTCAAATTAAAAAAATTTATTTATTCATAGTTCATTTGTCTACATTTGGCAAATCTAATATAGATGAAACATTTAACTCGACGTTTCTGTAGGCATTCTCGCCAGTTTGAACTTCATTTTTCTTGGGGCTTTTCATGTCAGCACTGATAAGGATGGATCTACGAGCAGTTTTGTAATTTATGCTAGTTAGTTTGCCAGCTGTTACGAAACGTAACTGGCTGAAAAAGGATTCTACAACACTGCCATTTACTTTGACAGGATAGACATAAAAACTAGGATTTCTTTGGTGAAAGTCTTTAACAAACCCAAGAAATCCAAATACCATCACACGCAACAGATCCCATGTTTGCCAAGCTAAGAAGGTCTTTCCATCTTTTCCTGACAAATCTTTATTACTTTTAAGGGTTTCTGTAGCCCAGCTTTCGAAGTATTTGAAACCTTTTAAAATGTTTTGGGGTGGTTCGCTTTCGACAGAGTGTACCTTTTTGTGAGAAAGAAAGCCAACTTCAAATAAGTTATGGCATGCTGTTAAGAAGTCATAGCACGCCATAACTTCCTTTTCATCATGGGGTGCTTGTATTTCTTCACAAATAGCATTATTTTTGTCACCCACAGCATGCAGTGGCAGAAAAGTTGTGTTTGGGTTGGCATAATTGTAAAGTTCACTCAAAAATGGCAGCTGTTGAAGTATCTTTGCGGGCGTAACATTTAACTTCGTCCATGCGTCCCGCTCAATATATGCGTGACGTAAACCTTTCACTTGAGAAAGCTCAAGGTTTTTCTTCCTTTCATCTTCTCTTGCTTCAACGTCTTCTATTTGTTTCCAACCGAAGCCAATGTTGCCCTTTTCAAATGATCTTGTGCCACCTTCTTTTGAATGACTCAGCCCATTTATGAGATTTTTTAATTGGTGGCTGGGACAGATGATCCAATAGATCCATCGGTCCGGCAATAATGGGTTTCGAATTCTTGGTTCAACATCAAAGTTTAAAGTTCCATCTTCTCTAGATGTGTAAGAGTACTGACCAGTAACACCATGGCTGGATTTGATCATGGGCAAGTTGGAGCTAGCGCCATCGCAAATAATTGCTGATATAAAAAATCCAACAGATTGGAAAGCAAATATGCTTTTCTGTGTCAGAACTGTTAATTCCTCGTGAGTGAAGGGTACGTGGCTTGGAAAATAAGGACCAATTACGTCAAATTTTTGTCCAGCGCATCTCCAAATGAATTGAAGAACGTACTGGGCAGCTAAGCACTCATTTACAGACGTATTTTTATAAAAGTTATGTAGCGACGGTATCTCCTCCTATCCATAGCTAACCCAATAAATTCGTTGGTATTTGCATTCCACACCATTTTACCGATTACCTTGACCTCGTCTAATACTAGGAAACCTTCTTGAGGCGGTCTTTCGTTTTCTATATTAGTATCGAACTTAGTCTTAAACTTTTCGCTCTCTCTTAACAGATATTCAATATCTATACCCGCGTCACATTTCATCTTCTGAACTTTCTTTTGAATTGTGTGTACACTGGGCAAATTAAAAATCTGCAGTGATTTCAGTGCTCTGTATGATGCGGGTGATCTTGAGTACAAGGTGAGGGCCAGACGATAAGTTAGAGGGCTCCAAGTATTCCCCTTCCTAGTTTCTGAATGTTTCTCTTGGTCTTTTAAAAATGTGGATAACTTGTTGTTTTCACTATCGGTCTTCCAAGACATCTTGAACGCTTTTGATAGAAGAGGGTTCCGTTTCTTGACTTCGGAAATGGCTTTCATAAAATCATCTTTGTGATTCAAATTAATTTCATTAAGCATTTGAGCTAATTCATAACTTTGTTCAGTATTAAGAGTTATGGCGTTTTCCTTGACTTCTTTTTCCATTTGTAGAATTCTTTTACTTAGCCGATATCTTTGATTGCGTAAATTCTTAATTCGTATGTTTCTACTTTTTGGTGTTAAATCTTGGATAGGGAATTTGGAACTGATGTGTCTTCTTTTTAGTTTAGTTCTTGGTGTTACATCCACAGCTTTTTTTCTATGTCTAAGGTACCTGAAATAAGTTTCATTACAAAATATGTCTAGTAATTGTAGTTTAGAACGAGTGTAAGTACTTACTTATCTAACGAGGAGCATTTTGGGCACATAAATCCATTCTCACTACCTGATGCAGAAACAGAAGATTTTATTTTAGGTATTTGAACAAAATTGGACAGAGTTTAGATTGCTGCCTTTCGCAAGGATGGTGTAAAATTTCTAAACTCTTTGGTTTTCCGAAATGAAAGGCCTGCAAAAGTAGTAACCAATTGTAAACATTAGTTGTCTTTTCTAGAAATGTACAAGCCAGGTAATAATACAGGGTTCGCACAAAATCTTTCGATTGAAATTCCTAGTCTCTTAAAGATTTGCCCCGTCCATTTTAGGCCTATTATCAATTTCCCTGACACTTCCCGCCTGTTTTCAAATTCCCAGACATTTACAGATTTGCCCCGTTCATTTTAGGCCTATTATCAATTTCCCTGACATTTCCCGCCTGTTTTGAAATTCCCAGACATTTCGAGGTGTTCACGGTCGTGTAAGAACCCTGTAATATGGATATTCTCGATTTACTGACATTTTTAATGCCTGAACAAAAGGTGTTTGCTTCAGAAAGATAATTTAGTGCTCTAAACACAGGCGCTGGATCGATGGCCAAGTTTTCAGAATCCCAATAAGTTTCTTGATTAACTGGCTTAAAAACTAAAACGACAGAAACAATGCCATCTGAGGAAAATTTGATTTTCACTGGAACTTCATGCAAACCCCCAATATCTCGAAGAAAGTCTTTACGCCAAATTTCCAAACACGAAACTGAGCTGTGTTTGTTATGTTGCAAAATATAGTCAATATCTGGTGAAATAATTATAAGACTTGTTAGATAAGCGAAATATTTTTGATTCGGAAAGTTTAACCCACCTGTTCTATCTTTAATGACATTTAAAACTCCCTGAAGACGCTCATTTGTTATTTGACGATTATCTGAACAGGGAATCTTAGCTGCTGCTCGATTATTCAGCTTCTCTAGGGAATCTGAAGCTTTTCGTTTATTTTGATTTCTTAAAGCAGTCTCACTAATGTCTGTAAGTTCACTTATAGTTTTACCGGAGGCTGGACTTAATGTTTCAGTTTCAGATAAACTTGATACACCGAAAGAATCCGCGAATATTTTACAGTTCAGATTTCGTTGTTGCAAAGCCCCAACAACTCCTATTGTCACTAAAGTTTGAGATTCAGAGGAATTTTTAGCTAGCTCATTTGTTTCACCATTATTAAGCTCTTGGGTTTGTTCTTTCAGAGAGGTTGTGGATCCTTCTGGTAGTGTCTTTATATTAGACTTCTTGAGTTTACTATGGCCGAGGCTTAACGAGTCACTCGAATTTGGCGAAAAATCTACTTGAATACCTTTAGTTTTGCCTTTAAAACTTGTCTGGCTTTTCTTGTCACTAGTTTCACGATATACTAAATTACACTGGACAGAACTATCCATTTTTAACTCTTAATTGAACGATAACTTTCAATGTCAATCTACCCGGGCGAAAGAAGGACGGAAATCGTCGTCTATACTCTGTAGTTCGGTTTCTCACGGTATGGTGGCGTACCTTCAAAAATTTCTATCGGTTCTGTGTCTATCTCTGATTGGCCAATTTAAAGCGATAGCTTGTTTCTGGGAGAGAAGGACGACTTGCACTAGCTAAAGGTACGAATACGTACTTCCCCTATTTACTTCTGCGGTTACTAAACGGCCTAAGAATAACTATGCTTTTAATTTTACTCTTCTTAAACGTCACAATAACGACTAGCGCGAGGGAGTTGGTAATCAATTGGCAAAAAATGTGTTGGAATTTTCTAGACGATAGGCAAGCCTACTTTAAACCATCTCTCTTCCAACTGTCAGATAGATGTCGGCATTGCCAACTAAAAGAAGTAGTCGGCTTCATGAGTCGGAAAAGTGTCGGAATAAGCATGGTACAGCTGACTGGACCGTAAACCGACTATTCGACCTTTAACCGACTGTTATGCGGAAGGCTTGTGCTACTGGGGGTCTAATATAAACGGGCCTTTCAAATTTACATGGTAACGATTCTCACCAAGATTAAAACCATTTTTCGCTAGATCAAGAAGCTCACCGATAAACTCTTTAAGATAATCTTCTAAAGGCATGGGTTTTTTATCACCACAAAAGATTGCAACAATAAAAGGCTTTCCCACCAGCCCGATATCGAAATTGAATACCGAAACCAAAATTGAGCCAAAATTCTAGTGTTCCACTTTTAGAAATGGGAACACCATCGATATTAACAGCAAACGAAATTTCGTGTTTGTACAGATAATTTTGTAACAAAAAATTTGTCAGACCCTTTTTGAGTCCAAAGTAAACAAATTCTCCGGTTCCTATTGATTTAACTAGTGAAACATTTTTTCCAGTTTTTAAGAGCGTTCTGCTGTCTTTTGGTAGGTCATGGCCATGATTACCTAACAATAGTAGTAAATTATCCAATGCTGTATGAGTAATTCTATTTCTTAGGGCCCAAATAGCTAAGTCATTGTCAAGTGGTTTATTAGGGGCCTCATTGATTTCATTTATTTCGTTACCATCTAATTCTGATTCATGAAAAAGGTCACTTTCTAATTCTGACTGACCCTCGTATGTTTCTAATAAGCTAGGTGTTGGTGATCGATGAGAGGATTCTGAACTTTCAGCTTCTCTATCGAGCTCATTCTCATAACGGACACAATTTACATCGCCTAAAGTGCTCTCACTGACAGTTTCAGGTATAACATCATTGCTGCTGTCATTATGAAACAATTCCTCATAAAATGTTTTATTGTTTCTATTCCTTTGCCTTGCGGATAATGGCTTTAGAAATGATTTGCTACCAACAGCCGGCGTTGCCAAATGATCCATACTCAAATCTATTTCAACAACCAAACCAGATATCAAATTAGTTAATCTCTCCAACATGAACATGCACTCTGTCACTTCTAACCGAGAACTGAAGATATATTTAATCACGACAGAAATCCATATATTTTTAGAAGCAGGAATGACAAACAGGGCTATTCGGCCGCGCGTCCTAGTTCACGACCCCCTTTCCCGGGACGGGGGGATGAAAGAATAGGCGAGTCGTAGCGAGAGAGTAGGGGTGACCGATACCAGGCCTAACCCGATACCGATGCTAACACACACCGATACCGTTTGATACCGATAATCACTCATTATGATCCAATGAACCGATAACGATACGTATCGGTTTATCGCTGGACTAAAACAGTTTTATAACTATAGATTTCATCACAATCTTAATTCAACTTCTTAAGCCTAAATAAACCACGGTTAGTTTACATGAAGATGACATAAAGCGCCATCTATACTATGAAAGGAACAAACATTATAGGTATTGTTAAGGTGCGATACTTTCATGCCTACCAGAGGAGTTAAAAGGATCAGCTACCAACCACGTATTTTTTGGCCGTCCCCTTCTGCAGCGTCAGCAAAATGACGTAGTTTAAGTGAGCCAATAAGATAATTTTAAAATTTCTGTACGTATTGAAGGGAGGGGCTCTTCACTGGGCTATGAGTCGGACTGAAGTAAAGGCTAAGCGTTCGGTATTCCTGCTTCTAAACATATATGGATTTCTGATCACGCTAGGAGCTTTTAAATGTTTAAAACATGCCTTCGTTTCTAAGGGTTAATTCACTGGACAATAAAAAAATGGCCTAAAAACTCCCACAGGATATTCAAAATTTTCCAATTATTATTTAAAGCATATGATTCTCCCATAATTAGCACATTTAATAAAGTATCTTAATCACCCTTACTTTTGTTTGATTTTCAGCCATTCCAATTGAGGCAAAACGTCTTAACAATGCCACAAAGGTTTTATATAATCCAACCGAAAAACAGCTAGCTATTTAATCCTTTTATAATTAGGCCAATGCCCGTAGGCTGTTAAAGATAAATATAAATACTTAAATGAAATAGTTATAAATAAACATTTAAATTTATCTTACCTTATTTATATCCAAATTCCCTTCTAGAAGTTGCTTCCTGGAGAATGTAGAATTCCACTTAAAATATTACTAATCTTAAAAACCGCTTTGGCTAGTCAGAATTGCCCTTCACCAACCCCAGTAGCACAAGCCTTCCGCATAACAGTCGGTTAAAGGTCGAATAGTCGGTTTACGGTCCAGTCAGCTGTACCATGCTTATTCCGATACTTTTCCGACTCATGAAGCCGACTACTTCATTTAGTTGGCAATGCCGACATCTATCTGACAGTTGGAACAGAGATGGTTTAAAGTAGGCTTGCCTACCGTCTAGAAAATTTCAACTTATTTTTTGCCAATTGATTACCGACTCTCTCGCGCTAGTCGGTATTGTGACGTTTAAGAAGAGTAAAATTAAAAGCAAAGTTATGCTTAGGCCGTTTAGTAACCGACATTTATCCGACAGTTGGAACTGAGATGGTTTAAAGTAGGCTTGCCTACCGTCCTAAACATGTAACCCATTTTTGCCAATTGATTACCAACTCCTTCCCGCTAGTCGGTATGGCCACGTTTTAAAAGAGTAAAATGAAAAACGAAGTTGTTGTATAGCCCTTCTTTTTCCGTGGGACGGTTTTTTTGACTTTTACTATACCGCATATGCCACCAAATTTTTTTTGTTATATATTTAACTTATACTATATTTCGACCCACAAGCAGAAGTTGATAATACTATATTTTTGGCAACACTAGAAACATAACGTTACAAAAAAACTGCGAAGCAAAAAAACACATCTGATTTTCTAGTTTGAATTTTCCCTCCTGTAATTTCTCGGGTCAGGTGACACGCCTCTGTTCTATTGGCGTAACTAAGATAACGCCATGCACGTCATCATCGAAGGGGGCGCTGCTAGTGCGAAAGCAAGTTAGCCTTTCCAGTATCTCTGACGCGGCTGGGTCGTCAGAATATTTAAACGAGATTTTTGTGGTCGAAAATTATTAGTTCTAGGCTTGCTAACTTTTAATTTCATCGCTAAGGTTCTTTGTCACACTATATAAACTAGAAACGTCTTCGTTTGTCACGTAAGGTTTGAATTTTGTTAATGAATTATCAATTTATCTACCCCTTAGAGCCAGTTTTATGCATAAGCCTTTGCTTTTTTACCTAGCTTCTCATCTGCTGGGAACCACACCCCTATAAAGTGAAACCAAAACTAAAACGTTTATGTATTCCTTCAGTTTATTTGTTTGAATATAAAAGAAGCAAGTGTTTTGGGGCGCTTGGAGTTCAAAAACCTTATATATGAAAAATTTTTGGTTGTGAAAATAATACTGAATTCCAAAATAGATCTCAATTTTTTTTAGTTACAGAATTTTTTTGCGGTTACAAACATTTTAAGAGAAAAATGTGTGAAATAATACCCTTTAGAATTGTATGATTTTCTTTTCCCTTAAAAAAATCTATATGTGTATATCAGGATTGCCACAGTACCTGGATATCCTGGAAAAGTCAGGGAATTTAAAAATGGGCCAAAAGGTCAGGGAAAAGTCGGGAAATTTTAAAAATTTTAGCAAATTCTGGGAACTTGATTTTAGTGGGTAAAAGTATTTATTGAAAGAGTAATGAAAGTTTCTCCTTATCCTCTCTTAACACAGAAAACTCCATGAGCAATCCTTAAAAATGTCTAGAATTGTTTTTATAAAATAAATGCCTTCAAAAAAGCTCTTAAGACTGTTATTTATAGTTAAAATGATTCTTATTCATTTTGGTGCAACAAATACATTGGAAAAATTAATGTAGATCGAGTTTATTTAATTATAAGCACTTAAAACGTGCTGTAAAAATTTACCCTACCGCCTAAAAGGTCTGGGAAAATCTGAGAAAAAGGTCAGGGAAAACCTGGAAAAGTCCGGGAATTTTGTTCTGAAAATTCCGTGGCAACCCTGTATATTTTTCATTAAGATTTTTGTAATTTAAGAGATAGTAACTGGCCACATCGAAGATATTAACAATGAATATTAATAAATGCTTTAATTGATTTAAATATTATACTCGCCCTGAAAAATTTTACTTTTGGTTAAAACCAATTAGCTAGGCAGCTAATATTTTCATTCGACTAGTCGTGTAATATCGAATACATTGTTTAATATTTGAAATTGTTATAATTGATGCTCAACCTGTATGTTACTTGAAATAACAAAAGTACAAATTCTAAAGTGATTTTCATTGAAAATGTATTAAAGAAATTTCAATACTTGGTATCAGTATCCTTTACTATAAGCAAATGAAGCCTCGAGTTAAGGCTTGATCGTCGCAAAAGCGTCGGACCTCTTGCTGACAGGCGGTTATGTCGACTCTCAAACGTGTTGGATGAGGGTCGTATTTCATTCGTGTCGTAACAGTCGGTAAACCAGCGGGCCGTCGTCCCGCCGGGCGGACATTTCGACTCTCACACCCTTACCCTACCAGCCGTTTACCGACGATTTACCGTTCCTATACTAAAAAGCCGCGAAATCGTCGGATTGAGCGCGGCTTTAGGTAGGCATAGTGACGCCGACATATAGTCGGCCAACAGTCGTTTTATAGTAGCCTCAAAACAGTAGGAAAACCGGCGGCCCATCGTCCCTCCAGGCGGACATTTCGACTTTCAAACCATTACGCTCCCGACTTATTAGTGACTTTTTACCAACTCGTCGGTAACACACAAAGCCGACCATGTAGGACCTACGTCGGCAGTGCTACTGGGGTAAACTCAAAATGGACGCACATAAAGAATAAACTTTCTTTCGAGTGTTTTGAGAAACCGTCCTACAGTCGAGATATGGACTCCGAGACCGTACCGTACCGTACGCGTTACCGTATGACCAAGCTTTCGCGCCTCTGATAATTCCCTCCCGAGTCTCGTCTTGGGAAAATCCCGTGACACGTTATCACGTGTTGCCTGACGCTTGTTTTTCTCGTATAGATAACAAGAATGACGCGCTCTGGTGCTCGTTTTGAAAATATGGTGGTGTAAAATGTTTTGTCGGTTCTACATTTATTTCTAAAAGCGCAAAATTTTATATAATTCAATCGAAAATTTCATCAAACGAAAATATAGTAAAATATCTAGCTAAAAGTATTTAAAATTTTGAAATATTCAGGCCAGCCATGCAATAGCTGACAGCCTACGTGTTTGGGCTGTCGGCTAGCGTGCGTGTTTGGGCTGTCGGTTGCGTACGTGTTTGGGATGTCGGCTAGGAGGCGTAAATCTGACTGTATACCCTTTCTAAGTCGGTTTACAACGTTGTGCCGACTTCGACTTCTGCCCGACTATACCGTCAATGAGCCGACTAAAAACGGTTCAGTCAATGCTACTGGGGTTGCGCTTTATTCGTAGCTTAGGTAAAAAGTTTGCTTATGAACATGAATATTTTCGGTAATATTTATAGGAGAGGTTAAGAAGTAAATAACCTTTTTTAAATGTTTGTAATTTTCAAGGACCAAAGTCCCAACTGGTTTTATTTTTATAAGTCATAAAATCAAATTAAGGTTACAAATATAAATTGCGTCTGCATACGATTGACAAGTGGGGATTCTGACAATCTTTTCACCCACATAGTGGGGACCCGACTTACATGTGGGGACATTTTAAAGTCCTCACATGTAAGTAATTAGATAAATGATATAATTAGACTAATTAGAGCCCAAATTAATTTTTTTCAAAAAGTCCCCACTTGTAAGGTACTTGGTCTTTTCACATTACAAGTGGGGACCATGGAAATTAACACATATCCGAGAGATGTCGCCAGAGGTTTTCACACACCCGGGTACCCAGTTGTACGAAATGAGGACCATATGGTCTCTTCGGCGTACATGTGGGGGCACAAAAATGGGTTTTAATTACAATAAGCACAGATAGATGTCGCTACTTTAGAAATACAAAATATACATTATTCAGCGATAACAATATTAAATCTTGTATCTCACAGACCGAACGGTGATTTTTTCATAATTTAATTACACTTGACGTACGAAAACTACTTTTCCTAATTCTTTAGGCGTCATTAAATTAACTTCGTTTAAAACATTAACTCGATTTAAAAAACTGTATGTCCCCAGATGTACATTAAAAAGATGGCCAAGTTCCCCACATTTTAAAATGGGACTAACGTTACACATAATGTAAATTTCATCATAATTATCAATATTTTAATTAAAAAAAAGCGAATTAAAATGAATTTTGAAAACATGTATTTTAACGACCCCACTTGTCCGTTGAAATGACAGCGAAGGTCCCCACTTGTAAAATTTTCGAGTTTAAAAAAATATCTTCAAATATTTGAAGGAACCGTAAAGATCCTATTTCTAAAATTTCATCATAATAATCTATACTTTAATTACAAAGATGTAATATACATGTAATTAGAAAATGTGTGTATAAAAGACCCCACTTGTCTGTTGAAATGACAGCCAAGGTCCCCACTTGTAAATTTATCAAGTGTGAAAAATTATCTTGAAATACTTGATGTAACCATTTAGGCTTTGACACTAATTCAAAATCTAAAAATTTATACACAAATGTCCCCAGATATAAGGTAGGAAGACGGTTTAGGTCCCCACTTGTAAACCTGAAATTAGCTCAAAACTTAAGTGTTAACTAGAAATAGGACTGATTACTTAAATTTCATTCTGATAATCAATATTTTAACTATAAAATTATAATATACATGAAATTTGAAAATGTGTGTTTAAAAGACCCACTTGTCAGTTGAAATGACAGTGAAGGTCCCCACTTGTAAATTTATCGAGTGTGAAAAATGAAATTGAAATACTTGATGGAACCATATAGGCTTTGACACTAATTCAAAATCTAATAGTTTATACACAAATGTCCCCAGATATAAGGTAGGAAGACGGTTTAGGTCCCCACTTGTAAACCTGAAATTAGCTCAAAACTTAAGTGTTAACTAGAAATAGGACTGATTACTTAAATTTCATTCTGATAATCAATATTTTAACTATAAAATTATAATATACATGAAATTTGAAAATGTGTGTTTAAAAGACCCACTTGTCAGTTGAAATGACAGTGAAGGTCCCCACTTGTAAATTTATCGAGTGTGAAAAATGAAATTGAAATACTTGATGGAACCATATAGGCTTTGACACTAATTCAAAATCTAATAGTTTATACACAAATGTCCCCAGATATAAGGTAGGAAGAGGGTTTAGGTCCCCACTTTTAAACCTGAAATTAGCTCAAAACTTAAGTGTTACTGTTAAGCTAGAAATAGGACTGATTACCAAAATTTCATTAAAATAATCAATATTTTAACTATAAAATTATATATACATGAAATTTGAAAATGTGTGTTTAAAAGACCCCACTTGTCAGTTGAAATGACAGCCAAGGTCCCCACTTGTAAATTTATCAAGTGTGAAAAATTATCTTGAAATACTTGATGTAACCAAATGGGCTTTGACTCTAATTCAAAATCTAAAAATTTATACACAAATGTCCCCAGATATAAGGTAGGAAGACGGTTTAGGTCCCCACTTGTAAACCTGAAATTAGCTCAAAACTTAAGTGTTAAGCTAGAAACAGGACTGATTACTTAAATTTCATTCTGATAATCAATATTTTAACTATAAAATTATAATATACATGAAATTTGAAAATGTGTGTTTAAAAGACCCCACTTGTCAGTTGAAATGACAGTGAAGGTCCCCACTTGTAAATTTATCTTGTGTGAAAAATGAAATTGAAATACTTGATGGAACCATATAGGTTTTGACACTAATTCAAAATCTAATAGTTTATACACAAATGTCCCCAGATATAAGGTAGGAAGACGGTTTAGGTCCCCACTTGTAAACCTGAAATTAGCTCAAAACTTAAGTGTTAGGCTAGAAATAGGACTGATTACCAAAATTTCATTAAAATAATCAATATTTTAACTATAAAATTATATATACATGAAATTTGAAAATGTGTGTTTAAAAGACCCCCCACTTGTCTGTTAAAAGGACAGTGAAGGTCCCCACTTGTAAATTTTTAGAGTGTGAAAAATGAAATTGAAATACTTGATGTAACCAAATGGGCTTTGACACTAATTCAAAATCTAAAAATTTATACACAAATGTCCCCAGATATAAGGTAGGAAGACGGTTTAGGTCCCCACTTGTAAACCTGAAATTAGCTCAAAACTTAAGTGTTAAGCTAGAAATAGGACTGATTACTTAAATTTCATTCTGATAACCAATATTTTAGCTATAAAACTAAAATATACATGAAATTTGAAAATGTGTGTTTAAAAGACCCCACTTGTCTGTTAAAATGAAATTAAAATACTTGATGGAACCAATAGGTTTTGACACTAATTCAAAATCTAATAATTTATACACAAATGTCCCCAGATATAAGGTAGGAAGACGGTTAAGGTCCCCACTTGTAAACCTGAAATTAGCTCAACACTTAAGTGTTAGGCTAGAGATAGGTCAAATACCTAAATTTCATTATAATAATCAATATTTTAACTATGAAATTATAATATACATGAAATTAGAAAAAGTGTGTTTAATAGACCCCACTCGTCTGTTGAAATACCTAAAACAATCTTATAGGGTTTGACACAAATTCAAAATCGAAGTGTTTGTTAAGAATTCTCCTCAAATATATGGGGAGGAATTCATAGATTTCATCTGCTTGGAATCTTTAACAGCCGTGTTCTGGGTCTTTCTGCGTCAATTAATGAGGGCAGGTGTAGAAGTCGTCACTCGTGACGTCATGCATAATGTATATTGACATTAACCTGATATTGACATGGCTAGAATCCTGCTCTGAGATTCCCTATTAGCACCGAACCTTAATGTAAACAAATTCACTTTGCGTGTGCTGAACGAGTAAACCTTGGGTTGTATATACTTTTTAAGTTTTAATTTATGGAGTTTAAGTTGAGGTTCGCCTTAAGTCAATGCCTAACTTTCACTTTAAGCTCCATTTTCACCATTCTTAATATTTTTATTTTTTTGTTTTAATGGCTAAACATTTTTTGATAACAGAAGAAGTTTTTTGTGTAAGAGTATGAGTTATTTAGTCTTTGCGAGAGGAGGATTTATTTTGTTGTTTGATAGATTAGATTCATTTTTTCGTGTGGTTTTATTGAATGGAATGGCGAGGAAGGATTTTTGTAAATACATTTTTAAACCGTTCGATGGCAACTTATTATGATTATTCGATATATACTCTGTTCCAGCATTGGTTATCAGCACAAGCCAAACTAGGTCTCTATGTAACGACGAACAAATATTTTTTTCAGTATAGATAGTTTTCACACATGGAGAATTCATACCATTTACACCAGGAGACCGGGCTATCTGGCGGACAAAAACCCGTCTGCTTTTACCTCCTTGTGTAAATGGTATGAATCCTCCATGTGTGAAAACTATCTATACAGAATATCGCGTTTTAAAATCCTAAATATTAGTATTGCTTTCTTCTGTTAGCAGTACGCAAAAACCTACCTCACATAGAGACCTAGCATTGCGCGTACTGACAACCGAAGCTGGAACCGTGTATATATCGCATCAGCTGCCGTCGGAGATAAGGAGTAGAGCGAGGGGTCGGACGTTTTGGATAAAATGTACAGGATTTTGCTAGATTTTCCCCGTGATTTCCATGGATTCTGAGACTTTTTCTTGGACTTCGTGAATTTTGTAATGGACTTCGCGAATTCTTTACTGATTTTGTGATTTATTTACTAATTTTATCATTCTGTTATTTCGTTACCGATTTTGTGATTTCGTTATTTCGTTACTGATTTTGTGATTTCGTTATTTCGTTACTGATTTCGGTTTTCTTGTGAGATTTCGAAATCAGCGAAATAAGTTTGAATTGTTGCCGGATTTGTGATTTTGTTATTGATTTCTTATTTCTTAAGTTGGATTTCGTGAATGACCGACCCCTCGGAGTCGCCTATCCTATAGCGAGAAAAAAATTTCCTCGCGCGTTTATGATTTCACAACAAAACGAGAGGAGAGGAGAGGAGAATCTCGTCTGGTTGCCATCCATTATGACAGTGCAGAGAATGTAGGGGAGAATTATACCCCTTCTGTTTTGTTCTGCCAACTACTGTAGGTTCTTTACATGTACATGAAGGAAACAGATGGAAATCGGGTTTGGGGTAGGAGGGGTGTTCAAAGACTGGAAAAAAGGAGACAGAAGTAGATTACCGTGGCGCGTTTAACTTTATTTTTGAATGTCGGCTCTAATTTCCAGAAATCTTATGGTTGAAATGTATTTATTATTATCTGGGAGAGTTTCTAATTGTGTTTGATAAGGCTAAATATGTATAAATTATATTAACGGCTCTTTGAAAATAAAATTTAACATAGAGTCGTAGCTTTAAGTTCATTTACTTCTGACGAGAAAATCTACGTGATGAAATGTAGGCGGATTTATATATAATGATAATTCATGAAAGGGATAAAATAGTAGGGCTGTGCGAATAGTGGTTTTTCAAACCGAATCGAATACGAATCGAATAGTAAATCTCCTATTCGAAATCCGAATCGAGTACTCGTTTAAACGAATATTATTCGTTTTTAAACAAATGTAGTTCGAGCACAAAGAAGTGTGTTGTAGAACGAGTAGAGACTCGTAGCTTCCCCTCTACTAAAAAGCTAGACCTTATTTGTCCATAAAAAGGGGTATGCATTTTGATCCTCCCTCCGCAACTAGACAAGCCCTTGTAAACATGAAAAATGACCGCAAGCCACTGACGTTGAAACCGGTTTTCGGTTAATTTAAATGGCCGTTTTAACCGCTCCAAAAAACTGGACAAAAAACTAGTTTTTCAGAAAACCGGTTTTTATGCGGCCGTTTATGATAGATGTTGAAAAATGCTATATTCCAACATAGACGCGAAGACCGAATATTAGTACGAGTAGGTAGTACTAATAGGCGATAACTAGTGCCGTTTTCCATTGGCATTCTAGAATATACCAATGGAAAATTACTCCACAGATTTTTCTTGGAGTGAGAACGAAAGTTCCTTTAAAATTGAAATGTGTCCATGGTGGTAGATTGCTAGAAGTAAACAGAAGGTAAGTAACAAGTGTCGAAAAACTAAAACTTTTAATTTTGTGAATTGAAAAAAGACTGATTCGGTTTTCGGTTTTCATTTCAAAAAACCGATTAAAACCTAAGAATTAAAAAACGGTGCTCCGAAGAGTAAAAAAACCGGTTTTCGGTTAAACCGGGCGGTATTTGACATCCCTAGTGTTTCGAGTCGGAGTGCCGGGAATTTCTCAAGCGTTTCCAAATCTTATTTAAAATGCCTTTACTATTTTTCTATTTATATTAACTATAATATGAAAAATATTCAAAGAGTTAAGCGTGTTCTCTAGGAGAATGGAGAAATGACGTCAGAGATTGTAGGCTCGGTATGCACAAAAATTATGCGAGGAACACTAAATGACTAGTACGCTTATGTCTAGGCCCTTGAGGCCCAATCTCTACTCCTTCTACAACACACCTCCGTGCTAAGACTGCGTATTTCGTGAGGGAAAAACAAAACACCAGGAACTGCGCATTCGCGTTGAAATTCAAAAAGAAAAAAAAGAAACCGCTTTATATATGTTATAATGTGACCATACTAGTCCTTAACATTTTCAGTCGAATACTCGTTTACTATTGGAATTTAGCACCTAGGAAACGATTACTCGGTTCATGGAACTATATTCGTTTTTAAAACGGTTATTCGAATTTCTTTTCGAATAACCGTTTTGTGAATCGAATACTCGTTTTCGTCAAAATGGCAAATTCGATTCGTCGAATCGAATACTCGATTCGAATTAAACGAATAGTATTCGAAAATTCGAGTATTCGCACAGCCCTATAAAATAGTTCCGATAACAGAGACAGATATTATCACTTGACGTGGGGCCTTTGGGACTTGGGCTAAATTTATTTTTAAAAGTGGACAAGCAAATTTCCTCTTCGGTTCTCTTTGGTACGTTTTGGGTTTCTCAACCGAAGGTTTACAAATAATTGAACACGTGGACGTGGTCACGTGGTACACTGCAGGCTTGTGTTATATGATTTTAGAGTCGCGTACAAGCAAAGTGTCTCTCTGTTGAAAAGAAGAATTAATTGTTGCAACTAATTGGAAGAATTATGGGTTTAATATAGCTTCTGGAAGGCTTCTAGTCTGTTCGCATGTATTTTGCAATTCCCTCGCAATATGTTCATTTTGGACTAATTACACAAATTTGACATAATCCTGATTAAATAAAGGGTCGTTTAAATGAAAACTGGTTCCAAGCTTAATTTGAATTACCGCAGACATTTGTGAGATATCAAGGTTAGATTTATTACTTTAGGATCGCGAATCATTCTCAAATGAGAAAACCATAAGGATGCCAGCTAATCCACCTTATTCCCTATCGTCGGAAGTTGGGGCTATTCGGGATTCGTAGAGAGGATTAACGGGAAGAAAATCAAGAAATTCGTCTGTCGTATGCTACAGTAGCAGGCGACAGATTAATTTCTTCCCGTTCCTCTCCTCCACGAATCCCGAGATAAGACTATGTTCTGGCGATAGGGAATAAGGTGGATCATAAGTTAAGAAGATATGTTCCATAAGTATGAAACTTATGCTAGAGACTTACTTAGAGCTATCGCGAACGGCGCGAGAATTGAGTGCACTCGGTTTTTCAGTCCATCTTCCTATTTAGTCTTTGTTAAGCCTTTTACAGAATCTATGACGTTTTGCCAGCGTCACTTCAAGACAAACTCTCAGTTACCGGTGACAAACTTATGGAACATACCTTATGACCTCATGGTGGATTGAAAATACTAGTAAGTAATAATTCGTATTCATAATAAATTAGGCAAATTCAATCGTTTAAATAGTTTTAAAAGCCATAATTAATTACTCGAGACTCAATCGCCACTCAGTGCCTAGAGATGGAAAATTCAAACAGAGAGCTTCGAACGGTATGAGTCGTAGGATTTAAAAGGATTGTAATAAATGCTGGCGCGATTTATCTATTATGAATAATTGAGGATCCTACCTTTGTTTTCTATTATATTTTAACTCTGGAAGGTCTAGAAGTACAGTTCTAAATGAATAGACAAAAAGGTTAGAAACACATTGTTTCAATCGTATTAGAGAGTGTAATTTAAATATTGTTCAAATTACAAGGGATATTAATTAAAGGAACTTAGTCATTTTTAAAGCAAAATATTAAGTGGTTAAAATTATTTTCTTTTCAAGCCATTTTTTATTTTGAAATATCGATAAATTTAGGAATGAAAACACCGTTATAAAGAAATTTGTTATAAATAAGTAACACAACGTTATTGAAATACAATGCCGAACCAATTCTTCTCGAATTTCTTGGCAATATCATTCGTATTTAGCTTCTTTAAAATCTGTAGTCTTAATTTGATCTGTTCTAGGATCACAGAATTAATAAAGGTTTCTTTTATTGGGCTGTAATAACAAAACGCTTCAATAGTAGGAAAATTTCAGCGCAATCGCTCTTGTGAAAACTGTTTGCATCCTTCAAAATCACAAAAAAATCCGAATACTTCTAATATGTTCATTTCTGGCCTAGCTATGCTATTAAGCTGGCAACTAAATAATTACAATTAGCAGTTAGAAAAATGTTTTAAACTAATTAATTAGCCAATTAGTAATTTGACATATAAACTAATTCAATTCAATAAGAAATTAGTCATTTATTTTTAAACTAATTAATTTCAATAACAAATGTCTAATTAATTACCTGTATAATTACGGTCAAAAAATTAACCGTAAGTAAAAAATAACACCATGATAGTGCCCATGGACTTCCTACTCCGCCTTTGGTTATGCATTTATTGTTTTCGATAAAGGGGTATGAAAGCCTAACATGTATTATTCTCGAGAAATGAGAAAAGCCTCGAAACTTCCATCATGCTAAATTTAGTTTCATTTCATCATTTTCTTGCCACTGTTCCTAAAACGGGCTCCGGAGTTTTAAATCCATGCGCACTGCTATTAATTCAAGAGGAAAAAATCATGATCGAAATACGGGAGTTACGATTTACGAAAGAGTCATAGTTTTCACTGTGAAACGGAGAGAGAGGAAACAGTGGGTGGGTTAACATTTTGTTCCCCCTCACTACTGGTA